>JANFCV010000040.1:3085000-3685000 GCA_024500475.1 Phthorimaea operculella | reverse complement strand
GGTTGGTAAAAGTTTTTACTTGCCATGTAATTTTTATACTGTATTTGTGGGATTCAAAATCTTGTTAAAACATTTTCATTGGCAAGTAATTTTTGTACGTACATGTGTTGTGGAATATACATCAATTTTGCCTTACTTACTCGCCAAGAGATGACGCTGTTAGTTTCTAAAACGCGAATCGGCACTGTCGCGCCACCTTTTTCATAAATATTGGAAAATGCGTGATCCCGTGGGCATGAGACATTTTTCCGTGGTACAAAGTATGCTATTCAAGATGCCCTTTTATATTTCTGCAAAGTTTCATGTCAATCTAAACAGCCGTTTTTGCGTGATGTCGTAACAAACACACACGTAAAAAGTATAGCAAGACCAGTGTGTAAGATTTTCCAATATCGTAAGACAAAACTTAAATAAAAGTTCGAAAAGTTAAAAACAAAAATAAGGAGAACACTACAAAGTTTCATGTCAATCTAATCAGCCGTTTTTGCGTGATGTCGTAACATACACACACGTAGGAAGTATAGCAAGACCAGTGTGTAAGATTTTCCAATATCGTAAGACAAAACTTAACGCCGCCGTGTGGTGCCGGCAGAGTAGAATAGCACCACCCCCTCTCTTCCCGTGGGAGTCGTAAGAGGCGACCGAGGGATAAACCCGACCCAAACAGCCAAGGCCAACCGTATGGTGGCGGTTAATCCACCACAAAAGCATTCCACATGAGGGTTGACGTCTGGTAGGCGGCTTGTCGTAAAATTAAGCCGAATCCATTGCAGCACGATTTTGTGTTTAGCAAAACGTGTTGCGCCGACCCCAAGCAATTGGGATAAGGGCAGGAAGATGATGTAAGACAAAACTTAAATTAAATAAAAGTTCGAAAAAATAAAAACAAAAATAAGGAGAACACTATCCGGATTCGAACGTGACTCATCTTGTTTGGTAGGCAAGCGCACTACCGCAGCAGCTACCGTGACTTTAAAATGATTGTTGAATTAACGGATATGCTTCCCCACAAAGACGCGAATCGGCTCAGTCACGCCACCTACTTCAAAAATTTTGGAATATGCGTGATTCCGTAGAAATGAGACATTTTCCCGGGGTAAAAAGTAGCCTATGTGTTATTCCAGATGCCCATTTATATTTCTGCAAAGTTTCATGTCAATCTAATCAGCCGTTTTTGCGTGATGTCATAACAAACACACACACAAACATCCGCCTTTATAATATTATAGTAGGAATATAGTAGGAATTAGTAGGATGTCATTTCCCGTGATGATGATGGGACACATTTTCACATCTACCTAAATATTTTATGAGTTTTTATTCATAAAAAAGCTAGGTACTTACTACATGATATTCAGAGATGGATCTCTGAAATTGGTGATAGCAGGCAGGTTTCTGACTTTTATTTTATTTTAGTAAGAGTATTAGGCTATGTAGGTACTACAATTCCCCAAAATTTCAGCCAATTCAACCGAAAGACCGAAATAAAATCCTTAAAACGAAGGTTCTAACAAACAACTTTACCTAGGTGTGTAAGTACCTACCTACCTACTGGAGAAATGGTCTGTGTGTTGGTAGGGTGAAACTTACATTTATTGAGACAATGGTAACAAAGTATCAGTAGATCCCAGTTGATCCCATTATGCTGCTTTACTACCACAACACAACCCGCACCACAACCACACAATTTAATAAATACAACGCAAGTATTACGATTACGATAAGACTCGTTTTTTTTCTTTTTGCGTTGATGATGGTAGAAGAGGTTCAAACTTTTTTATCCTTTTGAACTTACATTCAGAACTTCCGGTTTCCAACCGCAGGATTTACCGGATTTCCGGGAGCAAATACATTTCATTGCACGTAGAAAATATACTGTATTGCGAAAGTTATCAATTTCGTCATTTATGATTTCATGAAGTGAAACGGAACGCAATCAGCGTCTAGCGTTTTATTTGCACAGAAAAAGATATAGTTGAGGTTTTAAGCGAGATGAGAGAACATTAATTCTGTATAGCGATGTCTCTTTCGTACTTTTCTGAGTGGTCTATTTCTGAGGCGTACCATCAACAAAATAAAATGGCCGTTTGTTGGCACTTGTCAAACAAAGCGTGAATGTCTGCCGCATTGTGTGTTTTTCTTTTGCGTTTTTGTCATAAATCTGTGTTACTCGGAAGATACTGAAAAGTGAAGTGCAAAAATGTCTCGCGAGCCTTTGCAGCGCGAGCCTTTGCCGCCTAGGCCTAGAGGCTACATCAGCCGGGATCCGCGAAATCGGATGCGCGATCATCGCGATTTCAACAGAGGTCGGCCTCCATCTAATCGCCGAAGCCGAAGCCCACCTAGAAGGGAACTAGATAGGCGCACCAGTCGCTCTCCGCGTAAAAGCGACAAGGATATGATTGACGATAATATCTTGAGTGAAATTTCGAAATTGCCTGAGCCAAGTGAATTGTGGGACAGTCAATTTCAAGACGGCGGTGGTGGTGGCTACCCTGCACCGCCTCCAGCACCTTCGTTCCAACAAGAGGTATTTGCATTTACTATTCAACATACTTAAACTTTTACAATGAATGTGTAGGTTGGTAGGTATTATTCTTACCAACTTCTGTTTTTCTTTCAAGTCAGTGAAATGGGTACCTAATGCTATAGAATCATATTCGCGTCGTGGTGGTTTTGGAACAATGGACTATAGAAGTGCAGTGAGTAAACAAGTCGGCAGATTAATAGTTTTGGTGCCTTATAAGTAGTCACAAGCTGAAATCAGTTGTAATTTTTTATTCTAATGTTTTCTCCCTAAGCCACCGAGCCAAAGTTATGGTTCGAACTACCAGCCATCTTACTCGGGCATCTATGACGACTTCCCGCCGGTGGCATCGGTGTCTTCAGCTCCGATTCCTCCAGAGATCAGCAGCTGGAACCAGATGTCGCTGCCGCCGCCTCCGACTCCTGCGCCTCCACCACCTTTCATGACCTCTTCAGAAGACCAACTGAAAAAAGAAGGTTTGTTGTCTATATTTCTGCCTATATTTGTTTCGTATGGTTATCTTGATACTGCCTTGAGCAATACATGATGATGTTGTATGAGTATTCAACGATACTACCTATGTATTCTTCTATTTATTTTATTATGTAGTTAGCTGCAGTGTTTCATTGAGTGCTGTAAGTAGTAAATAATTAGTGCATTGCATGTTAAATAGTGTTTAAGGATGTGATACTTTATCAATTGAGTGAACTTGTATTAAATCATCACCAATTTTCTTCATAACTAATGAAGGAATTAGCAATGTCTGCACCACAAAGAATAACAACCATTTACTAACACATGGATTTAACAAGCATGAAATTAACCAAATTATTTATCTAAGAAATGGATTCCCGGTGTAAGGTGACAATCAAATTACATTGTGTTAATCAGTTGTAAAGCTGCAAAAAAATATTAGCTGCTATAATGTAGGAATTCTGCTGCATTTTTCAGGTCCGCCAATCTTTCCTTATTTAGATAAGACTTTATGCACCATGTACTGTTATGAGAGCACTGGAATACAATAACTTCATTGTAATCATCACAATCATAAGCTTCTGATCCAATTTTAAGACTGGAAATGGACATGCTACATATTGAAAAAGATAACCAGCCTATAGCTGAAGGTTTACTTATTATTTTCTTGCTATTATTCAATAAGTATGATACCACTTTGAATCTGATAAAATAACAATATTTTCATATCTGTAACATTCTGAAGATGTGAAAGTTGCTATCAGGAAGTTGTATCATACTTCTTTCAAAATATAGTAGGAGAGTAACTCAGTTCTCTCCTCCACAGCTGCTATTGAGTCAGAAATGCGGCATCAAAAGGCTGCATTGTCTAAGCAACGAGAAGATTACATGAAGAAAGCAGCTATCTTAAAAAAGGAGCTAGACACCTTGAAAGATCAGCGCAACGAGCTTCGTGGTGACTCTAAACGTTCACCCAGCCCTGACACCAAGCGCTTCTTAAAAGAAAATACTAAGCTACAGGTTTGGTTTTATTTAGAAAACACATTTGTATTATACAATACTGTACAATTACTTAATTATTATTATACTATTTGATTCTGCTCTGAAATTCTCAGTTGTGTAGCAACTTGCTTGCCGATTGAAAGCTTCACACAACTAAGAGTTCACATAATGTTATAAATTGCATTTGCCTTGCGCTGTCCTTAGTTGGAGATACAAAATAAGTTGAAGACCATCAACAATGTTGTCGACATGCTGAACGGCATCATCGGCGAAGAGGCTGCAGAAATTCCACCGTCCGCTGATGATTCACCTGAAAGAGCTTCTAAACGGAAATCCAGGTGTGTGTTGTCTATATTTTTGATTAGTTCTGTTTATTGTTACATTGATCTTGTTAAACTAAAAGTTATTTACTTTGAAAAGCTACACATTAATTGAAAAATTATTTTGCTTACAGTTTGAGGTTTGTATCTTAAGCTTGTTAACAATATAACTTTAAGTTTAACAAGATATTTGAACTTTAATTACATTGTGGTAAGTATTTAGATAGATTTATTATGAAATTTTCCCAAAACCCAGGAAATACCAAGATGCTTTTTGCGAGGAAACATCAAGCTTTGCTTTCAGAAATAGTGAATTTATTAACATTGGTGGCAAAAAAGCAGCATTTCATAACATGAAGAAGTTTTCGCCGCTTATGATTGGGATCCTGTTTTTGTATGTTCTTCATAGTTATGTTATTTCATAAGATGACATTGTTAGCTTCACACAATGAATTGCTTTAATTCAATAATTAATATTATTGTGCAATGAAATTGTAACCAAATAATGTTTTTATGCTTAATGATTGGATAATGATTTTATCTTAGTGATCTTTTAACTCTATAAAATTATTTATTTATAAGTAATTTTTAAGTAACAGACATCAATACTTTAAATGTTTGTTAATAATTATTCTATGACTGTATTTATTTTTATTGTAGGTACTTAGTCTATATTACAAGTAATTTAATGTTTCTGTAATAATCATCTTTTATACTCTTGTTGTTATGCAAAAAACGGATGTATAGAACTGTACTGTAAAACGAGAATAATATTAAATAAAAAAAACATTTACTATTTGTCTTTCATTTATTTTTGTGTATATTTTCTGTTTTACATGGAGCAACGGTCTTAATAGGTACTTTTACATTTTATGTAAAATTTGTTACCCCGAGACACTTTGCGTATCTTTCTCGCCGAGTACCTAGGTCTGCGTGGTTTGTTAAACATTTATTTCTTTTGCAAGACAATGTCTTTTTACCTATCTTATTTAATTATAATATACTATGTTCAAAAGTAATTTCTATGTCTAAACATGCTCTCATATTTTAGGTCGCCGTCAGCCAACCAGAAGTTCAACTATGTGTACTACGACCCTGAGATGCACTGGTGTCGCGTCTGCAATGAGTTCCCGCCCACCGCTAAGGATTACCTGAACCATCTGCATTCGCAAGCGCATAACAAGTGAGTACATGAGAAGTTAAGTCTTGTGAAACATAAGTTAGTCTTGTGAAACAGAAGTTGGTCTTGCGAACGAGTAGTTAGTCTTGTGAACCAGTAGCTAGTCTTATGAAACAAAGTTAGTCTTGTGAGACAGAAGTTAATTTTGTGGAGCAGAAGTTAGTCATGGGAACCAGAAGTTAGTATTGTGAAAAATAAGTTAGTTTTGGAAAACAGAAAGAAAGAAAGAAAGAAAGAAAATAATTTATTTGCTCTAAATGTGGTAAAAAAGGTCTCTTAATACATCATAATCACACAGTCAGAATCACACATTTAACCCATTCAGGGCATGCAAAAATTTTATACAAAATAAAAAACACAAAAAAGAAAAGAAAATACGATACAATAATTCATTATGCAAAATAAATTCAAATAATCAAATAATAAAATCAATACAGAATGTCATAGCAATTATTTTAGAAGAAAATCTTTAACATTATAAATACATTTATCACATAAATAATTATACAGGGCGCTTTTAAACTTTCTTACTGGCAAGTTTTTGATATTTTCCGGCACTTTATTAAAGACTTTAACTGCCATATTAAAAGAATTTTTCAACAAACAAGTTGTGGTACCAGGAAGGGCCAACAATCTATTTGGGTATCTCGTAGAAAACGTGCATGTTTCGTGACGCCTTATAAAAAGATCAGGGTTGTTTTTAACAGAAGTTAGTCATATGAACAAGGATTTAGTCTTGTTGTAAAGAAATTAGTCATGTGAACCAGAAGATAGTCTTAGGGACTAGAGAAGTGAGTCTTTTGAACGAGAAGTTTGCTGTGTGAATACTAACATAAGAAATATTTTCCTATGGTTCAAATTTTTACTTACTTTTTATTATTTTAAAGGATGGCCGCAGCCCACATGGAAGCGCCGTGGCACAGCGTGACGGGTCTGAACGAAGGGTTTCCCAGCTTCCCAAATGCACCAACTAAGAGGACTCCTATCAAAGGTAAACTAGAATATAAGTAAATAATAAGGATTCCGACTACTTCTTTACCAAGCCTAGAAAGATCTGGTTATTCTGGGTATTGATTTAAGTAAGAAATAGTTTAGAATAACTTATTTATTAGTAAAGCGCGATTCATGGTGGCACCTCAGTCTGGATATTTGTATTTGTAGAATATTATTATTTTTACTTTTTATGACTGATTATTTTTAAAGCCCTGGCAAATGTTAAACAAGTTTCTCATACCTGTTTGTATAGGTTTTTGATTAGGCTTCTAAATTCGTTGTTTTGCACAGGACTGCAATTCTTCGTGCCGTCGACTGCATGGTACTGCAAGTTGTGTGACCAGTTCATCGGCGACCTGCACTGCGCCTCCGCGCATTTGAAGTCCGTCACGCATTCCAAGAATTACACCGTAAGTTGTCTTCTCTTCATCATCATTTCGTTATCATTGATCTCTTCAATATCATTTCATTGTCATTGATCTCTTCAACATCGTTTCATTATAGTCGGGGAATTCTGGAAATCCAATGTATGGCGCCAGTTGAAGCACGCCTTTACAGCAATTTTTTTTTGCGATTAGATACCTTTAAGCATGTTGTTTGAAACCTTAAAAGCGGAGACCCTCCGCCCGTCCGCATGACCCCCATTTTCTTTGAAATGTGTCAAAAATTATAAACTTTCCGGATTTATGCGTTAACTATAATAGTTACAAAAAAAGTGTCAAAGAACAAAATATTCCGTATTAAATTTGCTACTTAAATGTAATACATTTTTTTATTGTAACTCTTACGGTTTTCAAGATAAAACGATTTATATTAAAAAAATACCTTTTCCTGGAAAATCTATGAATGGCGCCTGTTGAAGCACGCCTTTACAGCAATTTTTTTTGCGATTAGATACCTTTAAGCATGTTGTTTAAAACCTTAAAAGCGGAGACCCTCCGCCCGTCAGATCACCCCATTTTCTTTGAAATGTGTCAAAATTTATAAACTTTACGGATTTATGAGTTAACTATAATAGTTACAAAAAAAGTGTCAAAGGACAAAATATTCCGTATTAAATTTGCTACTTAAATGTAATACATTTTTTTATTGTAACTATTATAGTTAACTCATAAATCCGTAAAGTTTATAATTTTTGACACATTTCATAGAAAATGGGGGTGATGCGGACAGTCGGAGGGTCTCCGCTTTTAAGGTTTCAAACAACAGGCTTATAAGTACCTAATCGCAAAAAAAAATTGCTGTAAAGGCGTGCTTCAACTGGCGCCATTCATAGATTTTCCAGGAAAAGGTTTTTTTTAGTATAAATCGTTTTATCTTGAAAACCGACAATAAAAAAATGTATTACATTTAAGTAGCAAATTTAATACGGAATATTTTGTTCTTTGACACTTTTTTTGTAACTATTATAGTTAACTCATAAATCCGGAAAGTTTATAATTTTTGACACATTTCAAAGAAAATGGGGGTGATGCGGACGGGCGGAGGGTCTCCGCTTTTAAGGTTTCAAACAACATGCTTAAAGGTATCTAATCGCAAAAAAAATTGCTGTAAAGGCGTGATTCAACTGGCGCCATACATTGAATTTCCAGAATTCCCCGACTATTATCATTGATCTCTTTAATATCATTTCATTATCATTGGTCTCTTCAACATAATTTCATTATCATTGATCTCTTTAACATTTATAAAGCCGTCGGTCCCGTTTGCTGCCTATGATTACTTAGACGGCAGTCGTTACACAACCACGTCAAGGGCCTGCTACTTGTAGTAAGCGGTTGCAAAACACTGACACCTAGGTTCACTGGTTCGTTGGGCAACTTGGTGTCCCATACGATGATATCAGCTGATTATCATTGAGAGTTGTGAGACATCATTACTGATCACAGACTTCTTCAGGTCCTTCCATAGCCCGTCATTTTGGGCTGACTGCATCCAACGGCTGCCCGCAATGTTTGATAAGATTGTTAAATCATAGTAGGAGGAGGAGGACGTAGTAGGAGGACGTTCTACGTACTGAGGTTGATAACTTTGTGTTGCCTGCCACTACACCTGGAAGAGATCGCTTAAAGGGATAAATGGGGCACATAAGAACAAAAACAAACAATTATCATCCATATTTACATGGTGTAAGGGACAGCTCTCCGAATAGGGTGCGTTCAAACCATGAAACTAAACAACCTCCCATGAGAAAATCTTTCAGAGGTTGTAAAAATTTCTTCCCATAGTAAATTCAGTCAGCTGATCATGATTTTGTATGGGAAGACAAAACATTTCTTATGTCTCCTGAAATACTCCTTATGAGAAGTTGTTCAGTTTCATGGATCTGAATGCAACCTATCAGTATTCGAAGAGTTATCCTAGACACTGTGTATGTAATGTTTTTTTAATGAAAACAATTCTGTTACTGTCTGTTCCACACTCCGCTATTCGAAATCCATTTAACTGAGCGTTATCTGTCAACAGAACTTCGTAGAACAGAACCCTCACTGGGAGACGGACTGGATGTCGGACCGTCAGAAGTCCTTCGAAAAGGCTCGAGCCTCGTCCAAAAACAAGCCTCAAGCCCCGCCCGAGGAGAAACCTGGCTACACCTCACACACCATCACGTTCAACAAAGATGGCTTCCACACCAAGGTATGAATCTTAAACTATGTACCTATACTGGGTTGCTTGACATACGCATGGGGCGAGCGAGGTATCCAAGATGTCAGCGGGTAGCGGGAGGTACAGCGGGGAAGGAACACGCACGCGTGCATTCGCGCCGTACGTCATGTTAGAATGACGTGCTCATCAGTAATAGTTATACACATATTTTCCTAACCCATATATGCCCAGAACTATTTTTATATCTGAATTTTGTAGATGAGTAAACTTGTGTGTATATGGATATGGAACTAGAAATAAAAGAGGAGAAAGACTAATCCAATATGCAATGGAAAATAAGCTCTCAATAATGAACACATATTTCAAGAAAAAAACATCAAGAAGATGGACATGGAAATCACCAAACGGAGAGACTCTAAACGAAATAGACTATATACTGATTAGCAAACCTAAATACATAACTAACCTTGAAGTAATAAACAAAATTAAGTTTGAATCAGACCATAGACTAGTAAGAGCTTCTCTACTGCTAGATGTTCCAAAATTGAGCAGAAGCAAATTTAAGCCTTCACCAAAACCCTTCAGAACCGACAACGAAGTTAAAGAATACCTATTTAACCTAGAAAAAAATATAACTGAAAACATTTCAAAGTTAAATAACGAACAGGATATGCAAAGGTATTATAATGTACTAGAAAAAATAATCATCTCAAGTCAAAAAATCAACAAACAGAACAACAACAAAGAACACAAAATATTTACAAAAACAACGCTTGATCTAATCGAAAGAAGAACTGAACTAACTACAAGGAAAAACAAGACAAAGGCAGAAAAACAAGAAATAAAAGACTGTTACAAGAAAACAAACAGAGCCATAAGAGAAGACTATCAAAACTACAGAAAAAAAGTAATTGAATCAAACCTCACCAACTTTAGGAGTATAAAAGAGCCAACAAACAACTTAATACCCACAAAATTGGATTAAAAATTAGAACAAACAACAACAAGACAGGAAGTCCTGCAATGTGCCACAAACTACTACAAACAACTGTATAAAAGAGCACCCGAAGATAAACACCAGACAGTCGAGATAAATGCAGAGAGCATGGAAGAAATAGAGGAAATCACTGGAAAGGAAATACTAACAAATGTCAAAAAACTGAAACCAGAGAAAAGCCCAGGACCAGACAATATCAGTAATGAAGCACTAAAAAAAGGAATATGTTTACTGATAACATTCCTCACAACCCTCTTCAACATGATACTGGATCAGGGAAAAGTCCCACATCAATGGAATAACTCACACATCATTCTACTATACAAGAAAGGGAATCCATTGGAGTTAGGAAACTACAGACCAATTAGTCTGCTTCCCAGTATCTACAAACTCTTCTCGAGCATCCTGCTGAATCGAATTACGAACAGTATAGACAATAAACAACCAGTGGAACAGGCGGGCTTTCGCGCAGGATTCTCCACAACTGACCATATACACACCCTGGAACAAATACTAGAAAAGTTTAGAGAGTACAACCAACAACTATATATTGGCTTCATCGACTACTTCAAGGCCTTTGACAGCATCTACCACAGCTCAATATGGCAAGCACTAACATCATGCGACATCAACTGCAAATATATAGAAATAATTAAAAATATATACTCAAATGCATCTAGTAGAATCAGTCTGGAAAATAAAGGCGAAGAAATACCAATACAGAGGGGTGTCAGACAGGGAGACCCCCTGTCACCAAAATTGTTTATCGCAATACTGGAAAATATCTTCCAAACATTGAACTGGAAAAACAAAGGCATATGGATTGAAGGCAAATTCTTAAGCCATCTTAGATTCGCCGACGATATAGTAGTGTTCGCCAAATCAGCGTCAGAACTTAAGGAAATGATAACATCCTGAGTGAAGCAAGTAGAAAAGTGGGGCTTCAAATGAACTTCAGCAAAACTAAAATTATGACAAACCACCACCAAGTACCCATCGAAGTAGACGACAGCATCATTGAGTATGTGGACAACTACATCTACTTGGGGAAACAAGTATCTTTCAACCACGAAAACAATGACAAAGAGGTCGAACGACGAGTAAACATTGCATGGAAAAAGTACTGGATGAATAAAGAAATCTTAAAAGGCAAATACAGCATGAACCTTAAGAAGACAGTAATAGAGACTTGTATCATACCCAGTCTGACATATGCCTGCCAAACATGGACTTACAATACCAATACAAAAATAAAATAATCACAACACAACGAGCAATGGAGAGGAGCATGCTGAAACTGAGAAAATAGACAAAGTTAATAGCAAGACCATCAGAGAAAAAACTTCCCTTACAGATGCTCTGGCGCATGCACAAAGTCTAAAGTGGAGATGGGCAGGACATGTAAGTAGAGACAACAAGAACAAGTGGACTCATAAGTCAACAAAATGGAAGGGCCCACTAGGGAAAAGAAAAGTTGGGAGACCCACAAAACGATGGACCGATGACATCACAGCGGTGGCTGGACGGGATTGGTTGAACCTAGCGCAAGATAGGAAAAATGGAAAAGTATGGAGGAGGCTTTACCCGAAGGATCCAACAAAGAAAAGAAAAAAAAAAGTGAATAAAAATTAATAATATTATACTGTACTTACCAAAAATATATGTAATGTTTAATTTGTTTAATTTAAATCTTATTAATTGAATGTAATTTAGTGTGGAAATAAAAAGCTTTTTATTATTATTATTATTATTATAAACTTGTGTTACTTTTTTTAGCTAATGAACGATAATGTTGGGTCGTTTTAGATCCAGTGGGCATAATGTGATGTTAAGAAAAACTGCGTAGACATATTATTAATTATTTTTTAATTATTCAGCTGAAGGGCAGCCCACCGCCAGTTGACGAAAAGAAGAAGAAGAAAGAGAAGAGCAAGAAAAAGAAGAAGAAGAGAAGCAGCAGCAGCAGCTCGTCGAGCTCGAGCAGTTCGGATAGCGAACCTGTCAAGAAGAAGAAGAAGAGTAAGTATAGAAACAAGAGGAAAAGAGATAATAAAATTAAATAAAAAGCAACTTAAATCAAGTTCATGATTTCAAAAATAACTGTTTCTGTAATGTGTATAAAATATAGATAGGTTTTTAATGAATCAAAAGAAAATAAAGCATTCTAAAAAATTAGCCATTGACTTTTTTTTATAAGTAGTAACATACATAATATCACTCCTATATCCCTTGCGGGGTAGGCAGAGCATAAACGACTGTAAAAAACGGCCATTTGCTAAAAGTTTGAGAGTCATTCAGAATACTGTATCAGCATAGTGGCAGCTTGTCAGCCTGTTGCCTAAATTAGCAAAACACATCAACTCTGAAAACCCTTAGTCGCTTCTTACTACACCCACGGGAAAGACATGTGGTGATGTTATTTATAAAAAGCGTATTATTCTTAACTATTTACGTTATAACTTTGTTACTTACAATTTTTATCTGTTTCAGAGAAGGACAAAAAGTCCGAAGCTGACGAGAAATTGACAGAATGGATGTCGTCCATCCAATCTGACCGGCTCAACGACAGCGACCGCAAGCTCCTCGACACTTTGAAGTCCAGGTATAAAACAACTAAGATCAGGAAGTCCCTGGTTCTATTCCTGGGAAAATAAAACTTGGACAGAATGTGCGACATCCATTTGCAAGCTCCTCGACACTTTAATTGAAATCCAGGTATGAAGCAATGAAAAAATCACATAGGATGAAAGATTTATCAATTATATACAACGTCATTGTGCATCATTGTAAAAAAAATAGAAAGCAGCTGGTCCAGGTATGTATTGATATCTGCGTTCATAGTCTAGCAGTGTGGATGCTAGTCTCAAGTCTAGAAGTCCCTGGTTCGATGCCCGGGACACAGTATTGACAGAATGGATGTCGTCCATCCAATCTGACCGGCTCAACGACAGCGACCGCAAGCTCCTCGACACTTTGAAGTCCAGGTATGAAACAACTAAGATCAGGAAGTCCCTGGTTCGATGCCTGGGACACAGTATTGACAGAATGGATGTCGTCCATCCAATCTGACCGGCTCAACGACAGCGACCGCAAGCTCCTCGACACCTTGAAGTCCAGGTATGAAACAACTAAGATCAGGAAGTCCCTGGTTCTATTCCTCGGAAAATAAAACATTACAGAATGGGCGACATCCATTCGCAAGCTCCTCGACACTTTGATTGAAGTCCATGTATGAAATAATGAAGAAGTCACATAGGATGTAAGATTTATCAATCACATACAACACCATTCTCCATCACTGTAAAAAAAAAATAGAAAACAGCTGGTCCAGGTATGTATCGATATTTGCATTGATGGTCTAGCAGTGAAGACGCTGGCCTCAGGTCTCGAAGTCCCTGGTTCAATGCCCGGGACACAGAGAAGGACAAAAAGTCCGAAGCTGACGAGAAATTGACAGAATGGATGTCGTCCATCCAATCTGACCGGCTCAACGACAGCGACCACAAGCTCCTCGATACTTTGAAGTCCAGGTATTAAACAACTAAAATCAGGAAGTTCCTGGTTCTATTCCTGGGAAAATAACTTTGACAGAAAAGGCAGCATCCATTTGCAAGCTCTTCGACACTTTGATTGAATTCCAGGTATGAAATACTGAAAAAATCACATAGGATGTAAGATTTATCAATTATATACAACGTCATTGTGCATCATTGTAAAAAAAAAATAGAAAGCCGCTGGCCCAGGTATGTATTGATATCTGCATTCATGGTCTAGCAGTGTGGACGCTGGTCTCAGGTCTGGAAGTCCCTGGTTCAATGCCTGGGACACAGTATTGACAGAATGGATGTCGTCCATCCAATCTGACCGGCTCAACGACAGCGACCGCAAGCTCCTCGACACTTTGAAGTCCGGGTATTAAATTATTCGAATCAAGAATAAAAATTTCAATGCATAGGTAGTATTTAATGAAGTCGCTTTTTGCGTTTCTCTGTCGTGGAATTCGCTAACTCCTCCTAAACCACGCAACGAATTTTTGCAGATGTTTTTCTCTAAATCTTCTGCACAACTGAAGTAGGTTTTTATATATTTTTTATGGTTCTCGTTCGGGAGTCGTAATAAAATTATGTATTTTGCTTACAGAATGAAGTTTGAAGACAAAGGCCGGTCACCTGATAGGTCTCGAGAAACTGAGAAGCACAGGTAAAGAAGACCTCTATCAACATTTATTTAGTATTTTTTGCTTTGAATTTAGTAAATTTATTTACTTTGAGTTAATTCCTATGTCTTGTTTTTCAACAGAGAATCCGAGCAGCGGGAGTCCCGTTCCCGCGAAGTGCGCGACCGCGAACGCGAGCGCGAGCGAGACAGAGAACGGGAACGCGAACGCGAGCGAGAGAGACACAGAGAGCGGTCAACCGAGCGGCGGCGGTCGCGCGCCCGCACCACGCCGCCGCGCACCGACGCTAAGAAACCGGAGATCAGGAAGATGCCCTTCATTGGTGAGTGCGAGCGAGACAGAGAGCGGTCAACCGAGCGGCGGCGGTCGCGCGCCCGCACCACGCCGCCGCGCACCGACGCTAAGAAACCGGAGATCAGGAAGATGCCCTTCATTGGTGAGTGCGAGCGAGACAGAGCGGTCAACCGAGCGGCGGCGGTCGCGCGCCGCACCACGCCGCCGCGCACCGACGCCAAGAAACCGGAGATCAGGAAGATGCCCTTCATTGGTGAGTGCGAGCGAGACAGAGAGCGGTCAACCGAGCGGCGGCGGTCGCGCGCCCGCACCACGCCGCCGCTCACCGACGCTAAGAAACCGGAGATCAGGAAGATGCCCTTCATTGGTGAGTGCGAGCGAGACAGAGAGCAGTCAACCGAGCGGCGGCGGTCGCGCGCCCGCACCACGCCGCCGCGCACCGACGCTAAGAAACCGGAGATCAGGAAGATGCCCTTCATTGGTGAGTGAGAGCGAGAGAGACAGAGAGCGGTCAACCGAGCGGCGGCGGTCGCGCGCCCGCACCACGCCGCCGCGCACCGACGCTAAGAAACCGGAGATCAGGAAGATGCCCTTCATTGGTGAGTGAGAGCGAGAGAGACAGAGAGCGGTCAACCGAGCGGCGGCGGTCGCGCGCCCGCACCACGCCGCCGCGCACCGACGCCAAGAAACCGGAGATCAGGAAGATGCCCTTCATTGGTGAGTGCGAGCGAGACAGGGAGAGAGCGAGCGAGACAGAGAGCGGTCAACCGAGCGGCGGCGGTCGCGCGCCCGCACCACGCCGCCGCTCACCGACGCTAAGAAACCGGAGATCAGGAAGATGCCCTTCATTGGTGAGTGCGAGCGAGACAGAGAGCAGTCAACCGAGCGGCGGCGGTCGCGCGCCCGCACCACGCCGCCGCGCACCGACGCTAAGAAACCGGAGATCAGGAAGATGCCCTTCATTGGTGAGTGCGAGAGAGACAAGAGAGAGAGACAGAGAGCGGTCCAACGAACAAAGTGTGAGTGTAAGCAAGAGGGTTGCTTTAAGTGCATAGTATACGAGCGAAAATGACAGACATAATTGCGACGCAAAATGTTCAAATTATCTAATTTGACACAAGAGTGATCAATCTATCCAAAATCCTAAGACGTAAATATCGGAGCCAAAAACTTTCTGGCCATTTATTTACTGGTTATAAAAATGTGGTTGTTGGAGATATTACTTTATTTATTTGTTCTTGTACTTGTACAGGAAAGATGCCCGTCTACAAATCGCTAAGCAAAAACAAAACGGAGGAACAGAAAAAGGAAGAAGAGAAAAAGAAAGAGGAAGATGAAGCAACCAAGAAGAGACGCGAGGAAATGGATGCTGAGATACAAAAGAAGGTAAACATAAACTTATGATTTTGTGAATCAATAGTACATTGTACCCACGGTTAGAAAGTAAAATTGCTAACGAGGGGAAGTTTGATGCAGCTGAGGACTCTTAATACATACTTTGTAATCGGACTTCCTCCGAGACACTCCGAGTGATACATAGTGCTTCATATCATACTACACCTGCTAGGATAAAAAAAAGAGGAATGTGTACTAAACCCGAAACATTTCAATAACCTAAAATATGCCCCGGAGAATCCAATGAAAATTAGCGCGTTAGGGTATAAATCTTTTTAAATTACGCAGCAAAACCGTTCCATGAAATAAATCAACTTTCCTATAAGAGCATAGTTTGAAATGGGAGACGCCCATTCAAACTGTATTTCGTATAGCACTTTTTTTGCTTTGTCTATGTTCTCTAAAGAAATGTGTTCAATTTTAACATTTTGAACTACTGAACGTTTTTTCAAACATCTTCTAAAATAACGATTTTTCTATTGACCAACAGGTGGCTGAATTCAAAGAGAAGATCGCCAAAGCCCAACTAGAGAAACAGCAGCAGCAACTAGACATAGGCCCGCCCGCCATAGCGCTGCCTACTGCCCTAGGGGGCACCGTCCCCCCCGCCGGGTACATCGCGCCACCCCCTCCCGCCTCCATCGCGCCCGTCGCACCCGCCCCCCCGCCACCCGCACAGTGAGTATACCAGGTGTTACAACACAAAGTCGAAAAGAGGTCAAAGCTCATTAAACTAAAGAACCTTCCCCGTGGAACATGGGTCGAAATATGAAAAAGAAACTTCGGGGAAAGTTGTTCGGTTTCATGTGTACCTTGACCTCCTTTCGGCTTTATTTGTTGTTCCGTAACACGTTGTAGAAGAGCCCCCTCACTCAATAAGTTTTATTTTCTACCCATAACCATAACAGCCACAACAGTCCACTGCTGGATAAGGGCCTCCTCTATCGGATGGTATTGCCATACTCACCACGCTTGGCAGGCACAAGCACTATACAACCTCGGCGAAGTCTCATTCGTCTCGGCCTTCCAATGCCACTCGACCAGGAATTGGTATATACTCAGCCTGTGACTTAATGTACTATTTATTTACAGAGTGCCAGCACAACCGCCGCCGCCAACTCTACCTAAGGACTTCCAAGACGCCCTCGACATCATATTCCCGTCGGAAGTCAAACCCGACATGTCGCAACAAGACCTCTTCAGCCAGATGCCGTTCATGGGTCTCGGGGGGGTCATGCCCCCGTTCCCCCCGTTCCTGCAGCCGCAGATGCCGCCCGGCATGATGATGGGCTTCGACATGAACGGACCCCTAGGCTTCCCGCCGCGACCGCAACTCTACGACACTCATGTGCCCCTGGTACCAAGCCCGAAAATCAGACCCAACAACAACAACAAAAACAACAAGAACCAGAAGAATAATCCTTACAACAACAACAAAAATCAGAACAGGAACAACAATCAGAGAGGCAACAATCAGCAGAACAACGAGAAGCAGAAGCAGAACCAGCAGGCTCAGAAGCAGAAGGAGGAGGCGGCTAAGCAGAAGCAGGTGAAGGAGAACGGGGAGGCGGCCGCCGCGCAGGCCAAGAAGGAGGAGCTCGACGACCTCGCCATGCTCGGCATCGACGCCTCCGACGTCGGCGCCGGGATATAGGTACCAACATGCTCACAAGTACGTGCACTTGACAAAGCTATAACTTACTGATTACTATAATCTGATTCATAGAACAAAAGGACTCTAAATGGCAGGCAACGTTATTGTTTGCGTATTTTTCATATTACATGACATTTGAGCGAGATGTCAACAATAATGCCCTATTACAATAACAATAATATACTATTTCGGGTCCCCTTCTATGAAACAGGTAGTACTATTTTTGTCTCTCGTTTTTTGTGAGAACGGTTCTTACTAGTGCTGACTACTAAATGGTAGTATCAATACGTTTTGTACGTACACTGGGTGGTTACGAATAGGCGCGTCCACACCAAGTGAGGCTGCGGCCTCGCGAGGCAAACGACCAAAAAGTTACGTGGCTCTCCTGAGGCAACGCAATGCTTGTGCTCAGGCGAACGCGCGCGGGCCGAACCAAAATCAACGCGCCTCAGAAGTTTGCCTATAAATTTATTCAGGCGTCCAAATTGGGCTGAACTTGCCTCGCTTGCGCACGAGCGTATGCCCCGCGAGGCGGTGAGGCAGCGAGCAGTCTCGGCTGGTGTGGACGCATCTAATGACCCATTTACCTGGACTGTCTGTATTGATTTATGTTCCTTGTGGGAAATTGTTCAACTTAATTGCGCTGTCGGAAAAGTCGCTCGTTCGGTACCTCCCTGAATTACTTTTGTATTTTTAAAACACTATTTTATATTGGGTCGGCTAGCGCCACGGGAACCTTACATTGATTACCAAATAACTGAGTAAAACCGAGAAACAGTTCGGTGTCATGTCAATTTAGGTGCACCGGTATTCGAAATAAAGAGGATTTTGTATGTGATTTTTCCATCGTATAGCTTCGTTCATAGTTCTATCTCAAACCATTTGTAGAATACTTCAATTATGTTAAATATCGTCAAATTACATTCTATAAATTAAGATTATATCCAAACGTGGCAGTGATGGGGTAATCAAGGTTTTATTACTATGTATAACTTGCGCAGATAAATAATGGATCCCGAATTGGCAGCATTATTGTTTACTTCTCTATCATATGATATGAAAAATAAGCAGGATGTCAACAAAAAAATTGACAATTCGGGATCCATTGTTTGTCTGCGCAAGTTATAAGTTAGACGCATTTTCATTTAGAATACAGGATATAACAGTTTTAACTCGAATTTCCAATCAATTATGTAACTAATTCATATTTGAGTCCGACATGTAAATTTTGTGTGTATTAAAATTCTCATAAGCAATGACTAAGAAATTAATAACTCTTCACTTATGTATTACTACTTATAAAATACCTAATGGTCAAAAGCATGTGGTCAAATCGTTGGTGGGTAATCAAATCAATATATTGTATATGTATAGCATGTAAACATAAGTAGATGTTTCTCTGTATCTGAAAGATAAATTAACTTTTACTTGAACGACGCTGGTCTATTCGTAGACGGTTAAACATATAAGCATTTTATTTTTACAAAAGTAAATAATTTACTAATAAATAGTTAGTAATCTATGAAGTGTTTTATTTAAATCTAGAATAAAGAACTTGTTGATCGCAATATAAAATGAGCACATGTGGTCATAAATCACATACCTACTTAATCATATCAATATTCATTAAATGTTCATAAACACACGAAACCGGTTTAAATACCGATAAGTTTAGGTTATAGAAGTTAAACAAATTAAGATAAGATGATGTAGAGATTTTTACGCTTACTGCATTATACATTGCGCCTTTTCGATATCCCAATTTCACTTGCTCTAATGAGCATTTAATGAATTCAAAACTGATATGAAAGTCGTAAAAATAAAAATGTATTTTGCCAAGAATTTCACGTTGCACGTTCCGAGATAAGTATGAGGTAATAATATTACCTCGGATGATATTATCATCCCGTGCTATCAGTTGTTACGTCATATCTCGTTTGTTTATTAAACCTCGTCCTTTTATGGTGGAATTCTTTCATTGCCTTTATAATCGCTCTATGAATTGACTAGTCAGTCTGAATTGAACTTTTGAATGTATTGAAAACTGAATACGTACGTCATTCTCATTTATGGCGACTATGATGAAACCATGATGTTATTTTCCTCGTAGAAATAGGGGCATGTATGCTGCTAGCTTGATTCACCGTGACATGGCAAAATTAATATGAACGCAGGCTAGGTTATCAAATCATAGTATAAAATTAAGTCGCTTTTGGCCTCTGTTTGTCGTCGAATTCGTTTACTCCTAAACTACCCAAGTAATTTTGATGCGGTGTTTTGTATAGAGTGATAAAAGAAGAAGGTTTAACTACCTACATGCATACCACTGAAAAGGACTTGCAAATGTAGCGGGTGAAACCGCTGACGGGCCGCTATTTTAGTGTTTCTGCAAGTTATTTGAGTTTATATGAAAAAAAATAACAGTGTGGTCAAACATAAACAGGTGAGTTAATTTAAAAATTTAAAATATTCATTTTTTAATTAATTTCATATTTTGTTTTCCGCATAGATACAGTGGAAAATAATTGGGCCCTTCCTTGCCCTTGCCCTAGTCGCGGACAAGTAGCTTACGTGCGCGCAATATTGATAATCATGAACGATATCAGTTGTCTACTCTCGCGAGACCGTTATAACTTGAGCTCTGTTCGATGCTGGTGTTTATCTGCAAACCTAACTGAACAGTGTTCAGTCAGAGCTCGTGCTTATTCAGTCGCGATCTTATAAATCAAGCACGCGAATTTACAACTCCGTTATAATTTGATGTTTTGCTACTCGCTCGCAGTCGCCGAGCAGAAGTGTGTAAGGTAGGTGCTTAGTTTCATCATGCCATTTTTCGCGCGATTTGAAATACATAGTTTAAATAATAGTGATACGCTCCTAATTTTGCGATAAGACTAATATTCCACGGATGAAAAGTAGCACAGAGAAACTTTGCGTTTCTTGCACAGTGCGTGTGCATTTTACCATTCCTATCTTATGTCTTATGAATATTTTTTTCTATTGATGTAGAGACGGAAAGAATTTGTGAAATCAAGTTTTTGTTATTTTTGATTGTATTCTAATTTTGATTTTGCGTATTTATTCACCAGCACTCCTCCACAATGTCAGCAGACAAAGTTTTCCACCCGCGATCGGAAGGTATCCCCTCTGAGGGAGTGAAGGATCAGTATGCTGACGGAAAAGCCGCGAGGATCTGGAAGAAGTTCGTCGGAGACAGCAATGAGAGGACACAGAACTACAAGGACTTCTTGATCGGGCTGCTCAAAAAACATGGCGTCGTTGACGTACTGGATGCAGCCTGTGGAACTGGGTGAGTCTTCTTTTTGAACCCTAATGATGAGCCCTGGGTGTGGGATGGGAGTGAATACGGCTCGTAATTATAAACTGCTCTTGAAGAAGCTCGAGCTTGTGAGCGATTTTGACAAATGTCAGCAGTAGGTACAAAATCTCTCTCAAGATCGATCTCAGAATTGAGAGCAGTTTATAAATACGAGTCTTACTTTTGGGTTTAGTTAGCTTTTTGCCTATCAGCGGAAAACGTTCAGATATTCAAATCTTTATAGATAACCGCCCACACATCGGGTCCTTTATCGACTCATGTCCCCAACGTGTCTCACACTAACGACAATAGTCTCTGTAATCCGAATGCTCTTACATATAAATGACTTCATAGTCAATACTTATTGCTTACAGCATAAATAACTTGGGGCTTTATCTCTTATCTATTAGGTATTTTAATAACAAAGCGAGAAATCATAACATGTTTTTATCCCAGTTTCATACTTGACTGATGATAAAGCACCCATTTATTTCAGTATCACTGCTGTGATGTAATAAGCAGTTAAAGATTTAACCAGTTTGACCTGGCTTCCAATTCTATTGCCCCATTATTGAATAAGATTTTATGAATTGGTTTTAAATTTATAGCTGTTTAGGCTCTGCCTACCACACAATAAATATAGGATGTCCTCTCTATACCCGCTTAAAATTTTTACCACAGTGTGCCACAGTAGGGAATAAAGACGACCAGAGAACGTTAACTTTCTTTATACTATGACTTTAATGTTTAGAGAAGAGAAATAGGCATTTTCTAAACACTTAACACAATGTGGCACTGTTGTGTGTAGTTTTTACTTGTAGGGTAGGTATCTTAGATAGGCATACTAAAGCAGAATTTTAATATCTGCGTTAGCCGCATGCGTGCCTCGGTGTGGCCTCGGCGAAGCACGGCCACACCTACCACGCGATGCGAAGCATGCCTCGCGAGGCGGTGACAACGGTCCGTATCTAGACGCACCTAATAATGAATATATTTTACTAATTTCAGCATAGACTCCATGATGCTGGTCGACGAAGGGTTCAAGGTGGTGTCAATAGACGCGTCCGACAAGATGTTGAAACACGCGCTCAAGGCCAGGTGGGACAAGAGGAAGAACCCCAAATACGACGACTGGGGTAGGTACTTTACGTCTTTTCCAATAAGCTTAGTACACCACTGGAGTTTTCACTATGAAAATTGATTTATGCTGGATAACCAGGCTTACATCAGAAAGAGTCAAAGAACTCAAAGAACCAAAGTAAAGGCTTTTAAGGTCATATTTCTTGTCATCGAGTCCATTTTCATAGCTAAAACTCTAGTGGTGTATGTCAAATTAGGTATTGCTTTTTGCTTAAACGGACAAAACAGTCCATAGTGGGCTGTTTTTTATTTTGCCATACCTATTCACCACGCATGGCAGGCGACCGCAGTGCTATAGGGCCTGTGTTGCGTCTTGCAGTGGACAGTCCGCACACGAAATTCACTTTACTTCAAGCAATGCAGATGAAGTGAGTAAAGTTCGCGGGCGTCCGCGCACTGCGGACGATCCGCGCGTCGCAGCACACGCCCTTATAATGAGCAGCAGCTATAAAATGAAGAAGAAGAGAAATAGGAGATGCGATTCGTTCGCTGCTATTCCGTAATGGCGGATGTGATTTGGTTATAATTTTGTTTTTTTTCGTTTATTTGAGTGTTTAGTGAATAATTCTGATAGTGTATTATACGGTAAACTATTCTTAAAGTGAACGTTAAATGGAAAATCATAATTAAACCATATATCTGACATTGTGTAATAGTGACGAGCGGATCACCACGTGGCGCAGAAATTTTACTATCACGTTTCTGTTGCCACTCATATCGCACGACACAGCCCCTAGTCGTAAGACTAGGACCTCTGTGTCGTTCAATCGACTCTCCCTCGGCCTACGTCCCTGGCGTAGTGCCAAATCACTTTACATTTATAATATTAACTTCGACATTGGCGAAATACGACTCCATACATGAGTTGTGAAGCCAGTGGCTTAGCCACGTTTAAGAAAAAAAATAAAAAATAGGAGATGCTTTTCTAAGCTGTATTAGCACACGGTATGTGTGGCTGGCTGGATATTGAATACATAGATACGCTAAAGTCACGTCACACTTTTCTTCAGAATTGTTACAATTAAGAAGGAGTGGTAGGGCGTAACGTCGTACAGTTTATCGTAAATAGAAGATTTACACGACCCTGATTTTGCCCCTATGCTGATCTTTCCTTACTATTCCAGTGATCGAGGAGGCCAACTGGGAAACGCTACCACAAGACGTCAACAGAATCGTCCCCGGCAAACAGTTCGACGCCGTCATTTGCCTCGGCAACTCTTTCGCCCATCTGCTCGATGAGTACGGCGACCAGCGCATGCAGAAGATGTGCTTACAGAACTTCGCGAAATGCCTCAAACCTGGGGGATTGTTGTTCATCGACCATAGGAACTACGATGCCATGATCGACAGTGGCGCCACGCCCGGACATTCTATTTACTATAATGTAAGTTTATCATTTGATACTATAATAACTTCGAGAGTGCCTCATAAGTTGAAGGTTTGATACTAACTTTGCGAAGTGCCTCAAACCTGGGGGCCTGTTGTTCATTGACCATAGGAACTACGATGCCATGATCGACAGTGGCGCCACGCCCGGACATTCTATTTACTATAATGTAAGTTTATCATTTGATACTATAATAATTTCGAGGGTGCCTCGTAAGTCAAAGGTTTGATACTAAATTCGAGAAGTGTCTCAAACCTGGAGGCCTGTTGTTCATTGACCATAGGAACTACGATGCCATGATCGACAGTGGCGCCACGCCCGGACACTCTATTTACTATAATGTAAGTTGATGGTTTGATACTGTGTTTGATTCCGAAGCTGATCTTAGCGCAGTGGAAGCAAATTAAAGTTATCTTAAAATCTAAAACTGAATGGTCGATCAGCCTCGGAACAACATTTGACTACGATTCGTAGTGCTCTTTACTATAGCTAAATAAAATAAATTTAATGAGAGAATTTTGTTCCGGAAAGTTTCCGGCCGAGAAATTCTTGTTTCCAAAATCTACTTAAACAGGGCCCAGCAACGAATTGCTTACCGAGCAAACGATGGTGCCGTTTCTTTGTGAGTTTAAGTATGACAGGAATCAGGTATTCAGGATATTTTAGGAGCGCAGGAATAGGGAATAACCTAAACTCACAGCGCTGGAACATCCGCTCGTTCTAGAACTCCTTTCCTCCAATTTGCACTACAGTTCACAGTTCGACATCACATAATGTTTTTTAACACAAAATAACTAAAAGATTTCTCTCCGAATGAGAAATCGGCCCCGTTGGCCTCAATCATTTATAATTAAAATACGTAGCTATCGGCAGCCACGACGACGACGAGCGACGACTCAAAGTGAGGTTATGTTACCGGCGACCACGTTGGCCTCAATCAAAAGCCGAAACCAAAATTCACTTGGTTCACTTCCCCACCGCACAGGGAAGCCATGGCTTGTGGCAAATAGCACACGAGAAAACCGCCAAAACACCTTAATTTTACACCACTTAAAACTAAAATTCGCTTCAACAACGCTAGCGTAAAGATGACAGACGGGCGGACCGAAAAGTGTTGCCAGCACCGTCCGCTCAAAAGATACGAAACCGTTTTTGATACGAAACTAAACATTCACCCGCCCCGGACCGACACATCGGTCCGCTCTATGCATGGCAGGCGTGATAATGTAGCTACTGCTCGCTTAAGAACTGAATCCCCCACCTGAACTTCTGCAACTCGAGGGGTGCCATCACTACCCGGAAACAGGTTGAGAATGCGCCCCCGGCGCCAACGCAGTGGCGGTAGGTTGGCATCCTTAAACAGAACGAGATCCCCAATGCAGGGGGGTTCAGTCCTGTCCGTCCACTTAAGGCGTTGCTGCAGAATGTGCAAGTACTCAAGCGACCAACGCTTCCAAAAGTTTTGAGTCATTTGCTGCAACAACTGATAACGCGACAAACGATTGCTATTCACCTCCAATCATTTGGGTCTGAGCTGAGCGGACACAAAGGACGCGAATTGAGTACAGCCTCAATTTTACAAAACACGGTCGCCAGCTCCTCGAAAGTCAAAATTGTTAACCCTACGACGCGCAACAAATGCGTCTTAGCGGACTTTACAACCGCTTCAAAAATACCACCCCAGTGAGGGCACGCTGGTGGATCAAACACCCAGGTAATGCCCTGACGGGAGAGGCCCGTGCTGATGGCTTCTTCGTTCTCCCGTAAGAACGTTACAATTTCTTTCATACACCGATCAGCACCCTTAAAGTTGGTACCACAATCCGACCTGATCAGCGCTGGTCGCCCTCTTCGCGACGTAAATCTCTCTAGCGCTGCCAAAAAGGCCTCCGTAGAAAGGTCGGCCACGAGCTCCAAGTGGACGGCCTTGGTGGCCAGGCACACGAACACGCACAAGTACGCCTTTATAGACTTTGCGTTCCGCAGGCGTGATGCCTTTACCATGAAAGGGCCTGCGAAATCCGTTCCCACACCTGCAAACGTCCAGGCCTCCGTCACCCGGTCCGGTGGAAGATCTCCCATCTGTGACTGCATTGTGGCTGCCTTCAAGCGGTAACAAGGCAAGCACCTAAACACAACGCTACGTACCGTTCGTCGTCCCGATAAGATCCAGAACTCGCGCTGTAGAATGGCCAATAGCGCATTACAGCCCGCGTGCGAGTTTTTCTCATGACGATCCCTGACTAAGAGCTCAACTAAGGGTCCCCTTTTGGAAGTAACAGTGGATGCCGAGCCGAAAAGGGCAGGCTAGCGTTCCGAAGTCTGCCTCCAACCCTGAGCATACCTTGCTCATCCAGGAATGGGTTGAGGCGCACAATTCCTCCCTTCAGCTTTCCACGTCCATCCCTGAGCAGCCTGACCTCCTCTTCAAAATGTTCCGCCTGGACGACTCTAACCAATGAGCATAGAGCCGCATTCCGCTCCGCAGGCGAGAGGACAGGTGTAAAGTTCCGTTCTGCTTGAGGCTTCCTGCAGTTGTTCACGAACCGCTTGATCCAACCTGTCACCCCAAGAAGTTTGTCGAGGAGCTATACCGTTCCAGCAAGAAAGCTGGGTTAGGCTTCGGTACGAGTTGCCCCACGTTCACTCGCAAACCTCGATCAGGTGGCCCAAGCGGCGCCCTGCACTCGTTGAATGGCCATTCCTGCGGCGACTCAGTCAGCCATTGAGGTCCCCACCACAGTGGGTGACTCACCAAATCAGGTGCCCTGCACCCGCGCGAAGCGCAGTCCGCTGGGTTCCATTCTCCCGGTACGTGCCTCCACACTAACGGAGTTTCCGACCCCGTAATCTGTGACACCCGATTTGCCACGAAAACCTCAAGTGTATGTACCGACGTCTGCAACCAGCACAGAACTATCCGACTGTCAGTCCACGCGTACACCGTTTCATCCAAGTTGATGGTACCACGCAGATTGCAGGTTACATGATTTAGCAAGCGCGCTAGAAGAGCTGCCCCTGCCAATTCCAATTTGGGGATGGTCCATCTAGTTCTGACTGGTGCCACCTTACTTTTGGCCATAACCAGACGCACGTGCACAGTTCCCGTTGAACTTGCTGTCCGAAGGTATACAGCTGCCGCGTACCCTCGCTCCGAGGCGTCACAAAACCCATGTAGGGTAGCCTTACATCCCACCGATGGGACTAACTTGCGGGGTATCGCGATGTGCACAATCCCTGGTAAGGTGGTCACAAACTTGAGCCAATCCTTCAACAACTCTCCGGAGAGTTGGTCGTCCCATCCTAAGTTGGCTAGCCACAACCTTTGTAAAAGCACTTCGCCATGAACGTAACCGGGGCGATCCATCCGCTAGGATCGAACGTTCTAGCGATTGTCGACAGTACCGACCGCTTAGTCCAAGTTTTCTCCAAAGGTCGGGCTCGATCTTGTACGTGAATACGTCATGCGTTGGCCTATATTGCACCCCGAGGATGCCCAACGTGTTTGGATTGTCCGGGTTCTCAAAGAGGTGCGGGTCCTGATGGAACTCGCCTGGCAAACCGGCCAGGAGCTCTGGGCAACTGGACAACCATTTCCGCAACTCGTAACCTCCTGAACCCATGATCGCGATCAACTCGTCTCGTAGAATTAGCGCCTGCTCCACGCTATCAGCACCCGTGGAGATATCGTCCACGTAGACGTCGCGATCCAGTACTGCTGCGGCTCGAGGATATCTTACCCTTTCCTGTGCGGCCAACTCTCGCAGCGTACGTACTGCCAAATACGGACTTGGCTTAAGTCCATACGTCACCGTGTTAAGTTCGTATGTGACCATCGGCTCATCTGGGCTCTCACGCCACAAAATCAGCTGATACCGACGGTCATCCGGATGTATCATGGTTTGGCGAAACATCATTTTGACGTCTGCGACGAACGCTACCTGGTGTAACCGAAAGTCTGTGAGAATGTCCACAATGTCCCGGTTCAATTTAGGACCCGCGTGCAAACATTGGTTCACAGACACACCATTCGAGGTAGGAGCAGAACCGTCAAACACCACCCGTATTTTCGCCTCAGGTGACTTCAAGACAGCCAGGTGTGGAATGTAATAATGCTCGACACACCTCCAATCCAGGCTGGACACCGACATGTGGCCCAATTGAATATATTTCCGCATGAATTCTATATACTTCTGCCGAAGTGCTGGGTCTCGCCTCATCTTCCGCTCCATTCCGAGTAGTCTCCGTTCCGCGAGCTGTCGCGAACTACCTAAAGCGGGGCGGTTTGGGAGAAAAGGTAGCCTGGTCACGAATCTGCCTGACGGGCATCTCGCAGTGTTGTATTGATAGAACAACTCGCACTCGTCATCCTCTGGCTTCCGTCTGTCCGCCGTGGGCGGCTCTTCAGACTCCCAAAACCTCTGCAGCACCTCTGACAGCACACTACCATAGAGGACCGGATCCCCTTCTGGTAGGTCCTGAGGTCTCCAAACTGGGCCGAAAACAACATACCCCTGTGGTATCTACGGCCACCAAACCAGTTTCCTGGAGTACCTTCTTCCTACCGCACCATAATCTCCGAGGACGTCTGACCCGAGAAGTACGTCCACCGTACCAGGAGTATCAAAATCAGGATCAGCTAACTCCAACCCTGTGGTTAACCCTCTTACCGTTGGTGGTAACCTAACCTGAGGAGTTTCCCAACCACTTCATCCAGCACCACGGCTGAGACTTGATAGCTGACCCCTGTACATGTGCTACCTAATGCGAACTCAAAGTTCGTCTGACCCCGAATGTCAGGCACATTTAGGCCCCCGATGCCTACAGCTTCATCCTCACTTGGCCGTACATTTAGGCCTAGCCTACTCACCAGCTTACTCGATACAATACATCCCTGAGCCCTGTATCCAGTAGGGCTCTTACTTGAATGGTCCGGCCACCGTATCCCCATACCCAAATCTTAGCCGTTGGCAAAAGTACCGTGATTGGACGGGGAGCCGAAGCTGATGAGTAGGCGGCGATTACCTAGCGGGAATCTAAACGCGGTGAGGCCGCGTCCCGCGGGGTATCCTCACTACCCAAACCTGTGTATGGGTCCCACTCCTGCTGGTAGGGAGGTCTGCCCATAAAGGCCATGGCTGGAGTTCTATAGTACCCCGACGGCAAACGTCCGTACCGAGGTTGCGCCTGTAGCCGCGGGTACTCAGGCATAGGCGCGGGCATGCGTGGGTCTTGAGACCCAACCAGGTGGCTCAAGCCCGCAGAATACTGCATGTACCCTGGTGGCTGCCTAGTGCTCCCCTGACACCCGCCCGTTGAATCCCGTACCTGGGATGGGTGTCCTTGGCCACGTTCCTGTGCCGCTCTTCCCCAATCCGGCACCTGCTGCCGTGGTGGGGATTGTCCCCACGTCCTTGGGTAAGTGGGCTCCGTCTGTTGACGTCCCCCTGCCTGTCCCTGTGACCGATGCGGAGGTGGGCTCCTCCTTGGAGGTGGGGAGCGTTGCTCCCTCCCTTGGTGGGCAGGCTCCTTCGCTGATCCGATCCAGCGCTGCCCCGGCGCCTCCGGAGCGATTCATGCAGAGCAGCGGATGGTGTGCACCCTGGCAGTACCTACAGTTGGTGCTTGAAGGGCACTCGCACCTGATGCGGCCCCAGGCACCGAAAACACCAACGCCTCTGCTGTGCCACACCCCGTCTCCTCTGAACCCGCTGCGCAGCAAACTCCTGACACGCTGCCACCCCGTGGCCTGTCTCCCTGCAGTAGGCACACCCTGATTCCAATGCGGTGTTGTACCGCCTGGGTTGCCCACTGTTGCCTCCTCGCGCCGGTGCACCCGGCCGTTCCGGGTGGCGAGGGGCAGAGGTCTCCTTGCGAGGGGCTTCACCAGCCTGGACGTCCACTCGCCTGCTTTCGGCCTCGAGGAACGACTTCAGATCCTCGTAGGTCGGGAGGTGGTCCGAGGACTTGCCCCATGTAGCTGCTCGAATCGAGCGACCATTTCGCTCGGCAGGCGGCGAAGCACTGTGTGGACCAAGATATAACCGTAGCCCGCCACTGGCAAACCCTGTCGCTCTAGTGCGCTGACCGCGACACTGACTGGGTGGAAGATTTTCTCGCGGAGGTCCGTACCTCGCGTTATGATTGGTATTGACAGCCACTGGTCTAACAGCCTGTCTACAATCAGGCGCTTGTTTCGATACCGGTCGGTAAGGATCTTCCACGCCACCTCATAATTGCTATCCGAGACAGCCAAATGCGTCAGCAATTCATGAGGCTCTCCATGTAGCCTGGACATCAGCTGAGCCATCTTGTACGCCGGCGTTATGTCCGTCCGTGTGTGGACCACACTGCTATACAGGTCCTCAAACGCCGGCCAGTCGGCGTAATCGCCTGCAAAGACTGGAACCGTAACAGGCGGAAGAGGCACCTGTAATCCTTGTCCCACTTTACCACGGAATGGCTTTTCCTTTCCGTCACGTCGCCTAGATATGTCCGCAGCTGCCTGCGCAATGTCCTGTGCCAGCTCCAAGCACTGGCTTACATCGCCCTCAACCAGCTCCTTATCTTCAGGGTTAGGAGCTTCCTCAAGGAGCATGAGGCACTCTGTGAGGTGTTCCGACACAACCCGAACCCGTTCATCTGCCTGTAGTGCACTTTTCAAGAGCGCGTCCTCCCGGTCCTCGCGGCCGATCATTGCCGCTGTGGTAGTAAACCACCTTAATTCTGTCTTTATAGCAGCCTTATACCTGGCGATCGAGGGAGCCATGGTACCAACTTTTACACACTCGACTTAATAAAAACGAAAAACCAATAAACAAATACCACAAAATAAATGTTAGTTGACTGGCCTAGACCTTACCGATAAGGTACCGTTCACTAGGCAAACAATACAGTCACAAAAAAAAAAACCGAAACAATATTTTCCAAAATTAATAAAATATGTGGGTAATATAAAAAACACGCTTAATACTAAATTACGGCTAACTATGTTGCAATAAAGCAACCACGCTCTGCTACCAAAAAATGTTTGATTCCGAAGCTGATCTTAGCGCAGTGGAAGCAAATTAAAGTTATCTTAAAATCTAAAACTAAATGGTCGATCAGCCTCGAACAACATTTGACTACGATTCGTAGTGCTCTTTACAATAGCTAAATAAAATAAATTTAATGAGAGAATTTTGTTCCGGAAAGTTTCCGGCCGAGAAATTCTTGTTTCCAAAATCTACTTAAACAGGGCCCAGCAACGAATTGCTTACCGAGCAAACGATGATGCCGTTTCTTTGTGAGTTTAAGTATGACAGGAATCAGGTATTCAGGATATTTTAGGAGCGCAGGAATAGGGAATAACCTAAACTCACAGCGCTGGAACATCCGCTCGTTCTAGAACTCCTTTCCTCCAATTTGCACTACAGTTCACAGTTCGACATCACATAATGTTTTTTAACACAAAATAACTAAAAGATTTCTCTCCGAATGAGAAATCGGCCCCGTTGGCCTCCAATCATTTATAATTAAAATACGTAGCTATCGGCAGCCACGACGACGACGAGCGACGACTCAAAGTGAGGTTATGTTACCGGCGACCACGTTGGCCTCAATCAAAAAGCCGAAACCAAAATTCACTTGGTTCACTTCCCCACCGCACAGGGAAGCCATGGCTTGTGGCAAATAGCACACGAGAAAACCGCCAAAACACCTTAATTTTACACCACTTAAAACTAAAATTCGCTTCAACAACGCTAGCGTAAAGATGACAGACGGGGCGGACCGAAAAGTGTTGCCAGCACCGTCCGCTCAAAAAGATACGAAACCGTTTTTGATACGAAACTAAACATACTGTAATAACTTGGATTGTGCCTCATAAGTTGAAAGTTTGATACTATAATAACTTCGAAAGTGCCTCATAAGTTGAAGGTTTGATACTAACTTCGCGAAGTGCCTCAAACCTGGGGGCCTGTTGTTCATTGACCATAGGAACTTTGATGCCATGATCGACAGTGGTGCCACGCCCGGACATTCTATTTACTATAATGTAAGTTTATTGGCTCTTTATTAACTTCGAGAGTGCCTCGTAAGTCAAAGGTTTGATACTAACTTTGCGAAGTGCCTCAAACCTGGAGGCCTGCTGTTCATTGACCATAGGAACTACGATGCCATGATCGACAGTGGCGCCACGCCCGGACACTCTATTTACTATAACGTAAGTTTATCATTTGATACTATAATTTCAAGAGTGCCCCATAAGTTGAAGGTTTGATACTAACTTCGCGAAGTGCCTCAAACCTGGGGGATTGTTGTTCATTGACCATAGGAACTACGATGCCATGATCGACAGTGGCGCCACGCCCGGACACTCTATTTACTATAACGTAAGTTTATCATTTGATACTATAATTTCAAGAGTGCCCCATAAGTTGAAGGTTTGATACTAACTTCGCGAAGTGCCTCAAACCTGGGGGATTGTTGTTCATTGACCATAGGAACTACGATGCCATGATCGACAGTGGCGCCACGCCCGGACACTCTATTTACTATAACGTAAGTTTATCATTTGATACTATAATTTCAAGAGTGCCCCATAAGTTGAAGGTTTGATACTAACTTCGCGAAGTGCCTCAAACCTGGGGGATTGTTGTTCATTGACCATAGGAACTACGATGCCATGATCGACAGTGGCGCCACGCCCGGACATTCTATTTACTATAATGTAAGTTGATGGTTTGATACTGTAATAGGCGCGTCCACAAGGTGATTTTGAGCGTGCCGAGGCACTGCATAGGCGCGGCATACGCTCGGGTGGCAAGCGAGCCAAGTTCTGTCCATTTGGACGCTTAGTTAAACTAACCAAATATACTATGATTGAGGCAGCCGAGCACTCAAACGGCTCGGCCTGCGCGCGCTCGCCCGAGCATGACATTTGTGAACCCGAGCGTATGCCTCGCGAGCATTTGCCTCGGCGTACCGTGTCGACGCGCCTAATAACTTGGATTGTGCCTCATAAGTTGAAGGTTTGATACTAACTTCCCGAAGTGCAAGTGCCTCAAACCTGGGGGCCTGTTGTTCATTGACCATAGGAACTACGATGCCATGATCGACTGTGGCGCCACGCCTGGACATTCTATTTACTATAATGTAAGTTTATGATATGATACTATACTATAATAACTTCGAAAGTGCCTCATAAGTTGAAAGTTTGATACTAACTTTATGATAAGTGCCTCAAACCTGGGGGATTGTTGTTCATTGACCATAGGAACTACGATGCCACGATCGATAGTGGCGCCACGCCCGGACATTCTATTTACTATAATGTAAGTTTATTATTTGTAACTTCGAAAGTGCCTCGTAAGTTGAATGTTTGATACTAACTTCGCGAAGTGCCTCAAACCTGGGGGATTGTTGTTCATTGACCATAGGAACTACGATGCCATGATCGACAGTGGCGCCACGCCCGGACATTCTATTTACTATAATGTAAGTTTATTGACTCTATAATAACTTCGAGAGTGCCTCTTAAGTTGAAGGTTTGATACTAACTTTGACAAGTGCCTCAAATCCGGGGGCCTGTTGTTCATTGACCATAGGAACTACGATGCCATGATCGACAGTGGTGCCACGCCTGGACATTCTATTTACTATAATGTAAGTTGAGGGTTTGATACTAACTTTGGGCAGAGGGGGACACCCTGTTTATTTTTTGTATATATTTTCCCCCAAAAATAGGCTAACACCTGTATCAACAGTATCAAAGAATACTAAATAGTGATAGATAATACTATTGATTAACCTATTTCCTAACACACATTGCCAAACAATAAGTAGTCAACTAAGTAGGTAAATAAGTCTGGCTAGCCCGAAGCCGCTGGGTTAAATGCTACATGTTGTATGTATTTTCAGGAATCTACTAATACTAGAGTAATTTATTTTTATTTTCATTTATGGTTTTCTGTTCTTTTTCAGTGCAAATACCCCGTAGACATCAAAACTTCAGTGCTGGTCGTACGAGGCAAGCCGGAGCTGATTGCGTTAGACTACTGCATAGACGCCACTAGCGACGAGGCAGACAGTGAGAGGAGGTAGAACTATTTGCTTTTTAACCTTTTCACCGGCACAGTAGTCTAAAGACGACAGTCCGATTTTCCCGACGGACCGCCCGCATGCGATGTTCACTTTACTTCAAGCGGTGCAGATGAACTAAGTGAACTTCGCGCGAGTACCTACTCGCATTGCGGGTCCGTACAGACAATCCAGATGACGTAGCGTTCGCGCTTACCGATGAACTTTAGGAAGTCTCTTTCAACCAACTTATGTTTTTTCTTACAAATACTATGAAAAACCAGTATAAGCTGATCCTTTCGATGGGTAGGTGGATTTGCTGGCGATAGTACTAAAGTAAACTAGTGTGGACTAGTAAAGACGTAGGTCAAGACTAGGTATAGAGAGCGCCTATTTAAATGTTATGAGCAACACTTAGGAATTTTAAACTTTGCTAATACTTATGGTAACCAATTTTTTTCCAGTGAATTCCGTCTCTGCTACTACCCACACAAGCTGAAGAAGTTCACAGAAATGCTGGACGAGGCTTTCGGCCACCGCGCCGAGCACAATATCTACGCAGACTTCAAGTCCCTGGAGGAGGTTCCCAATCCCGGATTCTACATACATGTCATGAAGAAACCAATGAAATAAACCAAATTGTAAAACATGTAAATAAATCTGGTGTTCATATTTTATTAAAATAATTTTACATTAAGTAACTCAAGGGTTTTTACTTTTACTCCAAGAAAATAAGTTTCAATTTCAATTTATTTATTCATTTAAAATTTCAAACAATGAGGTCATAACAGGTTGGAACCCAAATCGACGTCACTTATAATATAATAAAATAACATATGCATCAATATTTAAGTTAAGAAAGCTAAAGAGTTTTAAAATATAGGGAGCTTCTGAAATCTAGCAGATTTTCGCATCACGTTTTCTTAGCCAATCCCCATAGCTAAAGCCTGGTGTACGGCAATTTACTTAGGAAAACAAAAAAAAATTTAGGCCATGTGCGAGTTAGACTAAAGCATTAAGGGTTCTGTACTATGATGTGTAAAAATGGCTTAAAATCATGTTTGTTGTATTATCTTAAATATTCATATGCTTTTTTACCGGAATCAGTAATAACATGCATAGTGACGGTCTAACTATTACCACTCATAATCATAAGATACAGCTTCCGAACCTTATGCAGATAAAATAACACATTTATGGAAGTCCCCTTTATAATGTTATTTATGAAAGTAATAAATAAGTATATCAATAGGTTTCATTTCTGAATCAAGGCTATTAATGTGGGGGTTTTGCCAAAAGAACATTTCTGCTGAAGAAAAACATTTCCAAAAAAAATATAAAACCGAATTTATATGAAATGGAATAATTTATTCACTTATCAAAAAAAAGAAGAGTAGAGGAGAAACAGGGTCTGAGTTTAACTTAGAAATGTGAAGGCCTTAACATAAGAATTACATCTAGAATATATTTCACTAATCGCCTATGATCCGACAATGATGTTGTTGATTGGGATGTGTATCAACTTGACGAAGAAACCAATGAAGCCCATGATGCAGAAACCAATAGCGGTGGCGACAGCAATTTTTTGGAATTCTGGAACAAAAGAGTAAATATGTAAGAGAAAAATAAAAACAGCTGGTATAGTCATGGTCCTTAGCAAAAAAATACTGTTTTGCCGGCACAGTTGATGCCGCTTTGCTCAGTGATACTAGGGACCATTGTGAATGATTCCATCCGAGGAAATGAAAAATCCAGCCACTGGATTTCAAGATGGCGGACCCTCGTTTTTTTGTATGGCACTAAAAAAATAAATCTTCTGGAGCCCATCGTGTGGGGTATCAAATGAAAGGGCTAGACGAGACAATTTCAAAAATATATCGTTTTAATACATTTCAGTTGCCCTCTTAGAAAAAAATCAACTTACATTTTTAAAAGTAGTCAAAACATGCCAAGTTTGAGGTCCAGTAGGTACAAAATGGCTGACATATAGTTTCATAGAAGTATGCCAAATGATCCACCATATCCTCAACTCTAACGTGACGAAAGGAATTTCGAAAATAATAAGATTTAATGTATATTTTGCAATGGAAAGTAGATCATTGGGAACTGCGGTAGGTTAGTAAGAACTGGCTTGTGCGCCTCCATAAATGTTTAAGATGCAATTCTCATCATGATTACTTCTACACTTAAAGCTAGATTATGATGTGCCGGATCATTTTGAATCGTCGAGCACGGTTGTGCCCCCGCCAAGTCGAGTAAAAAGTGGCTTTGCGACAGCCGATGTGGCGCAGTGGTTAGTATGCCTGCCTGCCACGCAAAGGTTCCGGGTTCAATTCCCGGTGGGGTCACTCACAAAGTTGATATTTATCACTTTGTGAATTTGTTCCCAGTCTGGTTAGGACATTGCAGGCTGAACCACCTGATTGTCCGCAAGTAAGATGGTTCCGTGCTTCGGATGGGCACGTTAAGCCGTCGGTCCCGGTTGCTGTCTATGATGGCGGTCGTTACACAACCATGTCAGAGGCCTGCTACTTGTAGTAGGCGGTTGAAAAACTCTGACACCAGGGTTCATCGGGTCGTTAAAACGACTCGGTGTCCCACACGAAAAGAGAAAGATGTATAAATATGAAATACAATGATTCTAAAGTTATTTCGTACCAACGACGTCGTGGATTGCACAATGTTTCTGGTAGAGTGGCGGACTTGGCTGTCTTTAACAAAATATATCTTGTAAGTAGTAAGTATTTGATTATTTGTTTTTGCAATTATTTAATTTCGGTCGCTCAAATAGGCCATATTTGTTAACTTTCAGATATTAGGTTATTTTTCTTTGATGATGTGTTTTTTAGTATGGGCTGTCAAATATGGCCCATTGGAACGACCGTACTCGAAGTCAATATTTTATGTACGAAAACTCTCATTTTTTTGCGGTAGATGTACCTAATGAGTGGTGAGACTTGCTTTTTTTTGAGTTGTGTTTTGATGGTATCTCATATCATACATAAGGCTTTTTTGATCTCACTTCATTCATATACCTAGGTACATGTAATCTAAAAGTGCTTTAGAAGTTTTATGGTCCGTCGAATGAGTAACAGATTTAAGGGAATTGAATGATTTTTTGAAATATTGAATGTTTATTTAATGACTGTTTGGGTCCTTAACACACAGGTTTCAAATGTTATCCAAAATATCGTTGTTTTGGGCGACGAAATTGGCCTGAACTATTTCGAGAGAAACAATTTAATTTAATTTAATCATTTATTGTAGGTACCTTCACAAAAACAAATACAGGACAAATACAAAAATAAAAACGGTACAGCAGGCACTACTTATTTCTAACATGAATTTTTCTTACAGGCCTACTAAACTGAGATAGCATTCATGAGTAGAGCGACATGGTACCTATGGCTTTTTACTGAACTTGGCGGGGGCACAACCGTGCCCGCAGATTCAAAATGATCCGGCACATCATAATCTAGCTTTAAGTGTAAAAGCAATCATGAGAAGAATTACATCTTAAATATTCATGAAGGCGCACAAGCAGTTCTTACTAACCTACCGCAGTTCCCAATGATCTACTTTCCATTGCAAAATATACATTAAATCTTATTATTTTCAAAATTCCTTTCGTCACAATAGAGTTGAGGATATGGTGGATCATTTGGCATACTTTTATGAAACTATATGTCAGCCATTTTGTACCTACTGGACCTCAAACTTGGCATGTTTTGACTACTTTTAAAAATGTAAGTTGATTTTTTTCTAAGAGGGCAACTGAAATGTATTAAAACGATATATTTTTGAAATTGTCTCGTCTAGCCCTTTCATTTGATACCCCACACAATGGGCTCCAGAAGATTTATTTTTTTAGTGCCATACAAAAAAACGAGGGTCCGCCATCTTGAAATCCAGTGGATGGATTTTTCATTTCCTCGGATGGAATCATTCACAATGGTCCCTAGTATCACTGAGCAAAGCGGCATCAACTGTGCCGGCAAAACAGCTTTCGGGTGATATTTGACCGTACCCGCTTAGACTAGTAGGTATCAGTGGCGAAGAGTAATTTTAATGAATGTGGGCTGGACCAAAAAATCTATAAATGAAAGTGATTTGTCAATTTCTGAGAGATAAGCTGATGGGACCCTTAGCCACTAATAGGTATTCATAGGGACAGGATTCAGAATACAAAAACTGTAACCAATTATGAATGTTTAGTTCATAAAAAAAACAGTAAAGGCAAGTTTTGATGACAGTGTACCTACATGTAAATAATAGGTACTACTGTGCATAAATCTTAATATAATTTTAAGATCAATTTAATTTCCAGGTGGACTTTACTTTCACTAGGTACCTACTCAAAATGAATGTACCCTATTTGCTTGATTGTTGAACTTTCTAATAACTAGATGAGGTTAGAATCAGCCTCAGAAATATTTTACAGGCTGTATGGCAAGTAAGTATGTGGGGCTATGTATGAGTTCTGTAGAGTTAAATAAGAAAAATATTTGAATTTTTGTATAAATAATTAGCAATTTAGGTTTAGGTTTATATGCACTGATTTTATAGCAAAAGTCCGTGGCCGAATGCCAACACCGCAGATCATTGCATTTGATTGTACTACCTATAGCAAACGGTAAGTTCTAGAAACGCATATAATTAGTAAAATACATACCTTTTCTGTCTGGCTTCGTACATCTTCGCACTAATCTGATGGAATCCTTTGCGAAGTGCTTACCAGGCTCGATAAACTTAGCAATTTGATCCATTTTCTGAAAGAGAACAAGATCAGGGATCATTGGGTCAGAATTTTTAACAGGATCTAAGCTTTGAAAAACAGGATCCCAAGGTGTTGAGGTCGATTGTAAACGTTGTGAAAGCTTTGTTAACACTTACAAGTTATAGTTTGTTCTTTCACGGGTACTGGAGTTACGAAAGTTATGTGATTTTGGCTAGCAAAACCAATATTGAATGCACGGACAACCTCGAAAACACTCCAAACGTCAGCCACGTATCGAGAACTCGTCGCACGTCACCACAATTTGTCAATGTTGTTCGGATACACAAAATACTACGAAAAAATGTCACGACATCTCTATACATTATGCTATTTGTACTAACCCGCTCGACATCCGGTTTCGGTGTGGCGTAGCCTTTATAGTATTCATAAAGCTTTAGCTATTTGCTTCTAGATGGCGCTTTCAGTGCTTAATAGCTTCTTCTACTCCCTACTAGATGGCAGTCTTACGCATTTAAGCCATGATGTAGAGCTAGCTAATTTACGAAAAGTATGGGAAAATAGAATTTACTGTTTTAGGTATTATTAGTGTTCTGTGGGTATTAGTGTGTGACGAGTATGATGATGATGATGATACTCACATCAAAATTAATATTACCATACGGGGTGTAAGGGACGGTGTAACGAAAACCTTTGCATGTGTGCTCACACCATGAAACTGAACAACTTTCCCCATGAATTTTGACGTATTGTGGGAAACGAAAAACAAAATTTGACCTCCCATACAAAGTCAGTCAGCTGATCGTGAATATTGTATGGGAGGTCGGAAATATTTCTCGTTTCTCACCATTGGCTCCATAGTCATGGTCTGATCACGCCTGCAAAGTTTTCAGTACACCGTCTCTTACACCAGCGCCATGCCTAGCTAGCTACCATCAACTTGTTATCTAAAATAGGTACCTACCTACTGAACTACTAATACTTAGTGAATAAATAACACAAGTTAGGTATCAGGAATAGAAAATAGTAGGCACAGCAAATTTGTTCAATTTAATACAGGCAGACCAACCAACGTTTACCTACTACAGGTTACCGTTGGTTTCGTTTCAGGACTTTGGAGAGGATTTTCAGAATAAACCTTGTTTCTAAAAATTTGGTAGTGTAAGTTTAAAATAGTAAAAAATTGCGACCTCCCATACAATCCCGATCAGCTCACTGACTTTCTATGGAAATTTAAGGCTTCCGTTGACTGTGATGAATAAAATAAGTTTAGATACCTAGTAGTTAGGTGATTAAATTCAGATTTTAGATCCAACATTTATAAAGAGCTCCTTGCTCCATTTATGTTGGAACGGTCATTTGTACCTAATTTGGTCAGTAGCATATCAGTATCTAGTTAACTACTTTAACAAAACATTAGGTACCTAATATGCGAATAATTCGAACGATTTCAAGGCAAACAGCTAGAGCAACTTTTTGACCAAATAGACGTAACGTACACAGACGTTTTTTTGTTATTACGGGAATGAAGGATTTTTCTCACTACCTATAGACCAGCTAGGCTATAGACAGACCCAGGCCATTAGCGTAGGCATTATACAGGGTTAGGGGTTTTTGAGATACGCAAACTTTGCAGGGTTTGCGTATTTAAAATAGCCCAGTTTAATTATATAATTATTGTTTGGATCCTAGATAATAAAGAAACTTGTCCATGGACTGATTACAGGGGGTAATCATCGCGATAATGAAAAATAGGTAGGTCACACCAAACATGCGTAGTCACCTAATAGTCACGCTGAATCATAGGCTGAATGGACAGTTTTAAACCATACGCGTGAATATAAACTTGACTTTAGATCAAAGTCAATATCATTCGCAATCAGTGTACACATAGATGTGCCGGACAGAGCACAGCCTTTTTAGTAAAACGCCTTTATTTTTCTCAGAGAAAAGTTTAAAAGATGCATTTGCTTCAGAGTTTGTAAAATATAGTTCCATCAAGTGCACCGGCTTTGTGATATCTACCTACACGTGAATAGAAGCATTATATTAAGAATTCAATAAATACAGCGGTACTTAAATCAACAGTAGAGATAAATATACAAGAGGAAATATTGTGTTTTAACTACGTGAGGCTAGAGTTCAAGCTGATGAAAGCTTACAGTTTGAAACAAGTTTTGAACTAGTTATAAGTACGTAACTGTATTAGACGTGATGTGATTTAAGGCCGCTATAGAGCTTTTCACGAAGCCCATACAATTTTCCCTGCCAGACCTCTCGGAGCGTCATTTTGCGAAAAACATGGGGATGTTTGAATATTTTTTACAGTGATATTATGAATAAAAATAAATATATTTTTCTGCAATTAGATTAAGTACATCTTCTTAAATAACATATATTTTTTAAATCTTTACTACTGTTATTTTTCATACAGAAGCCGTTATAATGGCGCATTATTTTGCAAAAAATCGTATATAAAAACGTGGTATTATTCTATATTTCTGAATAAAATTGTAAAATGTTCACTGTAGACTTTGTTCTCAAATATTAACTCTATTTTTTGTATAATTGATATTTTTACAGTGAACCAAAACTCTAAAACTCACGCTTGATTTGAGGTCTTTTCCTGAATTTTGGTTTTGTCGCTTTAGATATCGCTGTTTGTAACAGGTTTAAAACTAAAATGTTAATATTTACATTGTACATTTTTTAGATGAAGATATGCTTGATTAAATGTTCAAGTAACATATTATTTTTACATAACGGTTTTCGAGAAACTCGCATGTTTATAAAGCCAATATTTGCAAATTTGCTAGAAAAAATTGAATGCGCTCTTAAGTGATTTTTTTGCAAAATAAAATAAAACCATGGGTCGGAAGGAAGAAAATAAATTAAAATTGAAAACTGATGATGATTTCGTCCCTCCTGATGGGGGATGGGGCTGGATGATTGTTTTTGCCGCAGGATTTTCAAATGTAAGTACCTATTTAATAATAATCATATTTTCACAAAGTTTCTACAGACTTGTCTTGCCTTAGAGTATAATTTTTAAAATTGACTACATGAATAAAATTCTTTGCATATAAGTAGCATAATGGCTCCGTATTTTATTATTAACAACTAGTGAACGTTCCCCAAGCCTCCGCATCTTGCATCATCAAACATTTTTTACAACAGTATCTTCTTGAAGGAACTTAAAATTGTAAAAGAATTAAAGATAGAACAGTAAATTATTATTCGAAATGACAAAATACAATTATTCGATTTTATAAATTACATCATCATCATTTTTACACGACTGTCCAATACAATAGTTGGAATTATGTAGCCAACTCTACGATGACATTTCTACAGATTTATCGCCATCACCCTGGAACATATAAGTGAAGGAACCGGAGATTTTACTTAGCTGGGCCTGTCTGTATCTCGCAGTAGAGATTCCGTTATTATGCTTTTTATACTTATTTTTTGTTATTATTTTGACTTGTGGTGCCGGCTTAGACATAGTATGGGAGACCGGGGCAAAACCGTATATTTAACGGAAAACTTATCGTTACCGGAAAGCGAAAACTTCTAAAACGCCACAGTACTAACTTTACACTAGACCGTTTCAAAAGTTTAAAAAATTCGCAACTCAGTGAAACTAATTAATAATAACTTGAAAAAATAAACTAGGATTCAAATATTTTTTGTTCAATTTTAGACGTTGCTACCACGTTTGTTCGAGCCATAGTTTTTAAAGTAGATGTCGCTTTAGAAAAAATAATTCCTAATTTGCGATAAAACTGATAAGCAAAATATTCTTAGAAGTGTATTGATTAACAAAAGCAATATTGAAATTTTTCTTAAGTGATGTAAGTAAATCTAAAACTGTACACGAAAACAACTTAAGCTCCTTGGAGGCTAACAAATTAGGAAGGAAGAAAGTATTAACCGAGCAACATTTTTATATGCTTTGCGAGATTATTTACTTATGAATAATACAAGTTAAAAGGCTATAGGACAAAAACATCTTACGACTTGTGAAAATGTAAAACACAGTGAACAAAATATTCTAGGCTGTATGTATTTTTGTAGAACTAGTAAAGTTACTTTTGTAGTTACTAAACAACTAAAACGGATCAGATGGTTCAACTCCGTTTTCAAAAAGGCAGCTATGGCAGCGAAGCTTATTTTATTACAGCAGATACATATTTTAACATCAAAAATATTACCACCGGAAAACCATGTGAATGTGACTTCTCGAGAGATCGTTAGCTCAATCCAAATTGAAAATCGAAATCGTGACGTTACGGCAATGACGCCGCATGACGTCGTGGGTGTGCATCCAGCCAGGATTAAACCAAGAAGGATGCACACCACACTACCCCTCACGAAGAAAAGAAAACTTGGTTGCACACCTTCAAGCGCTAAATTATAAATCGAATGGTTGATGGCAAAACGTAAGTACTCTTCTGCCCGAACGAATAATGTAAAATTGAGGCGAGCTAAATTTGATGGATCTACAAAATGAGAATGAGACTGAGTAACAACCGGATCAGCAGGAGTAGAGTCGGTCAGTATGTCAGGAGAATGAGTAGATGACTGAGATGAGTGAGAATTAATGTAAGCTGGTTTGACACGGTCTATACCCACCATACTAACAACGACGTGAGGTCCCAAATATGGTGACGTCAGCGGCGGTTTAACGTTATCAACCCGAAGAAACACATGGGAGCAAGTGTCGAGATCTTTAAAATGAAAGACGTTTTTGCTATCGTGTCGCGAGGTGGGGACAGGACTCAGGTCGGCCATGACCGCTCGAAACTGTGACACGAAATCTAATGGATCAGTGGATAGTGCAGGAGATTGGGAACCGACCAACTCACTAGGAAGATGTAAAGGTTTTCCATATACCAGCTCGGCTGCAGATGCTTTGAGATCGTCCTTCAGCGCTGCTCGCATACCGAGTAGAACGATTGGCAGAGCTTTAATCCAGGGCTCATTCCGACACATTAGAAACGCCTTGAGTGTCCTATGAAGGCGCTCGACCATTCCATTGGTACAAGGATAGTAGCTGGTGGTACGCAGCTTCTCCGTTCCTAGATAAACCATGAATCTACGAAGAAGGTCTGACTTAGTCTGTCCATTGTCTTCCTCGATCAGATAAACCAAGGTGTCAGCTGTCTCCCTAGCGGTAATGCTACTATCATCGGCCAAGCTTCAGGCCAGCGGGTAAACCGATCCACGATGGTCAACAGATACCTGTATCCTTCCCAGACTGGACGGGGACCAAATGTCAATATGGATCTGCCTGAAACGGCCAGCTGGCGCTACAAAATCTTCCAACAGAGACAATGTGTGCTTGGTTAATTTGTTTCGTTGGCAAGGAACACAAGACTTTACCCAAATACGAACATCTTTTCGAATAGAGGGCCAGACTAATCTGCTGGTAAGTTGCACGAATGACGGGATGACTCATGTTATGAAGCCTTTCGAAGAATTTCCGACGAAAAAGAGCAGTAAGGAAAAAACGAAGCTTACCGGTTGACATGTCGCATGTCGCATGCCGGTGACTATAGTAACGTCAGTACCAGGCAAGGTGACGTTTTCCAACTTGAGACTGGAGCCATCTTGGATAAGACGCTGAAGCTCCTTGTCGTTCCTTTGTGATTGCGCTAATGCTGAGTGATATGGCATCGACTCTGGATATAGCATCCGCCACGCACGACGTTATCCATACCTTTTATAAACCTATGCAATATCTGTCGTGAGTTGCGATATAAAAGAGAGCTGGTTAAGCTGCACGGGAGACAATTTTTCTCTGCGCTGAGAAAATGCGTACAACAATAGTCCGTGAAGATTGTGAAATGCTGAGCCTCCAAAATATGGCGGAAATTCTGCACAGCTTCATATACGGCTAAAAGCTCTCTGTAGTAGCCGGCCAGGAGGATTGGCGTGCAGTTAACCCCTTGCTGAAAAACGCAATAGGCTGCCACTCGGTGCCTAGTAATAACTTTTACCTTATTCAGTAGATTGCTTACTGCTATTTTTAACTCTTAAATGACTTTGATACTCTCCTTTTGATGGTGTGATTTATACTAATCTATTCAATTATTTACAAATCGTACCAACATGAATTGCTTACCTGACCCTAAATACGGCGCATTGATTTGAACCGTGGAAAGGAAAAATGACTAATCCACCAATGCTAGTCAATTGTTGTGCATTGTCTTTTTCTTAAGCGGCAGAGGAGGTGTATTTTTATAAAATGCAAAAATTCTTACAGGCAAAGTATTTTTAATCTTGGTAATGAATAATTTCTAACGATGCCAAATTTTGTAATTCTTAGTAAGCTAAATTTTCTAACAAACCTAAATTATCGTAAAATGCATAATTTAAAATTACTTACAAAATAAAAATATGACAAAATTAACATGCAAAAATTTCTTACAATATTGCGATTGGATTTTTTTAGTACGCAAGAAAGACTTAAAAAATATTTGGCACTAAGTTGTATGTCTAAAGTACATTTTTTTGTAAAATTCCAAAAAAAGGTCGCTTAAGAACTTGGAAAACGCAACTCATCCCAATTTTTTGAACTTCTTAAGCGACAAAAAATACCTCCGATTTGCGCGTATCCTAGACCAATCGACGCAGAAAAAAAAAACGCAGCTCAGTGATATATATAACTCAATTTCGACAAAAGTGGCGGTTTAGAAGTTTTCGCTTTCCGGTAACGTTATGTAGCTCAGCCAATAATAAACATTGGGTTACCATTTGGTAACCTTTATTAAAGCATATAACCTGGTACCTACACATTGCACTGGTCATTAACTATTAAAATCAATAAGGAACGTAAACAATCAGTCTCAAACAAAAAGTCATAAATTTCCGGTTTTACCCCGGGGGTGGACAAAACCGTATACCTCCCAATCCTTTGCTGGTAGCTGCCACCAGATTACCAGATGATCTAAATTTATTCACCCGGTCTTGCAGCACCGATTTCGGTATGACATAACTTTGTGTCGCTTATAGATACCGGAATTCACCACCAACCACACTTTCAATAGCATTTCGCATTTTTTCATTGTAAATGTATACAAATCAACCTGGCCGGTTTTACCCCATACGGTTTTGCCCCAGGTCCCAGTACACATACATTGAAGCTTCACTACATACACAAGTTTGATTTGCCGGCATAAACACTATGGTTATACAGTAAATACACACAGAAATACGTAACCAATACTCACATCTTAAATTGCTCCCTGTCTACTGGTACCTTTCCTAAGGCCTGGAAATACGCGCATGTGATTCCACTTCCAAAAAAATGTAACGCCGCTGTATTCTCAGAATTCAGACCTATTTCTATTCTGCCTATTCTATCGAAGGTGTTGGAGCATTGCGTTCACCAGCGTTTAACTGGGCATCTCAATCGTCACTTGCTGTTCAACCGATACCAGTCAGGTTTCCGTGCGGGGCACAGCACAGTAACTGCACTGGTTAATGTTACTGATGACATCCGGTTTAATATTCAGGAGGGTAAACTGACTGTTCTTGTTTTACTGGATTTCAGCAGTGCTTTTAACACTGTGGACAGTGAAATACTTCTTGCTGTGCTCCGCAGACTTAATCTTGCTCCCGATACTGCTTCATGGTTCCGGTCTTATTTAACGAACCGGTATCAGCTGGTCAAAGCAAATGATAGGCGTTCGGACTGGTGTAGGATTGAGGCTGGGGTCCCGCAGGGAGGAGTACTCTCACCGCTGCTTTTCTCTATTTTTATTGATGGCATCACATCGTCACTGACATCCTCTTTCCATCTATACGCTGATGACTTACAGATATACACAGCCGAAACCCCGGATAGACTTCATCATGCAATTAACAGAATAAACGCCGATCTGTCCTCGATAGCTGATTGGGCAGCGAGGCATGGGCTTCTGTTAAATGCTGCAAAGTCTCAGGCCATTATCATAGGCAGTCATCAGCGTATAGCAAAACTTAGTCTGGCTGATACTCCTAAGGTTATCCTCGACGATTCTCCTATTCCTTACTCATCTAAAGTGAAAAACCTGGGAATTTTTATCGACCAGACAATGTCATGGACACATCAGCTGAATGAGGTTAGTCGCAGACTGTACGCTTCACTCCACTCCCTAAGAAGATTGCAGAATTTTCTGCCCCTTAAATCGAAGGTCATGCTGGCTCAAGCTCTTCTCTTGCCTCTCTTGGACTACTGTGACGTGGCCTATCTTGATCTTAATGAGGATCTTCTTAACAAGATGGAGCGTCTTCAAAACCAGGGCATCCGGTTTATTTTGGACTAAGAAAGTTCGACCACGTTACGGAGTTCAGGCAGCGGCTGAGATGGTTGCCTATACGTCAACGCAGAGACCTCCATACCCTATCACTTCTTTTCAACGTTCTTTTTAACCCAGCTGCTCCTCAGTACCTGCGGGAGAGGTTTGTGTATCACAATGTCACTGACAGTCGGTTGCGTTCGTGCGGTGATCTTTCCCTCCACACTCCAGCATGCAGGACCAAAACATTTTCACAGTCTTTCACCATCGGTGCTGCACGCTTGTGGAACAAGATTCCAACAGATGTGCGGAAAAGTTCAAATATCATCACGTTCAAATTAAACTTAAGAAAACTTTGGGGTGTAGATCAAAATGACTCTGACGATTTATAGGGCTTGTATTTATGTATTGTATATTTATGATATAGGTATTTATTTATTTAGTGTATTATATAGTGTATTTTATAATGTTGTATATAGTGTATTTGTAAGTTAGTTATTCTATTTAGTATCAGTTTAGTCTATTTGGTATGTACCTACTTATTATCTCCTGTATTGATCATGAACTATATATTGTTTAAAAACTGTACCATAGTTTACCTGCGCACACCATGTCCTCTGGATTTCTCAAAGGTTGACTGGTAGAGATCCCTTAATGGGATAAGTCCGCCTTTGTGCCTATACAATCTTTTAGTTTATTTAAGTTTTATATTGTATTGATTTCTTGTGTGGTACAATAAAGTTATTACATACATACATACATACCAATTTGGTACTTGCCTACTACTTACTTATTTTATACAGTGAACGCATTTGTAAACGCAAAAATTAGATCGGAGCACCTTCAAATAAATTTGTTTCGATAACTCATTAACGCGTGGGCATGCATCGACAAATGTTTGTTGACGGATTGATCCTATTCGTAGCTGCTTTCAAATGGCCCACGCGCGTGAAATACAAAAACGAATTCGGAGATAACAGTGGTACCTATCAGTGGCGGACTAACCCCGTTGGATGCCCGGGGCGGTAAAGCCGTCGGATGCCCTCCAGCGACAGAAAATGGCCTAAAACGTAAAACCCTATTTAAAAACTTCATTATTGGTATTTAGGTAGGTACAGTGGCGTATACAGCTTCGGATTGTGGGGGGGTCACAGCACTGCACTACTCAGGCAGATTATGCATTACGAGTAAAGGGAGTTAACATTTCAGTTCAACAAAAACAAGAGAAAAACCATGCTGCGCCATTCGCCACACTAACACTATACGTATTGCGAGCGAAGCGAGCTCGACTTTTCACGTTAAAAATGCATGTGAGGAGACACACCGTACTGCACCATCACTACACGTTATGCGAGCGAAGCGAGCTCGACATTTCGCGTTAAAAAGGCACGCGAAGAGACACACCGTGCTGCACTACTTATAACTCGATTTTTATAACTGTGCGTTTGGAGCTGTCAAACTTTGTATGGGTTTTGACAGTTCAAGTGTCAAATCGTATAGAAAGTTTGACAGCTCCAAACGCACAGTTATAAAAATCGAGTTATATCACTACACGTTATGCGAGCGAAGCGAGCTTGATATTTCGCGTCAAAAAGGCACACCGTCCTGAACTATCACTACACGTTATGCGAGTGAAGCGAGCTCGAACTTTTGCGTTAAAAAGGAATGCGAGGAGACACACCGTGCTTAACCATCACTACACGTTTTGTGAGCGAAGTGAGCTAGACCATCCGCGTTAAAAAGACATGAGAGGAGACATACGGTGTTTGCTAACGAAGCGAGCTCGACATTGCGCGTTAAAAAGACATGAGGGTCACGCTCGTTGTTAGCGAAGAAACGAGCTTGATATTTCGCGTTAAAAAGACAAGCAGCGAAGATACGCCGTGTCACTTAATCTAATAATGTTTTTAAATAAGCTTGCCCTAGCAGCGGCTGCTATCAAGTACTGGGGGCATCAAAATGGCCTCCGAACTCCTTTGATCAAATCGTAAATAACTTTATTTACGATTCAAGTCCTGGGGGGAAACAAAATAGCCTCTGAACACCTTTGATCTAATCGTAAAAAACTTTATTAACAATTTAATTCCTGGGGGCAACAAAACAGCTTTCGAACTCTAAAAGTCCTGGGGTGCCCCCTCAAAATAGCCTCCGATCTCCTTTGAACAAATCGTAAAGAACTTTATTTACAATTCAAGTCCTGGGGGCAACAAAACAGCCTTCGAACTCTAAACTCCTGTGATCAAATCGTAAATAACTGTAATTACGATTCGGTCGTTGGAAAATAAAAATGGCCTCCTCCGGACACCATTTTGATGCCCCCCCGGACTTGCTGCCCGGGGCGGACCGCCCCCCCCCCCCGCCCCTACCTTAGTCCGCCACTGGTACCTATACGGTTTTACCCGGGTATACGGTTTTGTACGGGTCTCCCCTATATAAAGAAAGGGGGTTAGAATAGCATAGGTACCCCATACCTTTCCTGTGAGTGTCGTACGAGGCGATTAGGGATGTGGGAGTTGAAATGGATTGCAATTTTAGGCGATAGGCTTACAACCTGTCACTATGGTGATTCACAGTCTTCTGAATGACTATCAAACTTTTGTCAGGAACATGTAAATGGCCATATTCTACAGCTTACAGTTTGCCTACGCTCTGCCTACCCCGTGAGGGATACATAGATAGGCGTATGTATGTATGTATGTATTATTTTGTACTTAAAGATTATTGCTAGTCATCACATTACAGATGACTAATACTACCTGTTACCTATATCCATGCATCTAATGATAATAATAAACATAGATCGTCAGTTGTTGAGTTGTGAGGACCATAGATTAGATTGTTAAGATTACATAGATACAGTAGGTATGTAAACTAAAAATATGTCGAATGGAATCTCCCATTAAAATAGCTGTAGGTAATGTAATAATAACCCATGACTTGACAGATTATGTCTCGATTATCCAAGAAAAACGCAAAGTAGTCACGTCATAATTTTAAGTGCTAAGAAGTCAAGTCCAAGTTCTTTTAAAAATTATATTGTCTGTCTGTCTGTCTGTCTGTCTGTCTGTCTGTCTGTCTGTCTGTATGCCGCGCCCTCATATCTTCGTCAGTTTTAGAGCTATCGACATGAAATTTGGTGAGAAGATAGATCGTGTTGACCCAAATATAGAAATGTTAAGAAAAAATTATATTAAATGTTTTTTGGACCCCCTCTCATACAAGTGAAAGGGGGGCAAAAAAAATTTTTTTCTTCTGTAATATTGAGTAGGGTATCGTTGAATAGGTCTTTTTAAACTAAGGTGAGGTTTCTTTAAAACAAAGTCACTAAAATGTTTCTGACACGAGATATTTGCTTTTAAAAAGGGCGTTTTTGACCCATAATTTGTTCCAGCTGTAACTTCTAAAGTATAAACGCTAAAAATTTGAAATAAATATGGAATATAGCTTACAATCTGAAGTTACAGTGAAAACTATAACGGATATTGTACCCTTAAAGGCTTCAGAAAAAATTGAGTTTTTCTATTTGCGGTTGGTCATCATACTGCTGCTAACAAACCAGCAACAAAATTGAGTTTGTAATGCTGAAAAACCTGATATTTAAACGTTGACTACGAAACCCTATTTGTGGGCGTGTCTGACACGCTCTTGGCCGGTTTTCTTATCTTAGTCAAACGTTGAAATTAGGTGTGTTCCTTCCTCCGGCATTGATTCGACGTTTTTACGTAGGTATGGATAAACCGAGCTCGCTGGGTTTTAGTTACTCCTCAATAGATGGCGTTGTTAACTTCTAAACCACTTACAGAAAAAGAGTGAAGAAATTTAATTTTTTAAATGATACCGATTTATCGCCCCCGAAAACACCTAGATACCTATGAAACGAGAAAATAGTTGGTGCCGTTTCCGAGATCCTGTTAAAGTTTTAATGTCGCCTAAAATTGCAATACACTTGAAACCCTCCTCAAGTCCCTTAGTAGCTTCTTACGACACCCACAGGAAAGAAATGGGGTGATGCTATTCTAAGCCGACATCACACGGTGTACGAATATATCTAGTATATAATTTTTTCCATTCACGTGTTTTCAGCTGGCGACTTTTCCAATGCTGCAGCAGTTTGGGCTCCTCTTCCGCGACAAGTTCGCCCGCCAGGGCATCACCAGTTCGGAGACAACAACTATCCTCAACGTCTGCATGGCAGTGATGTCTTGCGTTGGTGCGTGCTGTGCCTAAACCACTGGACTTGTCCAGTCTTGGTAATTATTCAATAGAGTGAGGTTAGCAAAGGCAAAAGCCAAAAAACCATTTACTGAGGTTGGACTTCAATGTCCATCATCTGCAAATTTTGCTAAGGTATTTCAAACAAATCATGGTACCTACAAAAATTGCATTTTTTTTGCCTAGGTACTTAATATCATGCAAATTAACAATCATCAAAGAGCCCACCCTTACCTAGGGGAAACGCATCAACTTTTAAATTGTCATGTAAGGAAAATTCCACAATCGAACTTTAAGCGTTGATGTTTTTTATTAAGTACCCACTTATTCGTATATTTTATTTTCTTTTCCAGATTTATTCAATGGTCCGTTATTCAGAACATTCAGCTATCGCAAGATGTCATTGGCTGGTGCAATTGTGATATTTATTTCGGTGTTTTGCACCATTTTCTCGTACAACTTTGTTACCTATCTCATCACTTTCTCTGTCCTTATGGGTAAGAATAAAATGTCAAGATATGAAGAAACAATCTACCAAGACAAAAATATTATATTTATACTCAATGTTTTCATTGTAATCATTTCAGGTGCAGGATTGGGAATCCTCGGCGCAGCAAATTCCCTTGCCCTAAACACCTACTGGAAAAAGCGAAGACGATTGGCAACAGCCTTTTCATGGACGACGACAGGCCTTGGGCCAATAGTATGGCCACAAATTATAACGTACCTATTCACGAGTTTCGGAGAAGAAGGAACAATCCTGCTTTTATCCGGATTTTCGTTGCACGCCGTATTTTGCGCCCTTTTACTTCAACCAGTAGAATGGCATACAAAAAAAGAATCAAAAAAAGAAATTGACGTAGAAAAGATATTAGATCCCGATGTTAACAAAGCACTGCTTACATTAGAAGAACAAAAGATGAACGGAAATGGAGTCCTATCAAGAAGCTTTAGCGCCTTTTCAAGCCAGTATTTAAATAACGAAGAAGAGATAGAGAATCCAGTGGCGGTGGGACCGAATGAAGCATTTTTCAGTCAGCCTAGACCATCCAAAGGTCAAATATCAATAGGAGAAGTGTTTCAGACTGCAATACCTCCTTCCAGACAAGCTTCCACCACAAATCTCTCTAACCATGATATTCTGATATCATCTACAAAAATGCCACAAGAATATAATGAGGTGGCACAAAAATCAAGTAATATTGATAGCCAAATACTAACGCAAGCATCACAAAAACTAGAAAGTTATATCAAAGATAAAAAAGATGATGATTCTAAATTTCTTACTGATAGTGACTCAGAAAACAAAGTTTTGGATGTGATCAAAGGTGATGATAATGATGTAGAGAAAAAGCTCACACTTTGGGAAAAAATATACATGTTTTTTGACTTGGATCTCTTCAAAGACTTTACATTCGTAAATTTGATGCTGGGGCTTACTCTGGTTACGTTTAGTGAAATGAACTGGTCAACGTTAACGCCTTTCATATTGGGTGACTACCGCATGTCCAGACAGCAAGTTGCATTCTTCATGTCACTTCTAGCAGGCATCGACGTCTGCGTTCGATTTTGCATACCTTTTGTGGCCAATAAGATTGGATGGGAGAACAGCACATTCTACCTTTTTGGAGTTGTAACGTTGGCCATTGGAAGAATAGGTAATTTCGTTAACATTTTACATTTACTGCTAGTAGTAAGTAGTAGTAGTAGTTGTATAAAAACTCTGACACCAGGCTTTGCCGGGTTGAAAGTCGACTTCGAGATCCTTGAGCCCTTATGCAAACCTGAGCAGAACTGCCGCGTTATACTTATGCGTATGCGGAACTCAATCGCTTAACAATTTGTAGCAATAAAAATACCGCATCACGACGTTTGCTTGAGGTTTTATGTTGTTCACTTGGATAGATAAATCGGGATACTTACTGCTCGTTCCTCTTTTGTTTTCCAACGCAGCGTTGTGCGCTATTTTGACGTCCGTTAATTTTGAAGTTGCGTGTGTATGTGTTCTTCGCCTATAGGTAGGTTAGGTACTGACAAAGAAGCCACTCTCGATCTCTCGTTCTTTGATGGCGCGATATAAATCTAAAATGAATAGGTATTATTTTAGTTATTTGACATAGTTTTGACTTATTCAGTGTAGTACTTAACATTATCATTATCAGACACCGAATTGTACGTCAAAGAAAAATTATTTCATTTTTTTATGTATAATATTATTTCCTTTTCAGTACTGGCATACTGTCAGGCGTACGAGGTGGTAATTCTGGTGGCAGTGCTGATCGGCTTCGGCAAGGCTCTCCGGACGGTGTTCATGGCGCTGGTGCTCCCCACTCACGTTCCTCTGCACAAACTGGCTGGAGCCAGTGGGATCCTGCAGCTGTGTTCAGGCGTGGTCTACCTTGCTCTTGGACCGGTCGTTGGTAAGCACATTGTAGCTGGTGATCCCCACTTACGTTCCTCTGCACAAACTGGCTGGAGCCAGTGGGATCCTGCAGCTGTGTTCAGGAGTGGTCTACCTTGCTCTTGGACCAGTCGTTGGTAAGCACATTGTAGCTGGTGATCCCCACTTACGTTCCTCTGCACAAACTGGCTGGAGCCAGTGGGATCCTGCAGCTGTGTTCAGGAGTGGTCTACCTTGCTCTTGGACCAGTCGTTGGTAAGCACATTGTAGCTGGTGATTCCCACTCACGTTCCTCTGCACAAACTGGCTGGAGCCAGTAGAATCCTGCAGCTGTGTTCAGGAGTGGTCTACCTTGCTCTCGGACCAGTCGTTGGTAAGCACATAGTAGCTGGTGATTCCCACTCACGTTCCTCTGCACAAACTGGCTGGAGCCAGTAGAATCCTGCAGCTGTGTTCAGGAGTGGTCTACCTTGCTCTTGGACCGGTCGTTGGTAAGGATGTTCTAGCTGGTGATCCCCACTCACGTTCCTCTGCACAAACTGGCTGGAGCCAGTGGGATCCTGCAGCTGTGTTCAGGAGTGGTCTACCTAGCTCTTGGACCGGTCGTTGGTAAGGATTTTGTTCTTCTACTTAAATATATACATATAATCATGCCGTTATCCCTTACGGGGTAAGGGGTCGTCTACAAATTGCGTACCTAAGGCAAAAGGGGGGTTTATTAGGGCACAAAACAGAGAGTTTACAGAAGGTTCACTCGGCCCTATTTCGGATTTTTGCGATTGGCATTTCATAGCCAGAGTTGGTACTGTCAATAATCTCAAAGTATAAAAATATCAAAACAGCAAAATCTGTTAAAGAACGTCATATAATTATATGAGCCAATTTTAAATCCAAGAAATATGACGTTCGTGGCAACCAACTTCTTAGTTAACTTGACTTCTCCTGAGATTTCGGAGTCAGTAAGCGTCCAAATCGCCGCAAGTGTATAGGCGAACGCTGTTTTCCTAATTTGTGATTTTCGTCATTTTCCTAAGGGTCTGACAAGGCGTTATCTTCTATGCTAAAAGTAGCTACTAATTATAAGTGTAAAACAAAACTAACTATAAAACAAAAGTAGGTAAATATCAATTTACCTACACCTTAGATTAAAAATCTCTAATTTTGTGAAAATAGTAACATAAGGAAACATAAAAGATTCTCTTTCCATCCACAATGTTTATTTTCTTATCTGTTTACACATTTTGTGAGTCAGTCGAGTGAAAGCGATTGTGTTTGTGAGTCAGAAGTAGTCAGAATACATCAGTAGTAGACACAAGATTAGCGAAGGCATTGAGGAAAACAAAACAATAGAGACAGAGATTTTGTTAATTTAAGTCTTAATTTTCAGTATTATGATGACATCCCTAAGACATACCGGATTAGGGATCATATTTGTGGATTTCAACTTCACAGATTTAGCTATTTTTGCCTCAATAAGTTTAAGTTTTGAGACCGAAATTAGATGGATATAGATTCCGAGGCAAATACCTACCTAAATCAAGAAGCTTTTTAGTGTGTACCTACCTAATACTTATGCATAAAGCGAGAAAAACACGTAACGTCCGTTTATGCGTTACTTTTGCGCTGCGCAACGCATGCTTTATATTAGGACAATACGTATTTCGACATAATTCCCATACAGATACGGTATATGTCAATCGGTTTGACAGACGTATCCGCTAACATACCGTTTGACGTACACCGTATTTGTATGAAAATACGGTGGAAAAATCGCATTTTCCTTATGCATGCGGTGGCGCTGGTACAGAAGGCCTCTTCTATTTCTTTGACACCACTCCCTTACACTTTAGTTGACAGATTTGATTGCAAGTTTTCATTCTCATACGTCAACAATCTAAAATTCCGCAAATAAAGTTTATCTACAAACTCAAGCGTTTCTCACTTGCCTTCTTTACTTTTTTCAGGCTATATCAAAGACAACGCAACAACAGCCGTGGTTCTGCATAGCTTGAACATTTTCATCTGGCTGACGACGTTGTCATGGGGATTGGAAAAAATCATTAGATCCAGACGCAGCAAAAAAAGTAGTGAATCAATTAGTTGAAATATTATCAATATAACATTTAGTACTTAAGGTGGTTCCCACATTTCAGGTTCATTGCTGCGCAGTCTTAGCGCATACGATGCGTCTCTCAAATGCAAAGAAATTTCGAATTACCTACTTATACTACATACGAAAGTAGACGCAAGATCAACGCATAAGGTTGTATTGTATCACATACACATCTGTCTCTGTGACACTTATTATGGTACCATGTCTCGTGTACTAACGGACGACGGAACGGACGTTATGTGGGATTCGTGTAACTACCAGAAAATGATCTCTCTAAAGAACTTAAACTCTATGGACAAAATAATTTGAATATTGAACATACTTAATTAATACACGTCTTATTTTTTGTTCCTAATACACATTTAGTTTTAATTTAGTAGGTACCTGATTTCATTCATATGTTGTAAGTACTTAAGAATCAATAAATAATTATTTAAAAATGCGAATCATTTATTAGTCTTCCTAGCCTCCTAGACTAAAATATGTAGGTATTTTGCCTGCGTCTATGCAAATAAAATAGAAAAAATTATGACGCTCATAATTGTTATTGACCTGATTTTATTCATATTTGCATTAGTTGTACTTAAGAATCTATAAATAATTATTTAAAAATGCGAATCATTTTTTAGGTTTCCTAGCTCCTAGACTAAAATAGGTAGGTATTTTTCCTGTGTCTATGCAAATAAAATAGAAAAAATTATGACCCTCATAATTGTTGAACATAATGATTTGAAACAAAAAGAAACATAAAAACTACAAGAAACAAAGACCACGTTCAGCGACCGTGTTTCCGCGAAAATTGATGTATGTAGGTACTTAGCTTTGAAACGGGCGCGAGTTCATGGCCATCCTGAAATATGCGCCTCCTTGTCGCACACGCCAGGATCTTTGCAAGTGTGACAAGGAGGCACATATTTCAGGATGGTCATGAACTTGGGCGCGCATTTGTAGGTACCTACCTCTATGGTAATATTACCTAACTACGGGTACTTAAGTTACCTACTGACGTAGAATACATCGCCCGCTCTGTAATATCAGTTGAATTGCATTACAGCAAGTTATAAAAACTAAAACACATGACTTATGGATCAAAATTTTTAATCTATTTTTAACATTTTTAATGATGGAAAATAACGGAAATGCTTAGTAGCAATTTTCCATAAATAGGGTTAATAAAATTGTTTTAAATATTTTGTTTTATTTTCATATTTTATTGAAATAATATAATTTATAAAGACCAAAACTAATTTATGAAACCGTTTATTTTCCGTTGACAAGGTTTAGAGGTTGCCAGTATGTGAATGTTGTTTAATTACCGCTAATAAATATTCCCCTAGTTGTCTTTATTCAAACTTCAATTATAAAATATGCAAAATACAGCTAATTTTACTTCTTGTTCCACAATATATGAATAATAGAAGAAACTGAAGCAAAGTTATTAAAGCAAGTTTTAGAACGTGCTTTAAGTGAGTGATAAATGTCCTGAAATAAAACACTTGACTGAGTACGTTTTGTTCAAAATATACTTCACGAGTCTAATGACGACCATAAAATGGTTATAGTTCGTTGTAAAGTACTAATATAGCCATAAAAAGATTACAGGTAAATGTAAATTTTCATTGTTGGTTTCAAGACTATTTAAAAGTTATTGGTTATGTAAAAATTACTTGTCATATATTTTTTTCAAATTAGTACCTACTTGTGAAGGTACTAAAGTAACTGTTGCGTTGGAAGGAGATCGATTATGTTGGTACCTATATTATGTACTTTTAAAATAATAATTAATGCTTTTCTAATCTACTTCAATTTTTATTATTATTAGGTAATAATAATAATAGCCGGTAGGTAGGTACCTACCGGCTACGTTTTTTAGCGAATCTGTTACTACAGATATAATAAACAAATGATAAGCTAAAGATCCAAAATAATTATTAAATGATAGAAACTTTTTGACAGTTGATTGATTGTCATACAAACACACATGAATTACACATCGACGTTAGTGGTTATAACAATAATGTAAACTGATAATTGTTTCGAGGCTGTAAACGAAAGCAAATCCACCTATCCATTTAAGGTTCCACTTATATTGATTATACATTAAATTACAAAAAAAACAGTATAAGTAAATCCCTTAAATGGGTAAGTAAGTGTATTTGCTGACAATTTACCTACCTACTTGATTCGAGTTGCCACGTCTTTGTCGGCTGATATGGCAAACAATAAAAGGGGTGTAACTCCATAAAACACGTCAATAATGATTGGTACCGATAAAATACACATAAAATATTTCATAACCAGATGCCAGTTATATATATTTTTCGTAAGATAGATATGCCGTCGTCTTTAATTCTATTAATCGTCATTTTCTGTGTATTTTTTAAAATTAAGAACTTGCAAAAAAATAGTATCATTATTTTTTTTTGTTGGTAGGTAAGTGCCTACCTACGTATTTCTTTAAATATTTTTTTAATGATTTTGGCAATTTTAGATTTTTAGCCTTCATATGTACATATGGCAAACTCTTTTTTAGCAGAGTTGCATTCATTCATTCATTCATTATCATCATCACCTACTAATATGAAGCTATTTATGTTTCTACCTCGTGACATACATATGAGTAGTACATAGCTGGTGACTTACTGACGTAAATAATTTGTCACTAGCCATCACATCAGCCATATACTAGCACGTACCTATAGCTAGCAATAGTCTCATTTCCCATAGTTACGTGATATCGGCCACTGTGTTTGTTGGAAAATACTACAGCGTGAAAATAAAGTATTTATTTATATCACGCATTCAACAGATGACTCTTCACTACAGACCGGACTGTACCGGAACGGAGTTATATGGACGATGTTTTTAATTTGTTTTGTAGAGATAAGAAAGTAAAAAACCGACAGGGAGTTACAGTTGTAAGAAGTGTACCACGAGGGCCACTAGTGTGATTCATACGAAGGAACAGTCTTCACATTATCAGCAAACCATTACAGTTTACTATAGCTATAAAACCACGTTACGCATATATTTAAAATCAGACGTGAATCAAAATACGTAAAGAAAATAGCGAACTCTACAGATAATAAATGAAAAGTGAGAGTGATTTCGGTGATTATTAAAAAAAGTGTAAACAAAACACTGCAAGATGGAGAAGAAGAAGGAAATAAAGACTAAATTGAGGAAAGAAGGTGATTTCATACCACCAGATGGGGGATGGGGGTGGATGATTGTCTTTGCAGCAGGATTTTCAAATGTAAGTACCTACAAAATATAATTAATTACAGGTTCTTCAGACGTGTAGGTACCTTAATAAGACAGGAATGTTTTTTTTATTCAAAATACCTTGCAAAATAAATAATAATTCAGTTTCCATGTGTGACTCAGCTTTAACTAAATTGTGTTTTTTCATTAGGTGCTACATAATTCAATTTTTATTTGAATTTGTTGTAACATGTGTGTAAGGTGTATTTATTTGATAACTTAATCATACTACTAAGGACTGTCAATTTCAATCGAGGAATTTTTGTTTTGTTTGAAATATGACAACATCTGTGGAAAATAATTTGAAGTTCTGATTAGGTATACAATACAATTCTGAAATTCTCTATTATCAATATTTGAGTGACTCAATTGAGCTTCTATTAAAAAAAAAATTAGTATGCAAACACTGGCATTCGTTGACTGGCATTCTTTCTGATTAAACATTCTAACTTTGAATGTTTGGACAAATTTGAAAGAAGATTTTAGTATTTTAAAACAGTAATATACCTCTTGTATTTTAAGCGTACCTACAACCTTTGTGTGGTTTGTAGTTACCTAGTTAAGTAGCTTATATAAAGGCTGAACAATAAACTACGGTTTTGGTTATTCTGGCATTGTTATCGCCTTTCACTGCAATAAGCATTTTTATCAGGATAGCATTTACCATTTTATCTAAAATATCTAATGCAGATGTAGTGTAGCTGATAGCTAAATACCTATTCCACTCACTCACCTAGATACTTGACTCAGGCTATCGTAAAAATATGTGTCAAGTCCTTACAGTGGGCAATAAACTTGGATGGATTTTTTTGTCTCAAGGGCTTCCATGTTTAGTTATGATATGTCTGTCTAGCTGAGATAAGATTGAAGAAAAAATAATTAAATGAAATCACCTATCTGGCATTATGTGAATCACTAACATGTTTTTATTTCTGTCATCCAAAATATGACGTCTTTTGGAATTTATAATCATGGAGTGCCATCTTTGATCTTGCGCGGAGTTACGATTCCAAAAAATGTATCCGAAAAATTTAAAATAATAGAGACATCTTATTGAACGTAAATACCTATAATTTTGTATTGAAATTTTGATTTAGTATATGTCGTATTTTTAGGTCTGCAATATCTTTAGCCAACTAATACAAATGCAAAAGTGCAAAAATAAATATTTTGATGCGAAAATAATATATAACTTATTTCGTTTTAGTGTTAGGTCTCAAAGAAACCGTTTTACGAGGCAATTCACGAGATGGAATCTCAAAATGAATGTGTACTTATCTAGGATAACTAAATGTCAAAACGTTTTTAACATTCTCTGAAATTAAATTCATACCGAAAACAAAATAAGCCTAACATTTTGAAAACATTTATTTGACGTGCATGCATACGTAGATTATTTTTGATTACATAGTTATGAAAAATTACACAAACTAATTTAAAATCTAGATTTATAGGTAGAATGTAAATTATGAAAAAGTGAGTCACTTTGTATGAGAGAATTGAGAGATCGTGTTTTTTTCATCACCAGCATTTTTATTATTGTAATAAGCCTTCTAGGTCTCACTGTGTTTAATAATATAAACATAAAATGTAATGACATATAATAAAACATAAAGCTCTAATAGGAAATTAAGTCCTTTGCCAACAGAGGACCAGGAAAAAGATCAATCACCTTGCTTACAAATGACTAGGTATTCTATGAATATTTATTTAACACAATGCTAAGCATTTTTCGAATAGTTTCCAGCAAAAGTTGTAGAGTTTTGTGAGAAGAACACAATAACATTTAATCAATATGATTAATTGTAACGGTGCGCCAAATAGTTATTAATGTTTTAAAATATTTCAAACGAAATTGTTTTCATCTGCATATACTTTAGCTTTAAAATTGTGACCATTTTGCTCAATATTTTCCAGCTCGCCGCGTTGCCGACGCTGCAGCAGTTCGGGCTGCTGTTCCGCGACAGGTTCAGAGATCTCGGCATTACCAGCTCCGAGTGCACCACCATCATCAACATGAACTCCGCGCTCCAGTCGTTCGTCGGTGCGTGACGCGTGATCCGGTAACTCACCAATACCAAGCCCCTAGTCTAGCAGTTCGGGCTGCTGTTCCGCGACAGGTTCAGCCGGCTCGGCATCACCAGCTCCCAGTGCACCACCATCATCAACATGAACTCCGCGCTCCAGTCGTTCGTCGGTGCGTGACGCGTGATCCGGTAACTCACCAATACCAAGCCCCTAGTCTAGCAGTTCGGGCTGCTGTTCTCCCGGCTCGGCATCACCAGCTCCCAGTGCACCACCATCATCAACATGAACTCCGCGCTCCAGTCGTTCGTCGGTGCGTGACGCGTGATCCGGTAACTCACCAATACCAAGCCCCTAGTCTAGCAGTTCGGGCTGCTGTTCTCCCGGCTCGGCATCAGCAGCTCCCAGTGCACCACCATCATCAACATGAACTCCGCGCTCCAGTCGTTCGTCGGTGCGTGACGCGTGGCCCGGTAACTCACCAATACCAAGCCCCTAGTCTAGCAGTTCGGGCTGCTGTTCTCCCGGCTCGGCATCACCAGCTCCCAGTGCACCACCATCATCAACATGAACTCTGCGCTGCAGTCGTTCGTCGGTGCGTGACGCGTGGCCCGGTAACTCACCAACACCAAGCCCCTAGTCTAGCAGTTCGGGCTGCTGTTCTCCCGGCTCGGCATCACCAGCTCCCAGTGCACCACCATCATCAACATGAACTCCGCGCTCCAGTCGTTCGTTGGTGCGTGACGCGTGGCCCGGTAACTCAACAATACCAAGCCCATACTTTTCGTATATTGCAAAAAAGGCATATTTCGAAAATCTTTATATTGTAGTATACCTTAACTACTTTTCATAAGATTTTATTTTTATTTTGTACTTTGACAGCGGAATTTCGAACTGTATGCATTTTATATCCAAGATTTTTTGAGCGAGTTGTCTATCTCATTCAAACTGCAACTATACTACACGCAGCTATGTTTAGATCCTTATGTAACATTTCAATTAATTTACTGCAACTGTAAACGACATCCACTTAACATCGTACAACATCGTCAAGATATCAATCGTTATACACAGGGCTAATTGTCACGGCAATAGACATCTCGTTATATAAATTTATGAACATAGTTGTATATTACACTATTTTATTATTTTCAGGGTTAGCAAACGGTCCGGTGTTCAAGACTTTCAGTTACCGCCAAGTGTCGCTTACAGGAGCTGTCGTAGTGTTTGTGTCGTTACTATGTACGACTTTCTCCTACAACTTTACAACTTATTTAATTTCGTTCTCTATACTTTACGGTGAGTAAATCTACGTAGACCAAAACTTGCAATAGAAATATTTACAAAATAAGATATACTGTTAATATATACGGTGAAATTTTACTAGTGACCGATAGCGACAACTCATAACCGGCTAGTGATAAGGAACAACTTTCCCCAAGGAACATAGGCCGAAATATGAAATAAAAATTGGACCTCCCATACAAACTTGTCGATCAGCTGATTTCAGTTACTATGGGTGGTCCAAAATTTTCTTTCGTATTTTGGCCTATGTTCCTTGGGGAAAGTTGTTCCTTATCACCAGCCAGTTCTGAGTTTTCGCTATCGGTCACTAGTAAAATTTCACCGTATATATAATAATATTTATAATATTGTGTAATTTCAGGAGTGGGATTCGGAATCAGCGGCTCTGCCAATGCTCTAGCTTTAAATACATATTGGAAAGAGCGCAGAAGACTGGCTACTGCTTTTTCATGGACTACCACTGGACTTGGCCCAATACTATGGCCTCAAATTATTACACTCCTCTTCGCATATTTTGGCGAATTAGGAACTATTCTCCTCTTGGCTGGATTTTCTTTACATTCAATATTTTGTGCCCTATTACTTCACCCAGTGGAATGGCATTCTAAACAACCAACAAAAAACAATGAGGAAGCAAGACTTATGGATACAGAAATAAATAAAACGCAATTAATTGCGTCTGACGTTAAAAATGAAAGTGGTTATTTTAGCACCAAATTAAAAAACCTAAGCGCTTTCTCGAGTCAATACCTGTATAATGAGGATGATCCTCAAAATCCAGGTTATGAAATTACTGACCCCGGTATACCTATGATGGTACGGGCCAATGACGGTTATTTTAGTCAATCAAGACAATCTAAAAGCAGAATCTCTTCAAGAGAAGGTTCCAATCGAGGTTCTAGACTGCCATCTAAAAAACCTTCAATGACAAATTTGTTAGAAAATCGGTCAAGAAAATCATCTACTTTGTACCTTAACGAATCTAAGAAAAACTCATATGCAAATCTTGCAGCACTTCCTTCACAAGATCGGGACAATGTTACATACAAATCCAAATCACAGTCTAAACGCAAAAAATCAATAACTGATGTACAAATTCCAGAATCGGAAATAGAAGACTGTCCAACTCTGAAAGCACCGCAAGATTTAAAAGCTGAAGAAAAGGCTGTTGTCGAAACTATAGGTCCTGAAAAAGCCAAAATAATTCTCGACAAAGCTGAGCAACATTTAGCCGGTAGTAAAAGTATGAAATCTTTTAAATTAGAACCGCAGTATGGAGAAAAATATAACAAAGATAACAAAAGCAATATCTCATACAAAAATATGGAAGACTTTGAGGACAAAAAATATCTCAAGGATAATCATAGCAATCAGTCATACCGAACAACAAGAGTAAGGCGAAAGTCAAATAACTTTAATTATGAAAGTGAAGTTTTAAAACAAGCGTCAATGAAACTAGAAGAATATTTAAAAGAAAACGAACATAAAGATCAAAAATTAAAACTCTTAATAAGTAGTGATCTGGATGATGACGTGTTTGATGAGGAAAAGAAGATAGACAGTACTAAAGACGATAATAAAGCAGAAAATGAAGAAAATGAGGAAGAATTGACTTTCTGTCAGAAAGTATCTATGTTCTTTGACTTAGATCTTTTAAAAGATTTTACATTTGTCAATTTGATGCTTGGTATGACGTTGGCTTGCTTTAATGAACTCAACTTCTCTATTTTGACACCTTTTATTCTGGGTGACTTCGGCCTGACCCAGCAGCAAGTGGCTTTCTTCATGTCATTACTTGCAGGAGTTGATATTAGTGTTCGATTCTGTATACCTTTCATAGCCGGTAAAGTAGGATGGGAGAACAGCTCATTCTTTCTTTTTGGAGTGTTATGTATGGCTATGGGAAGAGTAGGTAAGTGTTTTAGTTTTGAACTCATCGCACATTTTTTATGCAATAGATTAATAATTTTAAAACATTTCAGTTAATATAACTAGTTTGACATCCATGTTATTCTCGCGTGTCAAAGATGTTTTATTAAATTTTTGAATGTTAAACAATTACTTAGATGTTGAGGTAAATATAAAGGTATTATTTCCTGTTTCTAAGTTTTTTAGACAAAGAATCATGCCCACTCTGTTAGGGATGTTCGTCTATTGCTTGCCTCACTACTTGCAGGCCTCGCCTCAAAGCCAAAGTTAAATAATTATAAAGTCTAATTATTGCTTAACATTTTGTAACTGAAAATAATTTAATTATGATAGGAGTTCTGAAGTTATTGAATGTTTAAGTTGGGCATTGGAAGAGACAAAAGTGCTGAAGTTTGGCTGTATATCGAGTATTTCGTTCTAAAATCGTTATCTTTAGCTATACTGAAGCAAACAGAGCAAAAAATTTTCACGCCCCAGTAAAATATTTGGTAAAAATACCTAACGGTAGAACGACCTTTAAAAATTAAGTTAGTTTCCCTGTTTTGTACAACAATTTCTGTAGCTATTCTGCATTAGAATGAGGGATATTACGTATTGCTTTAATTTTCATTTTGAGGCGAGACAATTTCTTAGACCAGACATGGGCATTCTCCTTTAAATTTTTCAGTACTCGCTTACTGTCAAAACTACTGCGTGGTGCTGCTGGTGGCGGTGATAATTGGCTTCGGGAAGGGTTTGCGGACGGTGTTTATGGCGCTGGTGATCCCCACTCATGTTCCGCTGCATAAGCTGCCGGGAGCGAGTGGCATCCAACTAGTGACAGCTGGGATTGTTTATGTTTCATTAGGACCTGTTGTCGGTAAGAATAGTTTCATTTGAAATTCTCTGTGGTATATAAAAAATGGGTCAGTTAAGGATACACACACTGACACATTTTTAACAGCGCTATATTATTTAATTTCTTACACAGAAATAATTTCAGATAAAACAAAATATTTATCTTTAGGTTTAGTATGCGTAATGATAATGAATGAGAAATGATGCGTGGTTGGTATCCGTTTGATGCTCGACATTCGACAATCACGCATGCAACACACCATTTTACTATCTTGCCTTATCTATATTTTGTAAATAAAACATATACACATTATATAAGATTACTTTTAAACGGTATATTTTTTTCAGGTTATATAAAAGATAATGCTGAAACAGAGGTGACTCTACATTGCCTAAACATCTTCACATGGCTAACAGCGTTGTCTTGGGGATTAGAAAAATATATAAGAAGAAAACGACAAGGTGATTCAACCGAAGAAATTGTGAAAGCTTAATTTATTAGGTATATTTAGTTTAAAGAATATGCTTATATTAATATAGCATTTATAAATTAAGTAGATATAAATTTTGACTCTGCAGTATAAGCAAATCGTGATGCTAACAATAAAAATTAAAAGATGTTTATAGACTTCCACACTTGTGTTAAAATTGTCTAAAACTGTGACAACTTTTTTCCCAGAGTAGATGATGTGCACCCACCGGCTCTTTTTTAAAGTTTTTAAAGTTTTGAAATAAGGAGAATAGCAGAGTTTGGGTACCCGAGAATGCTTTCTGATGCCTTCTTGAATGAATACCATAGTTATAAAGAAAGGGCTAAAAGAAAAGATAAATTCAAAAGAAAGGATCGGGATTAAGATAATCGCAGTCTCCCTTAAAGTAGATGTAAGAAAATCATGACGTTGAATATTTTACGTTGTCGAGAAGATATTCACCTCGGCCACTGAAGTATTTTACTTAGTGATCAATGAGTTAGGTACCTACCAGTTAAATAAGTAATAGTAGTTACTAGGAAATAATTTTAAGGAAGTACTTAATAAATAGATTGTGGACGTATTAAACATGAATAGTGACTAATTATACAAAATATGAAGTCTCCTTTTACCTAACTTAAAGTCGATGATATTTTTGTAGGTACAACATTGTGATATTTTTATAATAAAATCTGGTTATCATTCTTCTTCATTCTTTTCCTAAATTCCCTTTGCACATGAATGGGCCTATAAACTACGAATCAATGATTAGATTAATCCGGACGCCAGAGGCCGCCAGTGTCAGTGTTGGGGTCAACACGCCCCATGCGCACGCGCATCTGTCGACAGAGCGTCTGTTTTTTTTATATATTTTGTTTACCTGCGCTGCGGCAGCGCTGCATTCGACAAAAGATATTCTTACTCTGACTCAGTGCATTGCAGTTATTTCTGTGTTTTGTGATGTGCGTGACTAGTCGTTTATTTGCAGAGAACGATATAGGTATCAAAATAACCTAAAATAATTTTCTCTTTTACTACAGCGCTATGTTAATTGCTAGTTTCGAGACAACTGTGCATATAAATTAGGATGTTGTGTTTGTAGGTTAGAATGTTGTGGTAAAGTGCCTGATTGTGAGTGAATAGCAACTTGAGAGTAAATGTGTGTATCACAATTTGATAAATTAAATCGAGACGGCGTACCTAGCTTATAGTCCGGCCAGTTCGTGCGCGACCTTCCTTAGGGGTGACAGACGGTGAGGGGGGCGATGTCAGCGGGTAGCGGGAGGTGTAGCGGGGAGGGGAAACGCGCGCATTCTCGCCGCACGTCATATTAGAATGACGTGCTTTCCCTCCCCCCCACCGTCTGTATCCAGCAGGAAGGACGCGCACGAAGTTGTCGAACTATAGCTAAGTAAATACATATTTCTTTGATTTGATTGACAATTGGCATAGGTTTTTAAATTTGTCATACTTTAAAATATATCTGTGCCTATTCGTGCTTATATAATTTAAATATAAGCACATAAAACGACTGATAGAATGTATACCTATCTATTAAATGTATAGGCCGCGCGCGATCTGATGGCAGCATAATTAATAAAAAAGAAATATTAAGTTGTTTACCGAAAATGCATTTTTATTGTCAAATATGTGTGACAAAATTATCAGATGGTATACCTAAAGCTGAAGCATATCTTAACCACTTTACATATAGGTACATATACCTACCTATCTTACTATGTTTTTATTTATGTAAGTATATATTGAATTTTATCATAACACGCAAACAAACAGCAGACAACCAAAATAATATATTAGTGGGTGGGTAGGTACCTATTGCTACCCAAAGAAGTGTGGCATACCTACCTAATGCCTGACGGATTTTTAGGTAGAGTTATAAATATTAATTACAAATACAATTTATAATAATTCCCGATTAGTAGGAACAGCTTTGATAAGCTAATTCTCTGCGTGACTGCATTATCCGATAACAGCCTGGATAACGGCGGTCACGTAAGATTAGACCTTCAGAGTATCTACTATTTATGGGATTATCTGAGTACCTACTGATACTTTTTAGATGTAAGAACGATTCTTCAATCTAATTTCAGAGTTTAGGTATATGCTTCCTACTCTCGTACTTGTAACGTACTAATGGAAACACATTCGATTTCAGTCCAATTCGCGTATATAGTACATTGTATCTATATGACAACAAATATTTGCTGCACGAGTTTCATGTCATGTCATACTTAGAGGTATATAAAAATTTACGTCAGACCTAAACTACACTACTCTCTGTATAACATTTGTTAGCACTGTTAATTACCTAATAATAATTATATATGTAAAAGCCAGATACATATTTATATTGCACCATGTTTTACGACCCCGATTGCAGCGAGTGTTTATATGGAGTAGTAAAATTGTAAATTTTCCATTTCGTCTATCGGCCTCTGCTAAATTTTAAACTTAAGTCTAGTTATATCATTGTAAGCAGCTTTATATTTCTCAATTCCTTAGATAACTATATTTCGTTATTATTATATCTTTTTGTATAATTCGGGTTTGAGTAGCTTAATGCTCTTCAGAAACATGAAAATTCAGGAGTATGAAAGAAATCCTACGTTATTTCACTTAGGATAGATTGGGTTTTCTTCCTATGACAATACAGTAATCATTAAATTAGTATTCATTTGCCGCTAGACATGTGCAATTATTATTCAGAATGCTATAGCAAATAACTCATCTATTATGTAGATAAGTACAGTCATATAGTTACTAAAAGTACCTAACAAACCCCGAAAGAACTCTATGACTTCATGAGGAAGGTTGCTTTTTAATTGAAGTGAAGGCACATTTTACTGTATTTGACTGTATTTTAGCGACCTGATTTCTTATCACGATTCAATGAACTTTTCGGAACGAGCGCGTCCTAATGTTAGGTAGGGACAGGAAACTACGAAATTAAAAAATATGACATGTAAAAACGGTTTCGCAAAATTGATGCATAAAAATATGAAAATTATGAAATACTTTAAATACCTACATAACAATTATCAATCATATAACATAAATATATCAACCTATTCCAGATTTTATCCTCGATAATAAGTAACCAGATTCCGTCATACTAAAAACCTACCTAGGTGCGGGTACTTTAATCTAGGTCCTTAAATTATTAGCATGAAGTTTTGGTAAAATTACCTACTTCCTCTTTATGAGCATTCAACTCAATTGCCAATTAGAACAATTAATAAACGATTGAGGAAATTCAATTGCCAATTAGAACAACTAATGTGACACAATGAAATGACGAAATTCGAAAATATTTGTTTATCAGGAACACCTAGAGTTATTGTTTTCAGAGACCAACTCATACTGGTTTTCCTTACAGTCACAACGAATTACTAGTTTAGACGGATCCCTTGAAATAGGTAAGTTAAAATGATATCATAGATTTAGAAAATGTAATGCAGTTTACCTTAAAGTTATATGATACGTTTTAATTTGTTATGATATGATTAAAGATTAATATAACTAAACTTATATACATAGTATTTAAAACTTATAACGTAAATCTTTTAGAAAATGTAATGCGGTTTGCCTAAAACTGTTTGCCAAAGGATTGAGAACTCATTTGTTTTGTAGTAAACTCTATTGTTAAAAGATGCCAGTTGAACTGTCATTTAGGTGCTGAATAAATTACATTCTTAATTTGCCATCAGCATATCCGTTTATCGGCCCGCCGCGTTCAGACGTAGGTAAATAAATTGTGTGAACAAATAAAACCGTTCTAGATAAGAGGACATTAAGTAAAGACGATAACGCGCATTGGAATTGCTCCAGCTACTTCATGTGTTGTAACCATTAGGATCACACTACAAGCAGAACAGATGGCGACCAGTTGTGTGATGTCAACGATCTTTTGAAGTGCCAAATTGCCAGTTTTATCAGGTGTAAATAAAACCATGTGCAGTGTGAGGGATACTTGATAAAGAAAGTAAAAGTGAAATGTGCGGTAGTCATTTGTGTATGTAAATACAATGTCCGGATTCGGGAACAAAGTGCCCCCCGATGGGGGGTATGGATGGGTGATCACTATGGCATACGCTTTGAACAACGTGAGTACCTAACTTCTGATTTTGTTATCACTTATCAAGAAAAAAGACAATATACTACAATAAATTGGTACATACCTACTGACATTCTAAATAGCCATTCCAGTTGATATTACATAAAATATGACAGTGAATGTTTAAATACATTTGAAAATATGACATCAATATGGTCTTACAATAACAAAACTATGAACTAGATTTCTAGTAGGTATTTCTGCTTTTATCATTATCATAAATGTATTCTCCTAATCAAACTATGAAAACAGAACCTATGTCAACATTGCGTGCATCACGCGCTAACCGGCTTGCAAGACTGGTAGAGTCAGTTTGCAATGCAGTTACCTACCGGTTTGCCTTTACCTACATGCGGTCTGGATGTCCGATAGAAAGAAACTAGGAACTATCAGAAAGCAGTGGGTATGTGTCTACTAGCTATAAGACTTTTTAATTGTTTGGTCATAATAAAGTCATAAGAGAAATGCCGGCTGCTCACCGGCGGCAGAATGCTCACCCCTTTCTTTCCTGCGAGTGTCACCAGAGATGGCTAAGGTACTCTAGAAGTTGTGTGTGTCACTCACTGCCTAACACTACGCCTGCCCCGAAAGGGGTAAAGTCGTATTGTATGTATCTATGCGTGTCTAATTGTCTATGACATCGTTGATGTATGTGTGTCTATGACATCTAAATAACTGAGGTATAGTAGGTATTCACTACACAGGAAAATGCTATGCTATCCCAAGGTTATTACTTGTTATACTTGCATTTTCCGAAACGTATTAAGGAAAATGAAAAATAATCTACTTCAAGAAAATAATGCTTTTGATCCTATACACCTTTACATCTCTATACCTTAAGTACCCTTAGTATAGGTACCTACATGAGTATTGTCTTTCGATTAAAATTAAAACAATTTCTTTAGGTAGTAGTTCTTCCCCTGATTGCTGGTTTTGGACTGGTGTTCCAAGAGGCTTTTGCTGACACAAACTTGACAGCCACCCAGGGTACCCTGATCATCACGCTGAACCATGGCATCGGCATGTTGCTGTCCTTCTTCAGCGGACCAGTCCTCAGGAGCTTTGGCTACAGGAAGGTGGCCGTAGTTGGAGCCTTATGCATCTCATCCGGCCTGATATTAACGTCATTTGCTTCCAACTTCTGGGTGTTTATATTGTCATACAGTATTATTAATTGTAAGTATGTTTTACATCAAATATTTTCGAAATACCGAGTAACAAGAAAATAACTCATGTACCTAAACCAATACTTTCTTTTTCCAGCCACTGGTATAGCTGCGGTGATGGCGGCCTTCAATCTAGCAATCAACTCCTTCTTCAAAGAAAAGAGAGCAAGAGCAGTCGGAGCTGGAATGTCTGTGACAGGGCTTGGAGCCATCTGTATGCCTCTCGTGATGAGTGCCTTGATGAACGCCTATGGTTGGAGATATGCCGTCCTTACACTAGGAGCCATTTGCCTACATTCACTAGTAGCTGCCTGTTTACTTAGACCAGCTAAATGGTACTTAAAGAATCCGCCTATAGTTGAAGAAATGGTTCCACTGAATAAAGATGGCACTGTGGAACTTGTAAGCGATAGTACTTCATTAAAGCAAAATGGTAAGTAGGAGAAAATAGTGTAATATCAAAGTTTGAAAGATGAAATGACAATAACAGTACACTAAACCGACGCTAGACAAATTCCAAAGAACAATAATTTGTATAAGTACACTTACCCAAGGTATTTCGATGCAAATGTACCCAGAGAGCATTGTCTCGTTGTTACTCATATAGACTCGTAAGATGTGTGTGTCCAATCCATAAAGGTTCCTGTCCATGAACATGTTAAAATCTATGTTTTTTCTTCTTTTACAGGAGTTTCATTACCACGCTTAGAGGCATCAACAGAAAATAACGAAATCAGCCCATCATTAAAATCACTAGCAGGTTCAGCTATGAGTCTCGAAGCAAATAATGCTATAGCCAATTCTGAAGAGCATAAGAAAACGCCAGAGCCGGCTCTCCGGTGGTGGGAATCTCAGGAAATCAACTTAGGCAGCTCTATTAATATATTTAACGACGGAGAAGCCAAAAAACTTGCTACTGAAAAACAAGCATGGAAAGATAAACAAGAAAACCAGCCTAAATCATTTTTTGCAAAATTCGTAGCGTTCTTCGATTTGACTCTTCTTACTGATCCAGTTTTTGTGAATATATTATTCGGTCTGTCAATTGCTGGTTGTGTTGAAACCAACTTTTCTCTATTGCTGCCAATAATCCTTAAAGACTTGATGGAGTTTGAAACTTCAGATATTGCAACTGTGATGGCTGTGATTGGATTATCTGATACGTTGTTTAGATTTGTATCACCTTTTATTGGCGAATGGTGTAATAAGCCGCCACGAGTTATGTACATCATTAGCCTGCTCCTCATCATCTTTATAAGATCGAGTAAGTAGACACCATGTTTAAAGTAACCTTTTAATTATTTTTATAAATCGGTAGGTACAATAAATTTATATCCATTATTTTACACTAAAATGAGAACATGTGTCTTGTGCTCTATCGGTTGGCAAATGTAAACAATGAGTTGTAGCAAAATTCTAAGGTACCTAACCTACACAGAACAAACTCGTATCTATTATCAAATTTATGTTTATTTTATGAGTTTGAACTATATCTATGACAACTTGCGTGGGGAAATGTGATGTCATAGTTTCAAAAAAATTATGTTCATTGGATAATTCTCTCTGTGTATTTTAAAAAAATCTTAAGATAAAATATTTCTCTCTTTCCAGTAATGCTGTTTACATCATCCTTCATGGGTATGCTGTTCGTGGCACTCGCCATGGGCATCACCAAGGGTGTCCGGACGGTGTACATGAACGTCGTCATCCCGAGCTATGTTCCTTTAGAGCGGCTCCCCTTCGCTTCTGGCATCCAGATGTTCTTCAACGGCATCATCATCATCACCATAGGATCGTTATTAGGTGAGCATAATGTATATTTTAACCTTTGTGTAATTTTTTTAATGTGCTAGGCTTCTGTTGGTGAGAATTTTCCGCCAGTATTCTAAATGACTAGTCTTTAGACAACAAAATTATAAACCATTATTTCATTTGGTTTGTATTAATTTTCATTAATGTATTTCTCATGAATTAGGTAATTTCATTATCATCATATTTTTGATATATTCTTGAAATAAATTTATCAAATGTACGGTGCATAGTTATCGTTTAATTTATCATGTCGATAATGTTTATCATTACTGTTTTCAGGGAAAGTTCGTGAGGCGTCTGGCTCCTACAAAAAACCTATAATCATACTTAATGTTGTTACCATGGTGACGGTGGTAGCATGGTGTGCTGAGTTTGCATACTACCGGTTTAAGAACAAAAAAGTTGAAGACTCTGGTGACAAAGTGTAATACTCAAGTGTGACCACATTATTTTGGGTACAAATGAATGTATGTGATATATCAGTGAAGTGTTCATTAGCATAGTGTTAAGGACATAAGCAAAAGGCAAATTGTTGAGCAGAATGTGTAGATATCTTACAATTCGATGAGTGAATTCGTTATTTTTTAATTTTGTACGGGTCAGTCAAAAATTCAATAATAGTTTCATCATAATCCTTTATTTACAAGTCAGGGGTAATATTTACAAAGTAATTTAATCCTAGGTGGTATCCATTTTGTAAATACAAGTTGAGGCTTATTAAGTTACCTGAATTTATTTTGTAACACTACTAATTGTACATAAAACTACCTAAGTTTTCGTGAAACAACAGAAGTCTGGAAAATAAAATAGTTCTTTAAAGTCCAACTTTGGCTCACTTTTTTCATGGTCAAATTAAAAAGAACACACTGGAAAATTACTATTAGTATTCTTTCTAATTTGCTCGATGTTTTCCTTAGTTACTAATTCTACACTATAATTAGGCATATAAAAGTTATTTAAAACTTCATTATTTATAAGTATTCAGTCACTAGTGTTTTTTAATAGTCATTCACAAAAACACTTTTACTTTGCTGTCAAAGTTGCTGTTTATCACTAAATCACTTCCGATTTTGAATAGATTTTTTAAATGTTTGTATGTATGTATTATGATTTTGTCATATTTTCTAGTTAGTTATTATTTCACGTCTTTTCATTTTCTTGAGGTTCTGCAGTCGTTGTGGTGGTTGTATCCTGTAACAAAACGTAGGTTATTGTATCTGAATGGTTTGGAGTTAGTGCATATTGAATACCATTTAACATAAAATTGATAAAGATAAGGCGAGAAACACAACGTCCGTTTGTGTGTCGTTCATTCGATTTTCCCAAGATTTTCCACACTACACGGTTAATGTCCAATAAACTAGAGGTTTTTTCTGAAAAGGCTTCTGCTTCTGTTGGCGAACGGTAAATCTGTGCTTTAGTTTAGTACCAGTTTTTACTAATAAGACCCCGTCGAATACGAACCTGCCCGGTACGATTCGTTCCCCCCCTCCCTTCTCCCCTTTTTTGTCTAAGGCCCTGCGCACATATGAGACACGATAGTCTCACGACTATCGTCCTCCTAATGAAATAGTACTTAGGTGCGCACATACGCGACACGACTTCGCCACGACAAAAAAGTCGGGGCCCGACCGCGATAATCGCGCGACGCAACTATCGGGCGCAGTGGCGGATCCAGGGGGAGGGGGTCATGGGGGTCATGACCCCCCTCCCTGAGCTGGGCCTAGGACCTTGACTAAGTGGTTATATTATTGTTTACATAATGACAATGTATTTTTTGTCAATGTCAAACACAGGATTCCATTCCATTACATAAGCGGGAACAAGCGTGTGAAGCACGTTATTCGGTTGGGAACGAATGCATAGGAATTTGAATTTTCGCGCGCCGCCCCCTGCCCACAAAAAACTTTCCATTGACGCAGATGACGTAATAACCCGTTTTGCGAGAAAAAAAAATATCGATAAAATCGACTAAATCCCGTGAAAAGGAATTTTCTTGTCACATACATACAAACATACAGGGTCTCGAACAACATAACCCTCCTTCTAAGGCAGTTGGGTCAAAAATTACCTATAGTACATATAAAATTGTCTGTGACCCCCCCCTGAGTCAAGGCTGGATCCGCCGGTGATCGGGCGGCTGGCGGCTTCCTTTGAGTAGGGATGCGACTTTAGTAACAAAAAAATCAAATTACCAATAATCGATTATTTTAAGTCATCCAAAAAATCTATTATAAATAAATTGATTTTATTCAAAGAAAACATCGATATTGAAAATAATCGATTTTTCCGTATTTTACTTAATTTTACGAATTTTTATTTTTATCATATAATTTTTGATAGAAGTAAAAAAAATGCCGTTTAAACAAAATATTACAAGGGTCCTGATAAAACGTGTCGTGTATTTTTATTAATACTTATACACAATATTAAAATAATTCGTTAGTGTCAGAAAAATAATAGATTATTTTTTACTCAAAAGTTCGAAAAGGGCAAGGAAAGGAACCTTAGGGGTATGTATACCTATTGTTGGAAATCAAGAAAATAAACAATTTTGGCGATAAAATATGAGCCAATATTGATAGTACACAAAAATACAAACAGAAAATACTCTTTGGTAAAATGTCGTAACATGTACGGTTTCTAAGAAAATGAGAGTTAATGTTATCAATACTTATACACAATATTAAAATAATTCGTTAGTGTCAGAAAAATAATCGATTATTTTTTACTCAAAAGTTCGAAAAGGGCAAGGAAAGGAACCTTAGGGGTATGTATACCTATTGTTGGAAATCAAGAAAATAAACAATTTTGGCGTAAAAATATGAGCCAATATTGATAGTACACAAAAATACAAACAGAAAATACTCTTTGGTAAAAAGTAGTAACAAGTAAGGTTTCTAAGAAAATGAGAGTTAATGTTAATTTTCTATGAATTTTTATACTCTCATTTTCTCAGAAACCGTACATGTTACGACATTTTACCAAAGAGTATTTTTTGTTTGTATTTTTGTGTACTATCGACTAGAACATAATTTATCACATGTGACCAGAATTCATACATTTTTTTTTCTTAGAAGCCGTACATGTTACGACATTTTAGCAAAGAGTATTTTCTGTTTGTATTTTTGTGTACTATCGATTGGCACATGTATTATCGCCTGAAGCTGAAATTGTTTTTTTTTATCATCGTGCAGTTTAGGTATACCACCTTTCACAGTAAAATGTCCCATGCTCTATATCGATCGATAATGAGAATTGCAAAATCGATTAAAAAAAAAACGATTATTTTCTTATTTTTGCATCGTTTTTTTCGATAATCGATTATTTTTTCACATCACCAGTGCCGAGTCGGCCGAGACCTTATAATGCACAACATAATAATGCACAGTGTGACAATGCCGACACTAGAATTTAGAGGGTTTAAAGTCTGTAGGTACATAAAATATGTTCGAAAAAAAATGTTTGACGACAGGTAGTGTACTAGTGTGATTATAAGAACACATTCCAAAATTTTTAGTTTATTTTTCTGTTTAGATGACAGATAATATGTGACAGCAGTATGAGGATTGTGAGGAGGGAATATTCAATATACATAATATAAGGAACATAATTAAGTCGATATATGATAAAAAACACCCAGGTGCGAGTTGGACTCGCCTACCGAGGGTTCCGTACTAAGATTTGTAGTACGTTTTTTTGTAGTACTAAGATTTGTGTACGTAGTTTGAGGTACGAAACCCTAAAAATGAAATATCTTGCCGTAAATGCCGTAATGGACGTCATTCCTATATCCCTTGCGGGGTAGGCGTGGCATTCCAGGTGAGCCCTTGCACCCCAAGAAATGATGAGGTTTTAACGTCCATCAAAAAGGTTATCACAACTACTGCCAAGTATTTGGGGATCATTTTAAACAACTGTGTATCATTGTAATGTCAAGTTGTCAGCCACGCGCTCTAGTCGTGGAGACATTTTACAAGAAAATCTTTTTTGCAATAATTTGTGCTATCTGGATATTAATAAAGAATCAAGCATCATTTTTATTATCACGTTTATCAAAAGTACGATTCAGTAGAATAGTAAATTATAATGTTTTTACCACTGATGAAATATTGTCATGTGTTGCATTGTCGCACACTGGTTCCATTTAATGTGGACATGGAATTTCAGGTCGAAGGTCAACGGATGTGGCTGATTTTTTTGTGGACAGCTATTGCAATTACAAGTATCTTATACATGTTGTTCTTTTTTCAAATATGCCTTATCTACAGAGATAAAATAATGAATTATTATTTGCATGGAAGAAGTCATAATTTTGACTATTACCAAGATTTACATGTATTTAAAATAAAACTTAGCGCAGCTTGTAGCGGGGCTAATTGCTCACAACTTTGTCATAGATACTCAACTGCGCATTTTTGCATAAAAGAATACTTCAATATTTTTTAACACTATAGTTAAGGCATATTTGAAAAAAACATCATCTATAAAAGTGACTTGTAATTGCGTCAGCTTTCAACAAAAAAAATTATTAAAAAAATAATATCCGGTGACAAAATATTTAAAGCGCCTGTAATCAAAGCAAAAATGCGCAGTTCAGCGTCTATGACAAAGTTGTGAGCATATAAGCTGTCTTAAGTTTATTTTAAATACGTGTGAATCTTGAAAGAAATAGCCAAAATTATGACTTCTTCCATACAAATAATAATTCATTATTTTTTATCTCTGTAGATAAGGCATTTTTGAAAAAAAATAACAAGTATAAAAGATACTTGTAAGTTGTAATTGCATCAGCTGTCCACAAAAAAAAAATCAGCCGCATCCGTTGACCTTCAACCCAAAATTCCTTTATGTCCACTTTTTTATTAAATGGAACCAGTGTGTGTCGCGACAAAACTATCGCAAAACAGTCGGCCGACTATCGCGCAACTATCGCGTCGTGGTGTGCGCGGGGTGGACGACACGATAGTTTTGCGATTGTTTTGTCGGGGGCCGACAAAACAGTCGTGACACTATCGTGTCTCATATGTGCGCAGGCTCTAAAACATGTCCCGCTATGCGGCTTTTCCATGATTTTCCGAAAAGTAGAAGAAAACTTGCAAGGGTAAAGTAAATCTTTATAAAATTTTCAACAAAATGAATATATAATTTTTTATTAGGCATTATAATTTATGAAGCAATGTCTCGCTAACCTCCAAATTTTTATTTTACAGATAATTTGTCATTGGTAATGAATTTTACTGAAAAGCCGACGAAGCTGTAATAAAATAGTCAATAAACAAATTCATACATAACTGCCAAGACGAGCCAAGCGAATCGCAAGGGCACTCTGTGTGCCAGTGAGTGACGAAATTGGCAATTTTTTGATATCTAGGTAGGTATTTCAAAAACCAAAGCTACGAGAGTTCAAAAAAATAACGAAGCACTTCGAGAAAAGGTAGGTAATTCCCTCGCGCTTCGCTTGGTTCGTCTTGGCGGATATGTATTAATTCGCTTACTACTATTTACTTTAAAACAGCTACGTCTGTTTTTCAATTAAATTGAACGACAGTGAGAATATATCAATAAAATTAAAATTCTTGCAGATTGGCGAGACATAACTTCATAAATTTTTATGCCGTACAAAAATTATATTATATTCATTTGATGGAGAATTTAATAAAAATTAACTTTACCCTTGCAAGTTTTCTTCTATGTTTAATACTTTTCGAAAAAATATGGAAAAAATACAAAGCAGGACATGTTTTGGGCAAAAGAGGGGTAGCGTAAAGTTACGGGCAGGATCGTGTTCAACGGGGTCTTATTAGTCTAAAAAACCCGGTACTCAAATGAAGCAAGATTTGCCGTTCAACATGCCTAAAGTAATTAACTCGGACTACCTGTGTTGACGGATGCGTCTGTCAAACCGTTTGAAAATCGAACAAACGACACACAAACAGACGTTACCGTGTGTTTCTCATCTAAAGACTCTAAAGTCATAATTAAAGCTATAACTGCATCGTACTTGAAGTAGCCGATCGATAATATTTTGGTTGCGAATCCACTCCGCGGACGTGGAAAGTACCTTATCTTTTTCAAACCGATACCAAAATGATTTAAAAAAATTGCGAAAGTTTTCCTTAATGTTCATTTAGGAAAACGTTTTATTTTATAGTTATCTAATGTGTCGAAAGATAAGCCAGCCTAGACCATGTTACTTTGGAGTGCTAAAGTGATACTGAATAATGTATGTACAAAATATACTTGTGCAAAAATGTGCAATATAAGTTAGTAAGTTAAACTTAAGAAACCTCTTCCGTGTTAGGTACAGTATAATATTCGTCCGCATAGCCGTTAGTCGTAGTATCATCAGTTGATTCAGAACCTCCGCGTAAAGATGTGCTGTTGTTAAATTCTTGATTCTCCAAGTCGTTAACTGTAATAAAAGAGAAAAATATTCGTTATGTTTACATATGTAAGTATCAATGAAAAATGTGATATGATGAGGTATTTCGATTTACTTACTTCTCTGGTGCCAATTTTTGGACAAGGCATATGAAGAATCTGATTTTAGAGGCTCAAGTCTTCCATTTCCACTGCTCGTGAATCCAAATGAAGGTCGATTTGAAAATCTAGGAGAATGGAAGGGTAAACTGTCTGAAGCAGAGACATCATTATCTGAATTAGTCTTTTTTGACTCAAAATCTTGAGCGTCATACCATTCACTAGGTTTATCACTGGGTGTTGCTGCTTCTTTCCAAGGCTTTGCTGTAACCACATAGACTTTTTCTTTTGTTAATGGTGATATTGATGTTTGTATCGAGCCCCAAGGAGCTGGCGTAGTAGTTGTACTTCTAAAAGACGATGCTGCTGTATATATATGAAGTCTTTTAACATCTTCTTCGTCTTCATTCTTAGCACTATTGTATTTTGCTTTTGTTCTTTCTATGGTGTTATACTCTTTTCGAGGTTTAGAATCTGATTTATTTTTACTATCTGTAACAGAATGCTGCATACTACTTGCACCTTCATGATCATAAATTTCATAATTGTAATTTGTAGCTGCCGTCACGTAGTTTGTGAAGGGACTTATTGTAGTGAAATATTCATCAGGAATTTGTTTGGCGTACTTAGCACTAGTACGAGTCTTATGGGGTGACCTAAAACGTTTTGAATACTCTTGTTCTGTCCAGTCATCAATAGTATGTTGCAACTTTATAATGTCAAATGGTGGTTCTTTTACGTCGTACAGGTCATTGAGAATGGCTTGAGTATTCAATCTTTCAGCATCATAGCTTTCAGAAACTGGTTCTTCTGTAGTTGCAATTGTAGAGTACGCTTCGGTGACAGTACTGATATAAGGATTATCCGTGTTAGGTACCTTCCTGCCTTGATATTCATCATCTGGGGTTGGTGTCCAAGAGTCAGAAATATTGTTTTCATAATCAAGGTTATTATATTGCCCTTGCTCACCAGTTGTATATGGTACAATTATTTGAACAATTTTAGGTCTATTTCCGTCTTCCTGTGCAGGTGGTGGTAATACTCCTTCGCTGTAATCAGTTCTACTTTCATCCCAGGCACTAGCAAAGGTAGATATTTGAGGTGTAGTTGTGGTCGGTACGTCATCATAAAGTTCGTAATCCTTTCCTGTACCTGGTGTCGACGAAATTGCAAATATGAAATTACCGAAGTCTTTATGTGGCGCACTAGGTTTCAGATACAAAAGTGGCGAGTCTATGTTTTGTAAATTACTTTCTGTACGATATTTGTCTACATCTTCGTCTTTTACTCCTCTCAAATCAGCAAAACTAGTCTTGTGATTGGACGGGTACTTATCCACGGGTTTCATATCTAAGGGCGTGTCATAAAGATCATTCCCAAAATCTGCACCTGTTGTTTCAAAACTTGAATCTTGGTTGGTTTTTGTTGCTTCTAAATGGTCTTCTGAAGCTTGCGAAGATATGTCTCGAATTTGATCAACAACGTATTCATTTGGTATATTCCTATACGCTTTTGTTTGATTTGCTGTTCTTATTGCTTCGATATCTATGAGAGTTGATTTTATAACTGTCGGAGGATAATCGATTGAATGAGTATACTCAGCGAGTGGTAAACTTTGCTCTATCTTAACGTTATCTGATGACTGTTGCCCAGAGCTTATACCTGGGACGAGACTTTTGATAAATTGTTTTGTTGTCATTGGTCTAAAAGGTCGAGCATTAAATATAGGGGGCAAAGGCGATACACTTAAGTTTGGTAAAGCCACGGGTTGCAATGTGTGTATATTTCTTCCTCTATTAAGGGTAAATGGAGCTGGATTGGCTAATGCTAGTGATGTATTTGGAGTTGATGGCCTTTTATTATCGTCTGGTAGTACTTCAGTCTTTATCTTCGTTGATTCAGCAGCAGTAGCTGATACAGGGAACGGAATGTTATTTAATGCATAAGTATTCGTTATTGGCTCTCCGTACGAGTTTCTGAAACCTGAAGGATTAGTTACTTTAGGCAATTGAAATTCATTTGATGGTTGTGTCTCCTGAAATACATCTACATCGCTTTGATGAGGTAAATTATTATTTATAGATGAAACTTCATAATTAGGTGTGACGGGTGAAAATGTGTTCTGCGACGGTGTCTCGTAAGGAGGTGATGGTGTCCCATATGAAGATAGTGGAGGTCCATAAGTTGAACTAGGAATTCCGTATGTCGAGCTCGGCACACCATATGATGAACTCGGTGCTCCATACGTCGAACTCGGTACTCCATACGTTGAAGAAAGTTGACCCACAGACTGGGTTGGTACACCGTATGATGAACTTGGTACGAATGATGAGCTTGAACTACCGCCAAAGGAGTATGTAGAACTTGGTGGATTAGGTGAAGCAACAGTGTGCGTTGGACTTGGAGGACCATACGTGGAAACTGGTGCGTTGTAATTATTTCCAGAATTAGTCAGTGCTGGAGGTCCGTAGACAGCATGAGGCACTCCTGGCTTAGGTAGATTTTGGTCTTGAGATAAAAATGGCTGAGGTCTGTATTGAGCAGCATAATTAGGTGCGTATGCAGTCGGACTTGGTGGCCCGTACGTAGGTATCGAATTTTGATTTATGCTTTTACCACCTACAGTATATCGTAATACAGGTATCCATGGCACTAAATTACAAGGATTGCAATCTTTCTTTCCTGCTGTTATACTATTGGCATTGTAGGTTTGCGGTGTACCATAACTATTTTGTTGTGAGGGGAATAACCACCCTGATACTTTTTGAAACATTGATGGTGACGGAGTTGTAGTAAAGGGTTGAGGTGGTGGAACGAAATTAAAATTATACTGTTTATAAAAAGGAGCAGGAAATTTAAATTCACTAGAAGGTGGAACCGGTGGGGGCGGTGGAGGGGGAGGGGGCTGGTAAACATATCCTGTGTCTACGTTCTGCCGCTGCGACCTCGATGATCCTCCATGGAATGGCACTGGGACGATATTCGATAGTGGCGGCGGTGGAGGCTTCAGCAACTCTCCAAATTTCGATACAGCTTTCCCATTGTTGTAATTGAACGTGTCGCTTCTACATCTTGCGATGACAGCGATGAGTAGGATCCGGAATATCTGAAAAAGAGCAAAGAAGTAATTAAATCAAGTTTTCTCAATGAATGTAGACATCGATTAACAAGAACGAGTAAGCGCTCATTTCATAATTAGTTAGAAAATATAGTGAAACACGGTGCGACATATCGGAGTCATTGTAGTCGCTTCCCACGAACTGGGATTCTTTGCACTTTTCTCTTTTCTCATAATACACGGCCGATGGTCGCGATCGGAAGTACCACTTTATGAATCTAATTATAATCTGCATAGGAATTTCTTGTTGCATATTTGATTACCGATCTATTGTTTTTCTTGTTAAAAAGTTTTAATGGTTGAGAAAAGTGAGAAGCGGACGTAAGTTCGATCAGAATACTGTGTACCTGCTGGCTGCAAAAATTTATTCCTTTACGCAATCATCAAAGAGCCTCTTAAGCTAACTGCCTAATCATTGTAAATAACGGTAATGTTATCGAACGAACAAGGTAACTTAACTGCCTTGTATACTTTGCGAGCTTCTCGTTACACATATAAAAGCATTATGTAAGTATGTGTATTGGAAATAACTTCATTTGAAAGTTCACACACGTCCACGAGAGCATGATTTGGCATTAACAAACCAAACAGCGATCGCCAATTGAAAATTCGTACTTGCGCCCGAGTTTCGAAACTTGAATGCATTTGTACATTCTCAGTATTGGTCACCATTTAAATGTTTTCGTACGTGCAGAAAAGTGAAATTGTCTCGTCTGCAAAGTTCGTATTTTCAAGTCACGCAAAAACAAGGTTGCTTAAAGTAAAATATATGGTAGATGAGCAAGGCGGAGAGGCGTTTATTTTTCAGCTTATTTCAAATCGCACATGCACCGGATGGCCGAGCTGGCTCGTGGCCATTACCTGCTGCTTTACTGCACGGTACCGAAGTGTTAGCAGTCGCAATGATTATGCGTTACTAAAGTAGGTACCTACTAGTAGCGTAGGTTGATATTTTAACGAAGATAAGCCAGAGCAAACAAATGTACCTACTAAATGAAAGTAGATTAATGTCAGAAAGTAGATTTGTAAAATTATGAAAAGGAATCCGATGGGGATCGGCATGCATGGACTCTTTATCGCTGGTATTACTTAGTAAACAAATTAAGCTTGCTAAATTAAGCTATATGCGAATGCAGCAAGGTTTCGTTGAACAGGTAACCGCAAGAATCATTCATTTTAACATAGTTCCATAAACCTAATGCGTTGTGTTTCTTTGTCAAAAGGTCATATCAGAAAAGGTCGTAGGCCGGCAGTTCGCACGCTCTTACACTTTTACTTAATTGCCAGACAAAACGCGAAGCTTTTTAGTTGTTCTTACTATGACATAAGGTGCGTATTTTCTCATGACGAAAACAGACAAAAGTGAAACTAGGTGAGGCGGGCATCATTGGTTACAGGTAGTAACATTGTAATCTGCAGATGGGAGTGTAAGATTAGACGTAATGGTCAAAGCTTGCTCTTCATTGTTTTCCCCGAGAGCTTCGTTAAGTTTTCTAATATATCACGAGATAGATATATCAATGGTCCAAAAAGTAGGAAGAAAAATTTACAGTGAAGTTGTTAAGTTATTCAGCATAGAAATTGCAATCAATTTGTGATTAAGGAAAACGATTCCGAACGAAATCCGGAATTTGGTTCAAATTATCTTTACTGACCTTTCAGATTACGCCTTGAGTTTTGCAAGCTTGGATCATTTATAATTGTCTGTTCATCAAGGAATCTCTTCAAAATTGCTGAACTTGTGACTGTAGTGTAAACTTTAAATCCATATAATATTTCTAAGTTGATTGTTCGTTAAACTTTGATGTCAAAATAAGTATCACTTCAACCGGAAGAAAATCTTGGTCGATATCGGTTGCGATAGTTAACCAACTGTGCTCTACCGAAATGTCAAGTAGAGTTATGTCAAGTTATTTAAACATCTAGCTATCGGCTAAGTATCAAGCTATGACAACTACGCTTGCGTCATTCTTATTACAAATTCATGAAACACAAACTACCAGTTCCTTCCGGTTCTTCCAAGGTTAAACTTTCAGGTCATTGGCAATTTTACATAGTACTAATCGAGTATCTGTTCATATTTGACCTTACAGTTCCCTATCATAACCGGTTCCATCTATCCTCAATCACAAAGTTCATCGCTATAGTGGAACAAATCGGCTATTATTTATTATGAAAACATTCCGTCTTGCGAAAAATCACGGAAGCTCAAAAAGTTAAGACAAGTAAATTCCGTAACAAGCTGAATGGAAAAATATCTTGTCACAAAAACAATGAACGTTCAAACAATGATGTGATTGCTTTCATAAAGCGATCGATCTCGATCAGTTCGGTCAATATGATCGTGACTCCAATCTTTCTGTTGTCTTTCAAAATGTCCGCCGATCGTGATTTGAGATTTGAATATTTACTTATCTAATCATTACGCTTCTTTTTGTTTCCATTTTGAAGGAATTTCATTTCTTTTTTGATGAGATTAGCTTTCTTACGTATTTGATGGTCGTGTAGTGGCTACTGTAATTTTTATATGATTGAATCCTGTCAAAATTGTATCAGTAACCCGAGTATCAAAATTGACAAAACTATGTTGAACGAATAAGATACTGTACCTGATACCTTATTGTATTTACTACCACATAGCAGGTAGATTACCCGTTTAAGGATCGTTTTATGTGCAGTTAATTCTTACCGAATGCATGAAAAAGTATGTATCCGTTGATCCCTTACATAAAAACCTCACAGTTCTGTTCTACATCTAACAAATTTTAAATTCGTATTGTCTACAATAACATCATTACATACTTAAACGAATGTAAGTACATGTCTTATTGTTCACTGAGGTTGAACATTAACCTATGCTAATAAAACGGCCATAATCCCTGGCCATTGAAAGTGAAAGCGCTAAAGAGATGTTCCTGTTATGATTATACATACACACCCACTTGTACATGATACGCATTGTTGTGTTAAGAGTTCAAATATGAATGTGGTATAAATACTTACATGGTCTTTTAAGAAACAATATTATCCACAAGTACATAAGAGCGCATTCAATTTTTTCTAGCAAATTTGCAAATATTGGCTTTATAAACATGCGAGTTTCTCGAAAACCGTTATGTAAAAATAATATGTTACTTGAACATTTAATCAAGCATATCTTCATCTAAAAAATGTACAATGTAAATATTAACATTTTAGTTTTAAACCTGTTACAAACAGCGATATCTAAAGCGACAAAACCAAAATTCAGGAAAAGACCTCAAATCAAGCGTGAGTTTTAGAGTTTTGGTTCACTGTAAAAAAATATCAATTATACAAAAAAATAGAGTATATATTTGAGAACAAAGTCTACAGTGAACATTTTACAATTTTATTCAGAAATATAGAATAATACCACGTTTTTATATACGATTTTTTGCAAAATAATGCGCCATTATAACAGCTTCTGTATGAAAAAATAACAGTAGTAAAGATTTAAAAAAAATATATGTTATTTGAGAAGATGTACTTAATCTAATTGCAGAAAAATATATTTATTTTTATTCATAATATCACTGTAAAAAATATTCAAACATCCCCATGTTTTTCGCAAAATGACGCTCCGAGAGGTCTGGCAGGGAAAATTGTATGGGCTTGGTGAAAAGCTCTATAGCGGCCATAATACATTATATAAATGGTAGGAATTATGGTTAAAGCCTATTTATGACACCAACAGATTAAATGTTTAGGTGTAAAGTTGCCAAAATGGCTGTTAATACAAATAGCCTACCTGATGTTTCTATTGCTTTACCCACAGAGAACCAAAACGTCATTCGCGGTCCCCGATAGAGACGCCCTTTGAGCAATATAGCCTGCCAATTTGGTTTACCGAATTGCCATGCCCAGTGTTGCCACCAGCTTATATTTCTCGAACTTGACGTCCTTTTTTGACTCCCACGTGTTATTTGTAATTTTACCATTTTGTTTGTTAATCGCCCTTACTCTAATACTTATGATACAATAAAACATGCTGTACTAAACGTGATGTCTAGTATTTAAAAAAAAACTAAACGAATATTCCGCTTTTTAGGGTTTCGTAGTCTACTAGAAACCCTTATAGTTTCGTCATGTCTGTCTGTCTGTCTGTCTGTCTGTCTGTCTGTCTGTCTATATGCCGCGCCCTCATAACTCCGTCAGTTTTAGAGCTATCGACATCAAATTTGGTGCGAAGATAGATCGTCGTGACCCAAATTTAGAAATGTTGAGAAAAAATTATTTTGATTATTTTTTGGACCCCCTCCTATACAAGTGAAAGGGGGGCAAAAAAATTTTTATTCTCCTGTAATATTGAGTAGGGTATCGTTGAATAGGTCTTTTAAAACTAAGGGGAGGTTTCTTTGAAAGAAAGTCACTAAAATGTTTCTGTCTCGAGATATTTGCTTTTAAAAGGGGCGTTTTTGAGCCATAATTTGTTCCAGCTGTAACTCCTAAAGTACAAACGCTAAAAAATTGAAAAAAATATGGAGTATACTTCTCAATCTGAAGTTACCATGAAAACTATAACGGATACTGTACCACTAAAGATTTTAGAATAAAAAAAGTTTTTCTATTTGCGGTTGGTAATCATACAGCTGCAAACAAACCAGCAGCAAAATTAACTTTGTAATGCTGATAACCTGATATTTAAACGTTGACTACGAAACCCTATTTGTGGGCGTGTCTGACACGCTCTTGGCCGCTTTTTTATTTCCTGAGCCAACACTGGCCAACAGTAAGTTAAATAAAAATAAAACAAATTTCACCCGGGCGGTACGACACTTGAAATAATGAGGACTTATTTATTATTAAATCTTTGCTTCAAATCATTTTTCGAATTTAAATTTACCGATAAATGCTTTTTAATTTTAAAAGTTGTTCAGTTTTTATGAGCCTCCATTTTAACGTTTAGTTAAAAAGTTACTTATGTACAAAAGTCGTTCAGTTGGTGGTTCAGTAGATAGGCTTGCAATCGCCACAGTGCGGAGGTTTGAATTATTTTCATAGTTTTTCTTGTAAAGTGTAGATAAAATAGTGTATGCAACTGCATATAATTAGGTTTTAGAATGCTCGTGTCAAACTATTATCACACTAGGCTGCGCCTCGTGTGATAAACAGACACTCACATCCTAAAGCCTCTCATTATAAGGCAATTGCATAAACTACTATTAACTATGAAAAACGATTTAAGTTTAGCACGCATAGTTTCTGATTTAAACGACTTTTTAGTGTGACAGCTGACACCTGTCATGTAGATCTCGTTAAGGCCTACAACTTTCCCAAAGGAACTAATAGTTTAGCACGCATAGTTTCCAATATAAACCACTTTTTAGTGTGACAGCTGACACCTGTCATGTAGATCTCGTTAAGGCCTACAACTTTCCCAAAGAAACTAATAGTCTAGCACGCATAGTTTCTGATTTAAACGACTTTTAGTGTGACAGCTGACACCTGTCATGTAGATCTCGTTAAGGCCTACAACTTTCCCAAAGAAACTAATAGTCTAGCACGCATAGTTTCTGATTTAAACGACTTTTTAGTGTGACAGCTGACACCTGTCATGTAGATTTCGTTAAGGCCTACAACTTTCCCAAAGAAACTAATAGTTTAGCACGCATAGTTTCTGATTTAAACCACTTTTTTGTGTGACAGCTGACACCTGTCATGTAGATCTCGTTAAGGCCTACAACTTTCCCAAAGAAACTAATAGTCTAGCACGCATAGTTTCTTATATAAACGACTTTTAGTATGACAGCTGACACCTGTCATGTAGATCTTGTTAAAGCCTAAAACTTTTCCGAAGAAACTAATAGTCTAGCACGCATAGTTTCCGAACAAACGACTTTTTAGTTTGACAGCTGACACCTGTCATGTAGATCTTGTTAAAGCCTACAACTTTCCCAAAGAAACGAATAGTCTAGCACGCATAGTTTCCGATATAAACGACTTTTTAGTTTGACAGCTGACACCTGTCATGTAGATCTCGTTAAGGCATACAACTTTCCCAAAGAAACTAATAGTCTAGCACGCATAGTTTCTGATTTAAACGACTTTTAGTATGACAGCTGACACCTGTCATGTAGATCTTGTTAAGGCCTACAACTTTTCCAAAGAAACTAATAGTCTAGCATGCATAGTTTCCGATATAAACCACTTTTTTGTGTGACAGCTGACACCTGTCATGTAGATCTCGTTAAGGCCTACAACTTTCCCAAAGAAACTAATAGTCTAGCACGCATAGTTTCTTATATAAACGACTTTTTAGTATGACAGCTGACACCTGTCATGTAGATCTTGTTAAAGCCTAAAACTTTTCCGCAGAAACTAATAGTCTAGCACGCATAGTTTCCGAACAAACGACTTTTTAGTTTGACAGCTGACACCTGTCATGTAGATCTTGTTAAAGCCTACAACTTTCCCAAAGAAACGAATAGTCTAGCACGCATAGTTTCCGATATAAACGACTTTTTAGTTTGACAGCTGACACCTGTCATGTAGATCTCGTTAAGGCATACAACTTTCCCAAAGAAACTAATAGTCTAGCACGCATAGTTTCTGATTTAAACGACTTTTTAGTATGACAGCTGACACCTGTCATGTAGATCTTGTTAAGGCCTACAACTTTTCCAAAGAAACTAATAGTCTAGCATGCATAGTTTCCGATATAAACCACTTTTTTGTGTGACAGCTGACACCTGTCCTAGACCACAGGGAAAAAATAACGTACCCGTGGTCCACCAGGTGGACCAGGAGGTGGACCACGGGGATGAAGGGGCCATTTTCAGTCCCTTTTTTTTATTCAATCTCATACACTCCAAATTTAGGTTTTGGCGACGGATATGTGTATTTTGAAAAGACGGTTGTGGCAACACTTTAGGGTGAACGCACTCTGTTCCGAACCGTACGCACAGCACCCTAAGTGGCATAGAATTTCATACAATATTTCAAAATATGACGCGTACGGAACGGTTAAATGAGCTATCACCTCAAATTGCCTCAAATGACAAACTCGTTCAAAAACATTCAAAAATGACAGGCTTGTCTTGTATGAAATTTTGACAAAAGGCGTGTCTAGTAGCGCTGCGCGAAAAAGGTTTCATTTGTCTGTGGCTTTACCTATCACACCAGGCGCATACAGGTCAGTTTCGAGTATTCAGATTCTATGAATAAAAAAACATACCTAGTACCTATTAATATAGATTTACATAAATTGCATTCTTAGATGCATATCATCTGAATATATAATGCTAATGATCATTGAAGTCCACAAATTGTTTATATAAAAAATCAAATTATAGTTGTGTCGGTCGGTACAAATTTCACCAAGGAAATGCCACGGGAGGCGTGACGAGCCATTCGTCTTATGGCGCCACGACCTAAAGAGGCCAATGACACCATAAACCTGGCCACAGATGGGAGGATAAGCCACGTCGCGGGGAGGGCCAAAGGGCTCACCTTTGGGCCATTGGACCTCTCATTGTACGTAGACTAAGCACCTCTTTCAATACGTATAATAAGAATAATAATTAGGACCCATATTATGACCCATAATTAGGACCCATATTATGCGGGATGTAAGTCAGACAGTCATATCGTGAATTTCGAATTTAAGGTTGTTTTTTTTTTCTTTTAACACCATTTGTTCCAGGGAAAAGTTGTTAAATTTCATGGTCTGAACCTGTCTGAATACGCCTGCAAAGTTTTTGTTACACCATCCCTTCCTTACTCCCTGTAGGTATATATCTTTGTCTTATTTGTATTTTCGTTCCATTGCAGAGGGGATGGGGAGTCGATACACTTTCGTTTGATTCCTAAAATAATCTACCTATAACACCATAATCTACTAAAAGTCCTCGGTAAAACATTTGAAACATAAGTCATTCTAAGGAAACAAATGACATCTGCATTTCCTCTCTATTAGAATTGTTTAGCTGAGACTTGACTCAACCGAGAAAATGTCCTGTCAGAATGAAAGAAATTATTGTTCGGCTTAAAAGATTAACTTTCTTCCCTTGGACTTTAGAACAAACTGAGAAACGTTGAAAGTTACACTGAAGAACAAAACTATTACATAACTATGTACTTCTCAACATGATTAATTACTGCCTAATCGGAGATCACGCGGATATATATCACGAACCCATTTAAGATAGTCTGTCAATTGTTGAAACAATCGCTATATGACAGTGACATTATGTTTGAATTGTTCTTGACAATAAGTTGGGATTGTTCTTGCTGGCTGGTGACAATGAGAAGGATCTTGACGTTGGAGGTTCGCTTCTATGGTGCTGTGGAACTAAACGCTATGGGAACTGCAGAGAAAGCCCGCTCGTGACCGGCCCGCAATAACCCTAGATTCACATGCTCATGTCACATCGCGCCTGAACTGTGATCTCATCTTACTGATTGACACATTGAATTCGTACCACAATTTAAAACACTTCCCGTGTTGGGATTTCAATTTTTGGAAATCTTTCACGCAAGCTACGAATGAGCCGCGGTAGACCTGATAAAGAGGCGTCACCAGTACAGATGGCGATATTCACAGATTCAAATTCTGCCTGCGGTGAAAAATTGTGCAAGTTTTCTAAAACAGAGCTGATTGATATATTCGAGATATAATAATTATTGTTTACTACAATAAATCTTTACTAAATCGCAAGAATAAATTACTACCACAAATTAATTATAGAAGACGAGAAGCACATTAACGTCCATATGTGCGTTAATTTTGCGCAGCGCTATCCGTTGCATTTGAGAGATTTATGTTAATCGGTTTGACAGACGCATCCGCTAGCTCAAAAATATCGCACAAGGTTGCGTCGACGGATACATAGATCTGCCAAATAGTTTGACATAAACCATACAACCGTACCTATTTGTATTCGAATAATGTAAAAATCCGTATTGTCCCATCCAACGCCTAAGTTTGCAGCGCAAAAATATCGCACAAACGAACGATACACGTGTATGTCTCATATTAGGCGCGCCTATTTTGTCTAGATAATACTAAATTATTATTCTATTACCTACAATTAAGACTGCGATAATTATATTCTGTGCTATTGACTAAAGCGATAACATCACAAAATGAGTTTTGGATTAAAAGACCGAAACAATACAAATAGTTTTGTAATAATGCACACATTAACAATACGATATTGCTTGTGGTTGTTATTTAATAATTGTTATGCAAGCGTATTCAAAACATCACATCACATTAAAAACGTTCCATTTTAATTATGTATCTCAGTATGCAATCACAGTGGATAATCGGGTTTATCGGGTCTAGCACCTATCCGAATGATTGCTATGTATCTAGGTGGTAATTTCAAATCTACTTTGATTAATATTACATAATAATTTAAATATGACGCCCAAAGGGATTGTACTCATGTTTAAGTTTCACTGAATTATACGGGATGTGAGGCTCTCTGAACGTGCATTTAGACCATGAAACTGAAAAAGGGCGCCAACTTCGAAGCGACTAGGCGGAAATTTTATAAAATTGTTAATAAAATTGTTTAAAGCCCTTGCTGAAAAGATATTTTGTGTTTATTGGGGCGGCAATGGGTGCCGAGAGCGGTGGGCATGAAGATGCCCACATGTTTGAGAAAATAAAACGGAAATTTGAAGGTGAGCAAACAGGCCCTGAAAAACCTGCGAAAATGTCGGCCAGTTTTAACAGAAGCCGCAGAGGCCTTTTTAAAGACTACAACCACATTTATGTTGAAAATGGCAAGAAGGAGTACCCTATATTACTGTCATCAGCATCTACCGAGACAAAAATGGACATTTTAAAAACTAATGGCATCCTACGATCTGTGTTAGGAGTGGATCATGTGAAAGCAGTTGGAATGTCATTAATAAAGGTGTTTTTTAAAGACAAAGAAAATGCCAATAAATTTTTACTTAATCAGAATTTACTTCACCAAAATGGATGGATTGCGAGAGTGCCATATGATAATTTGGAGGTTCAAGGCATTATACGGGTCCCAATTGAAATAACTGAGGAAGAACTGCTGCAAGAACTGAAGTCTTCTGCTGAGGTCATCGGTGTGAAACGTTTCATGCGCAAAGCCCCAGATGGATCCCTCATTCCGACCCAGACTGTGTTGGTAACAATGCTTGGATCAATTCTGCCTGATCATGTTACCTATGACCATATCTGGTTTGACACCAAACCTTATATAAAGCCGCTGCGCCAGTGCTACACATGCTACAAGTTTGATCATGGTCGTGGATCATGCCGCAGTAAGCAGGTTTGTTCATTATGTGCTGGACCTCATTTCTTCAAGGAGTGTGACAATCAAGACAGTATCAAGTGTGTAAACTGCCAAGGTCCTCATTCCGCAGTGTCAGTGCAGTGCCCGCAGAAGGCTGCAAAAATAGCAAACATTAAACAGCAAATCAATGGAAAGGTTTTGTATGCTTCAGCTGTATCCAAAACAAGAACCTCAGCCCCTGTCAGCGGAGCCCAACAAACTCCATTACAAACTCCACAGAGAAGAGCAATGATGTCAGACATCCTAAACTCTGACACTGTTTTAGCCAGTATTATTAAAACTGTGATGGACTATTTAAGTGAAAGAGAAAAGTCAAAGGGCAAGGGTAAACCTCTAACTTCTCAGATAATCAAGGAGTTGCTTATTGCTAACTTCACCACTCCTAATGGATAGTGATGGAGTTGGCATTGAGCACTTCAGAATTTTGCACTGGAATTCCAGAAGTATTATTAGTAAGTTAGATCAGCTCAAACATTATATTAGTTCATGTGGTGTGGAAATTGATATTATTTTACTTAATGAGACATGGCTAGGTCATGGTACAAGTATAAAATTACCAGGTTTTCAAATTTTTAGACAGGATTCAGACCGGCCTCATGGTGGTGTTGCAGTTGCCATCAAAAGTAAGTATTGCTGTTCCATTATTCCAACTTCTTCCTGCTATGATTTCCAAAACTTGTTGATTTCAGTTAAATTATGTTCCATAACTATAGATATTCTTAGTGTTTATATTCCTCCCCCTCCAAACGGTAAATTCAGAGTACAATATCTCAATGAGGCTTTCTCCAAAATTTCAAGCAGAGACTTCTTAATTGTTGGTGATTTTAATGCGCATAGTACTTCATGGGGCTGTAGAGACAGCAATAGACGAGGCAATATAGTTAATAATTTTGCAGATAACCACAATTTGGTATGCCTGAATGATCATACTGTCACAACCATTCCTCCTTTTGGCCAGGAAGGTAATGTCTTAGATTTAGCTTTCTCTTCGTCGTCATTAAGTTCTAGTTGTAGTTTTTCTGTTGCGGATGATCCACTAAGCAGTAATCACTTTCCCATTCATATAAACGTTATTTATAATGGTGCAGCTTCATCCTCAGATAGGAGTGTAGTTGTTCCCTCTGAACCAATTATTCACACTTTAGCTGATGTAAATTTTAATAAGATTAATTGGAAAGAATTTCATGACTTATGCACAGAAAGATTTTCTGATTTCAATGTAAATTCAGAAGATCCATTGTTATCATACGACGATTTCATTCAAAAACTGTCTGACATTTTATTGACATTTCAAGGAAATCATACAGTTGCCATACGAAAAAACGTAAAGCTTTAATTTGGTGGAATGATCTTTGTAGTCAAGCTGTTAGATCGGCTAAACTAGCATTTGAGTCATATAAAGGGTATCCTACATTAGAAAATTATATTTTATATAAGCGTTTTGATGCTAAAAAGAAAAGAGTTCTCTCTGAGCAAAAACTTTTAAGTTGGGTCAAACTGTGTGAAAGTTTCAATCGTATGACTTCTTCAAAAATTATTTGGGATTATATACAAAAGTTTAAATTCTCTCGACTAAATACTTCTATAAAAACTCATTTTCTAGACAATCCTAGTAATGCGTTAGCTTACTTGGATAAGATAGCTTCGTCTAGTAATAATTTGACTTCGTTGGATCTTCAGCCTTATTTTTTATGTGTCCCTATCAGCTGGAAAATGCAATATGCTGTACCTATTCTTAAACCTTATAAAGATGCTAATAGTTTAGACGCTTATAGACCTATTTCCTTAACTTCGTGTTTTGCTAAGTGTTTTGAAACTATGCTTAAAAATCGGATCGAATGGTTTATTGAAAACGAAATGCATATTCCTGATTTTCAAAATGGGTTTCAAAGGTAAAAGTACAATGTATAATCTTTCCTGTCTCATTGGTGACATACGAAACAGCATTCGAAATAACAAATTTACTTTAGCAGTTTTTTTAGATATTAAAGGAGCTTTTGACAATATAAATCATGAGTATTTAGTTAAAAGTTTAGCTGCTTTGGGAATACCTGGCTCTGTTTTGTGTTGGATTTTTAATTTTCTTAATGAGCGGCAGGTTTTCCTTAAAATTAAAAATAAACTTTACGGTCCGAGATTAACTAACAAGGGCACTCCTCAAGGCTCTGTCTTATCTCCTTTAATATTTATTTTGAGTTTAGTTGAATTTATGAAGCAGATACCTGCGAATGCTAAATATTCTTTTTTTGCTGACGATCTTGTAATATATTTAAACTGTGATGACATATCGCAAGGGAAACTGAAATGAATGATTGTCTTCAGGTTGTCAGCAGCATTTTATTAAATAATTTGAAGCTGGAGGTTAATATTGAAAAAGTTCTGTGGTATTATTTTCAGGAAATTCTAATTATAATCCAAAATTACCTATAATAATAATTTGTTACCGGTTAAATTAAAAGAGAAATATCTTGGAGTAATACTAGATACTGGACTTTCTTGGGAACCACATATTAGACATATATGTAAGAAAGCTGAATTAGGTCTTAATATACTCAAATCATTGGCTGGCTTAAAATGGGGTTCCGATCCCAAAATTCTTAAAACAATATATATTGCCACGATTCGTAGTCATTTTGATTATGGTTGTATGCTTTATGCTGATGCTGCAAATCATCTTCTAAGAAAATTGGATGTTCTTCAAAATAAAGCCTTACGTGTTATAACTGGTGCAATGATGTCATCGCCCATAAATTCTCTAGAAGTAGAAGCCGGCATAGTTCCTTATTTGTCAGAAGGAGTTATATTATTGATAAGTTCTGTCTTCAGTTAGTTAGTCGGGATAATGTGATTATTCAGCGATTCTTAGAAAATTATAATATCCCAAATTTTAATGTTACACCTCTTACAGTAACCACATCTATGAGTGAGTCAATAGCTTATCTAAATTTTGAGTTTCAAGATGTTGTATATTGGTCTACAAAATTACCATGTTATAATTTCAACTTCCACACCATGATTATGGATATGATTGTTTATGTAAATAAATTCGAAACAAAGTTTGATTTTTTGGAATTTCTAGAGTCTAAACAAGAGTATGTTAAAATTTATACCGATGGTTCTAAAACCAGTGATAGGACGAGTTTTGCTTTTTATGATTCTCTTTGTAATGTCGGAAAAGTTTTTAATTGTAATACTTTATTTTCAATTTTCTCAGCTGAGGCCTTAGCTATTATCCATGCTCTTGATTATATATCTAATATCTCATATTCTAGTTCTAAGAAATTTATATTACTGTCTGACTCAATGAGTGTCCTCTTGGCTCTACAGAACAAAAAAATAAGTAGCTCTGTAAATTACCTGATTTATACTGTAAGAGATTATGTTTCCATCTTACTTTCAAAGGGCGTTTTAGTTGAGTTCTGTTGGGTACCGGGTCACTCTGGTATATTAGGCAATGAGCTGGTTGATGCTCTTGCCAAGTCAACAGAGAATGTTTTAAGTTGTGATTTTAAAGTACCTCATTCTGACTTAGTTGTGTTTCTCAAACAAAATATGTTAAAACGTTGGACCATTTCTTTGGAATCATCTAGAAATGTTAAGGGTAGATGGCTTGCCAGTATTGCCCCAATACCATCAACTAAAGCTTGGTATGAAAAACCCAATGTATATATGGGCAGGAATTTTATAACCACCATTTGTAGGCTACGCATTGGTCATTGTAGATTTCCTGCTCATCTTCATCGCCTTAAGTTGAGTGATAGTCCCTGTTGTATCTATTGTAGTAGTGACATTTGTGACTTAAATCATTTGTTCTTTGTTTGTCCTCACTTTTCTTTGCAACGCTTGTTGCTAATTGGTTTATGTCAAGAAATTGTTAATCCTATGCCTGATAACTTACAAGACCTTTTAAAACATCCGAAAGTGTACAGTTTCATTTTTGATTTTGTAGAAAATACAACAGGGAAATTGTAAATATTTTATAAAAAATTTAAGTTAATATCTAGTTTACATTTAATTATAATTTTTAGTTTGTTTGTTATAAAATTTTAGTTTTAGTATTAAGTTTTAGTCTAGTGTGAATGTTTTGTAAGTTTCTTTTTAAGCTGATGGTCTTGTAACCAAAGCTTCAATAAATAACAAAAAAAAAACAACCATGAAACTGAACCACTAAGAAAATATTTCAATAGACGTAAAAAAATATTATTCAGTGATCTATCCCTTACACCTTGCACTTAGGATAAGGGTGTGTTGTACCACAGTTCACTACACACAACACAACTACCTATTATTAGAAACTTTTTTCCAAAACATGATAATAGATGGATCTCCCATACTAAATGACATACTTTTTCGTTGATCCAATTTTTTTTCATATTTTGAAGGAAAGTTTCTTATAAATGTTGTCAAGTTTTAGGAGTAAAATATACCCCGAAAATATTTGTAGATACTTACCCTATGTATTATAGGTCGCAATCTTTCAACTTCAAGTATCTAACATACCTATCTATTATTATTTCTGTTGACGCAATGACTATGACTCCACTTATAATATAAGTAATTTAGAATTTCTCATGCATTATTATTATGCTGATGCTGTCAATCTATGAGAGATGGGCGTAGGTTGTGATCAAATAAAAAACTCGGTGTCAAGTTCATATCTGACCTCTATTATCCCCTATTGATTCCAAACTGGCTCTGGAAGCTTTATAAGGACGCCCACTGTGTGTGGCCTATCAGATCTCAACTCTCGATTTCGTCCCAAGACAAATTTTCGATTCGTCTTCTTCGATTTGATATTTCACTATTACGAAACACGACAGGAATCGCATTATAAACGGTTTATAAGACTCATCGACCTCATATTTCTTTACGACCCTCAAATCGTGTATGAAGTGGATTAGTATACTCGTAAAATGGAAGTATAATTAGAAAAGTTATTGAGATGGTTTGATAGTGTTATGAAAATTGTTACTAGCTAAGCTATTTAAATAGATCATAAATTTTCTCTTAATTTAATAGAATACGATAAAACTGAAGAGGTTTCGTCAAGCGTGAACATTCCTTGGTTGATTAAGATTACGAAATATTAACATATGTAACGTTTCTGTTTCCTTGTGTTAAACAACATCCGCTACAGTTTAAATGCATTGATAACATGAGCAGTAGAATGGCCCACAATTACAAATGTCTTCTGGCTATTTTATACAGCTTTTGCATACAGACAAGTTAGTATAGAAAGCATGAAATCGCGATCGGAACTTATCGGCATCGCCACCTGGACTAACTCGCCAACCAGCCTGCCAACATTCTCAACACATTCGCCACGCTACAGGTACAACAATTAGGTACTCGCGTATTGTGGGAAATAACAATAAACTACGGGCACGTAGTGAAACTTCTTTGACATGATTTGATCAGATGTTCTACACACAACTGATCTCTATCAAACGGTTCATTGTTGACGTAGTTTTTACGTATTGTATAACGTTACAAAAAGGGTTAACTGAAAGCGCGAAGACAGGTTGGTTCCACGTATCATTGAACCTTTGTTCGGTCAATCAAATGATGGGTAATTGTATTGTAATCTTTCAATCTTATTCAGCGGAACTGAAAAGAGAACTTTCTGAAAGCTCTATCAAAGCTATACGGATTTGTGCATAGTTGCTATGAATTGTCATGTCAAATATACCTAGGTATGTTTTGATCAATTAGGATTGTTTAGATCTTCGTTTAAACGTGTTAACAGAATGGTAAACAGAGGATTAATCTGCACTTCTACCTACTGGATCAGTCAGACAGAGCGACAAAGTTATGCAAAACCCATCACGACAAAAGATGTATTAATAAATTAAATCTTTTAAAAGAAATATTGTCTTAATAATCATAAATCGAATCAAACCTGCTGAATTTAGTTCAGTCTTTTAATAATATGACATACATGATAGATTTCCCATGTGACTTGTCATATATTCCATATCTGAAATTCTGCGATCCTATTTGTGTGTCGCAGGTGTTTCGATTTTGAGTCTTACGTCACATTTCATTGACAAAGATGTCAGATGCATGTCGTTTGTGATGTAATGCTACATAAGATTTTCTCCCAAGTCAAAGTGCACACAATAAAATATTAGACAAATGTCGGTAACTATTAAAGCTAATGTGATACTTTGAAAAACGTGCGTCGACGATCTTGCGGATGATCATCAACATGTAAGGTGAAAGGCCAAGCGATATAAATAAATCTGGAGACAAAAGCGGATAAAAGAATTTCGAGCAACTTGCTTCTTATTTGCGTATTTACATTTATTACGTGAAACGATGTCAGGAAGTATGTAACAAATTGGTTTCGACGTAACGCAAACATTGGAGGAAGAAAGTAGTGCGTGCTTCAGTGAGTCAAGCTATAAATAAGTAGATGTAGGTGTGCCTGTCATATTTACGATAAATCACTATTTTTAATTGGTTTCAAGTACATGTGTGATCAAATGGTTCTGCGCATAACTTGTCTCTATATATTATCAACATATTTTTTGTCATAAATAATGTTCTTGTGACGAAGGAAAACTCTGCTGGCAATGTTTTGAATGCCACGGGACATGAGCACGACACTGCAAGTTTAATTATTGTGTAACGCTATTAGCGGTTGTTGGCTGCGATAACGTTATAATAACGTTCATGGATGTTCATGTTCGTTATAATGCTCTTGTCCATTATTGGACCGGTTCCGCACTTGGATTGCATGCTCGCTGTTATGACACATTATGCGACATGTAACGCTTTTTGCTTTTGCTATCGTATAGGATATGTAGACAAGGAAATTCATATTTTTAAATCCTATCTTCGATATTGCGGTCATTGTGTAAAAAGCACCTAAAGGAAACAATATTGGAGGATTGTGTCAGAACCAGAGTATTGTATTTATGGAAAGTAACATTTGTTTTTCGTAGTTTGGCACATTCCTTGGAAAAAGTGGTCCGGTGTCCAAGGGCTGCTACCTTTTAGAAAATTTTCCATAATTTTCTTGATTTTATGTTTCTTTGCCCAGACAAAAGTTCCATCACTTTATTGTTTAAACTGTTCCGAATGGAAAGCGTCACAAAGCAGCCGCCTCATTACAAACATATAACATAATGCAAAGTCAACGCAAGAAATTGTTGGCATTACATGCATTGCCGTGGGAAGAGTAGATTTTTTAACCTTAACATTGCACTAGCTGTGGGTGAGAAGGCAGTCAGCTTTCTCGGCGCTATACTTCTTTTCCCATACATTGTTGCTTTACATCAGACAATGATCCGCTCAAGAGCACTGACTCAATTAAGCGGTGTCAGGTGGTATTCATAAGGTATCGTGTATTTACATAGTACAGGGAAATCGCCACCTGTTGCTGATTTTACGAAGCCAGAAACAAAGTGCTGCGTCTTTCAAATCGACGGTTTGCCGGCAAGCTGACTTACGTACTTTAGCTAACGACTGTATCCAAGCAGGATCTTTCGGCTGAGAAAGTACCTAAAGCTTTCATTTTATTTTATCACAGTAGGTACGAAGATCACGTAACGAGAGCAGTTATAGGTACGAGAATTAGTTTAGCATACAAAAGACATAGTAGGTAATGATATCATAAGGTAAGTATCAGAAATAACAAAACAATGTCATTTGTGTGAGGAAAAACTGTTAACAATATTTTTTTACAATGTCCAAAAATCTTTAAATAAAGAGTTACACATAGGAAGAAAATTCATAACTTCCTTTTTGATTGGCATAATCTGCGAAACTAATTGGTGAAGCACTAAATACCTACTGACACCCAAAAAACTAGGTATTTCCGACACATCTAGAGCAGGGAACCAACACATTGAAATGGAAAGTAGGCACGCTATCGGCGCACGCGCGTGCTCACGCGTCCACCGGCCACTACCGCACCTATGCGGTAATTATACCGCAAAAACATGAATAGCAATCAGCTTTTGTTACGAATTATGACTTCACTGCGGTGTAAGCTTGTGTGGTATTATGGAGTAAGGAGGCAGAATCAGCTTAAGTTATTCTGATTTTTCAGGGATTTGGTATGAATAACCGATAAGTTGTAAAGTACCTACAAAAAAGCTGAAACTAGTTCAAAGGGTAAACCAAATCATGAAACTGAACTTTTTCTTCAAGGAACTGGTCCGATGTTCTCACTAAATTAAACTATTAAATTAAGTAATCTGGCCCCGAAATATCTAACTAGGTAATGGAATTGGATAACCCGTATGAAATCCAACTAATAAATAACATAATTGCATTCGGGGCGCTTATATATCCCAAATTTGAAATACGAATTGAGAACTAAGTACTGAGTCCATACTTGAATTATTCTCAGTTTTTTAAACCTGTAGATTGATTAGCGTAATCCATCACAAAAGCATTCCCAAGGAGGGTTGACGTCTGGTAGGCGGCCGGTCGTAAAATTCAGCCAAATCTTTTTGCAACACGAGTTTGTGTTCAACGAAATGTGCTGCGCCGATCCCAAGTAATTGGGATAAGGGCAGGAAGATGATGAGATTGGTTAGCGTACTGCTTATGATGGTACAAATTTATTGTTATTATATTTGAGAAAGTACAATCGTTAACTTCATAATCAATCAACACAGAAATTAATAGAAATGCCTGTAATAGTAAAGTTTCGTTGTAGCAAGCAAGTACCGACCTAGTAGTTACTGTATTCAGGGATTTATTTTAAGTGCCCAATGGGTAATTTATTGGACGTAACAGCAAACGCACATTTGTCCATTTTATTGCGAAGAGTAAAACATAAAGTCTACAATTTGATTAACACTTAACCATTTTCTATTTCTATTTTGTTTGACCCATTCAGTTTAAATCTGTTTTATTTATAAAAGCAGAACAGTTTCTTTATTCAGAGACAAAAACAACTTAGTCAAAACAACCCAGTGCTTGTTACAGTCCAAACTCTACCTGTATTTGAAAGAGACGTTAATAAAATAAAAATTTTCCTGCAAGCCGCCATAGAAACCTTTCCTAAGGTCTGTACCTAGACAGTCAAAGAATCTGATCTGTAGCCTCTGTCGACCATTATGTAACTAATTTAAATTAAGTATAATGATTGAGGAATGCTTCCGATGATGTTAACAATGTACCTTCTTGTCAAAGAGCATCTAAAAACTCCAAAGCTCCAAATATGTATGAATTTAAATCAAAACGGCTTAGAAGATAAACTGTCCTCGGAAGCGCCATCACTCACCGCGTAGCAAAGCAGTAGTCATGCACAAGATGAATTGCTCGAGAATATTTCAAAGAAAAGTAACAGTGGCTCGCTATGCGGTGCAGTGAGCCCAAAACCGGATCGTAGCACCCAGCTTCGTCATCTCTGTTTACTTTGAGCAAGCAAACACTTGGGCGATAAAGTCTTTGGAACGTTTAAGTTTTTTTTGGGCTGTAATCGGCATTTATTTTATAAATTCTCGCGCCTTTACAGAATATAGAGGAGTTGAGAGGTGCAGGACACTTTTTATTGAATAAGATTCAAATTTTATAATAATTGTGATTGTATATATAGTGGGTGAGATAAGTAAAGTTTTTCTTTAAAGTATCCAATAGTCGACATTGATTAGTATTTCCTAGTAAAAGACATCAACGCGTCCAATTTTACGATATAATTTCAGATATTACTTATTCTTGGCCTAAAAGTTTTTACGTTGCCCCAAAAAGAAACTCTTTTACGTCTATATTTTTGATACCTTTCAGCAACGCCTATAGACTTCTTTTTTACAAAATTTAATCTATTTTGTTGTCGATAGTACTTACTGGCAAATATTTTACATCCGGTGAGTTCTTGAGTGCCTACACCTCCAAAATCAAACATTGCTCATCTCCAATTTCTCCTAAGTGTCGAAAATCAATTTTGTCTTCGTTTCGACGCTCTATATTATTGTTGACTCGACACAAGAATGTTTGTTGATGAGATTGGATACCTCAAATATGATTGCATAACTACCCTGGGTGGCAGTCAAAGAAGTGCTAAGATTCTTTTGATGTCAACATAAGTATTATATACAGGATAAGATTTTTGTAGCAAAGACTGGGTCGTGAACTATTTGTCTACTTTTTAGGTGTGCCTTAATTTTCTATAATCAAGTGACCCTAAAATAATAGGTCAGGTAAGATTGTAAGAGCCTAACTCATTTGAAAAAAAAAAATTTATATAGTTTGTTGACGCAATTAACTTTAGGTAAGTATTTATACGAGTAGATACGACTCTCGAGCGTCTATCAATTAAGTTGGATAATAGTATGTAACAATTGAATTGTGGTTTGCACGGTAGCTTCTTTTCAGTCAAAAAGACATTACCTAATCGACCACAATACCACTACAAAGGTTAACGTATAAGGGCTGAGTGCAGTAGATTGTGAACCGTAAAACACTTTTTGTGTAGCAGATAAAGTTCAAGATTATCTATAGCTTAAAAGGTTGGAATTTACAAAAACTTGGAATGTGTTACATATAAAAGGGAGTTACTTTTTGTCATTTTTATGTAGGTACATTGTTTCGGAAGGAACTTGAATATAGTTTTGACTTTTATATGATTAATACCTAACTTGTTTTCACACATTTCGTGATAGGCCCGTTTTCATTCTTAAAATGTTTTATTTTATGATTAAAGAATGAAGGCATATAAATAATATAGTTTTACCTGGTATATTTTAAGCGAGTATACAAAATTGCGTAAAAGTTATATAAATAATTATTAATTTTAAGTTTAGTTTCATTAAAAAGTTTCGATTTCCTGGTACTTTTTGGTCTCACTGAAGATTACCAACAACTTTTATTATCACTTATTTACGTCTATGATATAAAAGTTTATGGATGTGATATGACTGTGACTTTGTAAAGGTACAGCGGATATGGTTAATCAAGGTTTGTAATTAGAAGTATCGAAAGTTGTTCTTAGCTTGTTTTATCTTTATTGATATACAGTAGCTAGTAGTTGTATAGTCTTATTTATTTTTAAGTGTAGGTATGTTATAATTATCAGTATTAAAGACGATCCCTCCCGGTAATAGCTACCTATCGGTAATTATAATTATATTTTTAAAATAACAATTGTAACTTCCTAAAAGACATTAAAAGATAAGAAATCTTTGATTTATGTAGGAGGTAACATTAATTTACAAACAGATAACAACAAAGATGCTGTAATCGTAATTACAGAGCAGAAACAGTAGGTAAACAAAAGCTCCGTAGAGCTTAGAAGCGCGAAATTTCGAATTGTTTTCGAATGAAATGACATTGATCAAGATAATTATTTCCGATTAAGTTTTCATATTCCATACAATATCAAATTGGACTTTTGGATTGTAGCTTTATTGTATGTTGGTAAATTCTAAGCTTTATTCTTTTAGGAAATGAAGCCGTCAAATGTAAGGGGGTAGACTCACCGGCGCGACCGCCATGCTCTCCGCTGAACGAGGATCCAGGCACAGGTTATCTGATCATCACTCAACTTTCACCAGGACAACACCTCACATGCAAATCCTCAGTCCTCATAGCACACCGGAACGTCCTTAACACAAGTTCGTTCACTCATAAAATCATTATCGATTCTACTATCCAACTACGTGTGATTACTCCCGTGGTTGTAGAGAAATGAAGCTTCGAGTAAAGCACGAAAAAGTGGATGGTTCCCACGCGAGAGAAATGCTCGTGCGCGAACAATGGTGGAGGCTGCGCGCGAGTCGAAAGGTGGGCAAAAAGCGAATGAGCGCAAGCGCGCGCAGGCGCACGGCGAGCGTCGGGCCCGGCGGCCCGGGGAGCGCTCGGGCTCGGGGGAGCTCCTCATATACCTGCTGACCCATTTCAAATCTGAGCACCCATAATGATGTTTGGAATTTTAAACCCTTACTTTACGTCGGCCTGTTCTCGTTTCAACCACCAATATGGTAAGTACCATCACTAGTTTAACAATTCAATATTACATAAACATAGATCACACAAAACATGGGGCGAACATCTAGGGGGTAGAAATGCGCTATACTTATAAGGTAACGTTTTTGGTAGCAGTGAAAATTCTGAACACGAGTATTTCAGACTTCCATTCTGGAGTTATTGACTTTCACGAATTACTTCATCTACGTAAAGTTGTCATCAACGTTATTATAACAAATGAAAACAATACGTCTTTATCGCTTGCAGGGTAGGTAGGTAACATAAATACATTCCTACGGAAGAAGATATCTCCTTTGTATGGGAATAGCATCGTGCTTGAAATTACGCGAATAATATTAAACAAGAAAGTTAATTCATAGCAAAACCACAACTTGCGACAATTATAAAGACTTTCTAAACAAATGTCCGTAGGGTGCGATACTTGGTGACTCTCAAGTAGGGAGACAGATTTATACATATAGATTTAGAAGGCAGGTAGTGTAGGTAAGTACTCTATCCCACCCAGTACCTTCTGTATATTATCCTAGTTAACGCACAAACACTAGTCAATAAAACACTTTCGCTGGGTAGAAATAAACTTAGGTAGGTACATATTGATTCATTTTGGTATCATAAAGTATTGAAGTGAATAACACCATACCGCGTTCTAATAAATACCTAAACTAACGACACCTATTGTCTTCGTCGTTTACAGGTAAATGCCTATTTAAAACAACCTGACTGGTTTTCTTTAAATCTTAGTTCCCACAGAATAGATAATAGTGAAAAGACCACAAGTAATAGTACAAGCGGGAAGAACCCGGTTGTTCTTTATCCTATCTCTAGCCGCAATTACACACGTTTTAGTCCTTTTTCGAATTTGTAATATACTTACATCGGTGACGTAATATGCTAAGAATGCCATTACAAAGTATAAAGCAGTCAGCACCCAACGTTAAGACATAGTTGCTTGCTCAGTTACGATTATAATGTGTCCATCTTAAATATGTACTTCTTACAGAATGAGCGTGAATTTATGTAATGAATTTATATTTTATCATACATAATTATGTTACATGTATAAGTAGGATAAGTTGTCTTATTTGATTTGACACTTCAGTTCGAACGAGATTGTACCTACTGTTTGTATAATACACAAAAATGTACCTAGGTATATGAATCTGCGACATACGAGGACTCTTTCATACACGGTCATACATAATAATATGCTAAAAAGGATGAATAGCTGAGATTTCATATATTCATAAGATTCGTAATACTGCAATTTGAAATAATCGCTGTACCGATAGACTTGTTGTAGGTATCAAGATAACTTTAAATCTGGTAGATACAAACTCCGGAATGAAACAATTGATAAAAAATAATCGTTACATGTTGAAATCTATCCGATTAACACATTCTGTCACGGCACGATCCGATTCCATTGCAGAATACATCGAGCATAACCTAATCTATTTAGTCGGCTGCAAATTATTGCCAGTCGTCATTGCATGGTTCCGTAGTTTACCACTTTCGAGCAAGGAAATTTTTCAGAGACACCCTATTGATAAGCAAAAAGTAGCCATTATAAACTCGGCGCGATGATCTTGGTACGAGCGAAAATAAAACGAAATACTTACTCACAAACAAGCCAAGATGAAATATTGTGATTGCAACTATTTGGTAATTTCAACTTAAACCTATCTATGTTTGCTACTATGTACAACGACAGACGTAAATATTGAGATTTTTAGAAGCAGAGCATAATCAACCCTATTGTTGTTCTTATTATGTAAAGTTAATCATAGATAGCATAATAGGTCTATATTTAGTTGCAATCACTTACTTTCAATTACAATACCCTGTAATAAGTTTTATTTTTAAATAATCGCTAATCTAATACTAGATTTAATTAAGATTTTATGTTTACGTAAATTTATTTACATGTGGTAGCGGGGTAGAATAGAGTAAACTATCTAAAAGCGCTCACCAAACCCAGTAAATACCAATAAAACAGGAAGTCCATGGCAAGCAGTGGACGTCTTCGAAAATATTTCATGCCTAGTTTCATTCTGTCTGCACGCAGGGTTCTCTCTGAAACTTACCCTCACTCTATGTTGACCAGGAAGAAATTGTTCATAAAGTGCATGCAGCACATTTTTCATGACCAATATTATGCATTAATGCCGATAATTAAAGTTTTTCTTTCTAATTTACTGGCTGGATATCCGCCTTGAAAAAATCTTATAGATTCGATTTGTTGTGTTCAATGTCAAGCGTAATTTAATTATCATCCATTTTATCGCCGCGCGTCTGCTGCGGAATCGTTTGTATGATCTGATAAGGCTCCACTACCTACGTACTAAATTTGGTAATCAGTTTGGCCAGATTTTCATATTTGCAATACATACTAACTTATAGGCAGGTACTTCGTAATATTTTCAAGTTGCCATTTTTCTGCTTTGATATTGGACATTAGTAGGTATTATAATTTCAGTTTAGACAAAAAACAGTTTTATTAAATTCTGCTGCAAGTTAGTTCATCACTAAGCAAGCAAAATCAGAGCTTGTATCTAACTTCTCAAAATTCTATTCTTCTGTAATTTTACGTAGTATTTGCTTCTGGTTCAAGAATATATCTAGGATTGCACCACGACTCACACTGCTGCATTCATAGGTTTCTCTGAGATCATAAATACTTGTTTGTGCCAAGATAAGGCAGTTACATGCAGTTAGTATTCCGTTGCATCGCTGAGAAATTGCTAAATTTCAAACGACGACCTATTTATTCAGCAGTTTTATTCAAGCGTCGTATTTGTTCAACAATTTGCTTTCGAAACCTGCGCGGGCGCAGAATTGTGTTCACACGTGATTGGGTCATTGTGTTCATCCATTTTCTTTATAAATTATTTCAATCAGCATGTGTTTTGCTTTTGGTTTATATTATTTTGATGTAACTTCACATTATACTACAATCTAAACATATTTTCCACAGATCAGTTAAAGGAAAAAAGAGGTAAATTAAAATGGCGATCATATAGGTATTTTTTACCTGTTTCATTACCTTTATAGGAATAAGAAAAAACAAAAGCAAGGAGCACGCTATAAAATTTAATACTTTCCTAAGTAAAGGTACAAACACATAGCTGCAAAGCAGAGGAGAAATACTTCTACAGCTACTTCTAGATACTTCTACAGAATTACTTCTATAGCTTCTAAAGCTTCTACACCAAACCTGAGGTAAAAACGTTACTGTTCACGAAGCTGTAAAGATATTTCGCATCCAGAAGCCGGCTTCAAGAAGGAGTCCACTTGTAATTCTAACTTGGAGATGTCGGCTGAGATCCGGAACCGACGTAGCAGATGCACGAGCGTCGTCTTCATAGACATCATCGCATACGTCCTGCCTGTCGACAAATTGAATGATTAGATTAGATTAGATTTAGATTCATTTATTACACATTATCTGTATATTCCTTAATAGTTATAAAACTAAATAAAAATCACAGAGGTATTTGTTCGTCAAATGGTTACTTACATAATTTGAATAGGTATCTTGTGGATTCGATATTGGATATTCTTAAACACTCTTAAAACCAGTGTGCTTCAAAATAGACCGTCCTGCATATTATTAAACATTTTTAGAAAACTTCTAAATTATTCCACCGAAGCAGGAATTGACTCTGTAGTTTACACAATCAGTACTAGCGACGCCTTCATAAACTATGCAGGGTGTAACGGATAGCTCTCTGAATTGAATACTGATAGGGTGTATTCAGACCATGAAACTATTTTTTTTAATGAAACGGAATAAAACGAATTCCGATACAAAATCGCGATTAGCTGACACCATTTACTATGGGAAGGCAAAAATTTATTTGTTATTTGAAAAAGAGTCTTATTAAGAGATTTTCCATATCAGTGTTCGGAGAGCTATCCTTTACACCCCGAATAATCAGGTGTACCACACAAATCTTTAGTGACTTGTAGACGTACCAATACATCCTCGTTTCCCGATACTGAAACCGGCGAAGGCGCGTGCTATAGGCGGGGGACTTGGCAGCCACCTCTGCGGCACAAACTCATTCGCATCCGGACCCCAATACTTCGTACTACGATGCATCACGTATAGCAATAGCATGACAGTAGTACCCGCTGGGATCGTACAGTTTTCTGAAAAACAAAAAATGTGTGTGTTTTACCCATCAATCATGAATCAAGAATATTCCTGTAAAAAAACGCCGATAATTACTTGAGACGACTGTTAACGATGTGGTTTACTATTTGCAAAATGAGTACCTATGCAGTCAGTAGCCCTCTGCTCTAACTGCTTAGGAACGATTAAAACAAAACACGATCTGGGAAAAAATTCCTCCCCTCACCCGTTTTATTTAAATCTCATGAAACCCGCCATGTCAAATTAAGTATGAAATAAGATAATGCTCGTTTATTTCGTGGTTCCCGTGGTCCATTAAAATAGGTATAATTTAATGATATCATTCATACAATAAATACAAAGGTCATTGACGACTTACTAAGTTTGACATCAGTGGATGCATATCTCATCGTTCCTGCTAAAATAGGAAACAAGCGCATAGTTTCCAATAAAACTGCTTCCGCCAACACTAATCTAGACAAATCTTGTTTTTCCACATCTGAAGTTCCGCAGAGTTTTATCCTGGAAGTTACAAACAATTTTAGTACGTTTATTATTATTGGATTTAAAATACATGGGCCTAGATCAAAATTTGAGCTTATTATTCAATTTCGTGTGTAAAAAAGATAAGTAAGTAAGTACTACATAAATTATTGATTGTACAGGGAGTTACAAAAAAGTATCACAAGCCGAAATAAGGTCAAGGTACTCATGAAACTGAACAACTTTCCCCATGGAACATGGATAGAAACATAAAAAATGGACGGAAATTGGACGTGCCATTTGGTGCCATAGTAAATTAGTCAGCTGATCTGCAATTTTGTTCCTATTTTTTTCCATTTGGCTTAATCCCGCTATAAACGGTGGAACACAGAAGATTTACTGAAAATATTTCATCAATCAATGTTTCCTGAATAAAGTTGTTTCTTCTTCTTTTCCATCGATTCTTTATGACTGAGGGTTGTGACTACCGTAAGTCAAGTTTTCTCTTAGACCAGTCTAATAAATTACCTACAGACAGGGTGTAATTTTATTAGTGGCGGATCCGTTAAGGGTGTGTTCTGTCAATGAAACTGAACAACTTTCCCCAAGGAACATAGGTTAAAATATGACAAAAAAATAGGCCCTCCCATACAAATTGACCGGCCAACACACATAGTATGGGAAGACCAAATTTTTTTTTCGTATTTCGACCTATGTTCCTTGGGGAAAGTTGTTCAGTTTCATTGACAGAACACACCCTTAACGGATCCGCCACTAATAAAATTACACCCTGTCTGTAGGTAATTTATTAGACTGGTCTAAGTTGGTTGGTCTGGTTCAGTATCTTTGACAGAACACACCCTTAACGGATCCGCCACTAATAAAATTACACCCTATATAAGATTAATTTTTAGCACCATCAGGAAGGTCTGTTCTAACTTTTGGAGAAGAAAATCATCGAATCTGGTTAGTTTGTATGGGAAACTGAAAGAAGTTGCGCTTTTTGAAAACCTTCTCTTTTTTATGCGCCAGATATTTTTTCAACTTACTCTTCATAAAGTTGATCTTGTATATCTTGATGAGTCCCGAGCAGCATCAAACAGTAACCAAGCATAGTCTGCGTTGTATCTGATCCAGCTACAATCATAGTTTCCACCTCATCTTGAATTTCTTTTTCAGTAAAAGCTTCATCAGCAGGCAGTTCCAGAAGTAACTCTAGGAATGATTTAAACTTGGAGGGTGACTTTTCTTTATTTTTAAGTGCTAACCGCTTATTATTTACCACCTGAAAAAAATTACTTTGTTTATAGTTAAATGCTAAATGTTTGCTTAACTTGGTTCCAAATATTTTCATGTACAATTTTACGTTGTATCTATAGTTTAATTTTACGTAGGTAGGTACGTAGGTAAGAACTTAAATAAGTATTACAAATTCCAGCCATAAATTTCATTTAACGTTTAAACTCATTTCAAAAAAAAAAAAATCTACTTATAGTCTTATGGAGCGCAGCATATTAGGTGTAAAACGGATAGACCGAATAAGAAACACAACCCTGCGCTCAAAAACTGGCATCATGGACGTTAGGAAAAAGTCTGCAAAGCTGAAGTGGGACTGGGCTGGACATGTCTGTCGCATGCACCCCGACAGGTGGGCTAAGATAGCTACACAATGGGTGCCACAGGATGGTCGCCGACGACGAGGCCGGCCTCGGAGAAGATGGCGAGATGACCTAGACGTATTTAGTGGTGACTGGGAGTCGGAAACTGAAGACCGAGATAAGTGGCGTAAAAGAGGGGAGGCCTTTGCCCAGCAGTGGGACACGGCGCAGGCTACATAAAAAAAAAAATATAGTCTTATTATCTCATGTTTAAATGTTATAAAAATACCTCTGTGCAAATTTTGTCCAATGTGGCCTTTTGCATTACTTCCTCTTTTCTCAGCGATGTGAAGTTGTAGATAAGGGGAGACGACAGTAACATATTCTGAAACCGTGCTGCAACAATTCTTAACATTGATCTGAGAGCTTCTTTTACTTCTCGACCGGCCACGCCAGCGAGACTTTCTTCGGAAAACTCCATAGTGGTTTCTGTAATTCGATATGAGAAAATAACAACATTATACGATGTGTAAGGGGCAGGTTGCCGAAACTGAACAACTTACCAAAAGAAAATATTTCAGGAGACATAAAAATTTCTTGACCTCCCATACAATATTACGTTCAGCCGACTGCATTTACTGTGGGAAGGTAAAATTTTTTGCATCTCCTGTTACCTATATTTTCTTATGGAAAGTAGATCAGTGTCATAGTCTGAATGCACCCTATAACTTTTCGTCATTTACGTTTACCTGTTTGCATAGATTTCCTTGCCAAAATTATTTATTTTATTTATTTTTACTTGATTTTTAACATACGGTATTGACTAAATTATTCCGAGATCGATCCTATCATCCTATTCCAAGATTTCCAAGTGTTTCAAATACACTCACTGCGGGTGTTCTGCCATTAGCTGGTAGTATGTATAGTACTTTATACAGAGAGTTACCGGCTTGCGGACATTTCTTTAAATTGGTGATTGTAGGCATCTATTTATATATGAACATCTTTTACTATGGAGCCATCTGTGAAATCATAAAAAATAAGCTGTTTCGAACATTTTCCTTGAGAAGATATCAGATTTTTCTAAGAAACAGCATATTTTCGTCATTTCGCAGATGGCCTCATATAAAAAGGTGTTCATAAAGCCTGGAATCACTACTTTAAAGAAATGTCCGCTTGCCGGTAAAAAATTGTAGATACCTATAACAATCAAAAACTCCTTTTAACCACTATAATTTGGAAAAAAAATAACAATGGACGAACAAAAACGAAGCATTAGATATCTATTAAGTTCCGCGAGCAAATATTTTTTATCAATGTGTTTAGGTAACCTATTATAAGCGTTAAGCATTAGGCACGCTTTTTTAATTTTCGAAACAGTTTTTTTTGGGAGGTAATAGTTCTAAATGTTAAAATAAGAAAAAAAATACAACTTACGATACATGGTTTTCAATGCGAAGTCTTCTAATAAGTGAGTGTGGTTAAAGGGCCCGGATTCTACCTTAGCTGTCATTTCATTGACTAAAGATCGGGCACGTTTGTTGAAAATGTCCATATAGCCGTCAAGAACTTGCTGGTTGAAGGCCCGGGCTATGATCCTTCGATGACGCCTCCATATGCTCACTGTTAAAAGTTAGGTCATAGAAATACAAACAGACCATCATAATTTAGCCATGTTTGGAAAAAAATAACATCGCATACATGACTTGTCCTGTTTGCGATGTTAATTTGGGTATGCGTGTCATAGCTTCAGGGTAGGTGTAGCTATGGCACGCATTTATATTTAAATTAACACCTTATATATTCCACGAATAAAATGATTTTTTTCTAGTATTTGATATTTCGATTCGTTTAGGTATCCCAGGAAAAGATATATATTCTATGGCTACGTAGCCTACAATTGTAACTTTCTTGTTTCTTGGTAAATATAATTTTAAAAAAGCACTACTGTATTTTTAGCAGTAAGTATAAGTTATATTATAATTCTGCACACAATTTAAACATTTTACTCACATTTAGTTGTGACAGTAACAAGCCCGTCGCCGAGCCAAGATCTGGCGAACTCATAAACCCAATTCTTCTCCAGGCAAGTGTTGAGGACTGTGATAATGTCATCTGGATCCGTGACAACTGAAGGAGACACAGAATAAAAATGAATTATTTGATCTATAGTGCTACATTAGGTATTCTCATAAATGAAAATAAAATATTGAAAAAATTGTCATGCATCGACTGGGGCTAGAACCCATGCGGCCCGGGCGATTTGAGGAATTAAGAGCGATCCTCCCATACATACATCAAAAGTGATTTTTGTGCCACAAGATAACATTTACGTGTACATAATGGTATGGAACCTTTTTAGTCTATAAAGAAAGAAATAAAGGCCAAATTCAATTCATGTTTTAAAAAAATACTTATATCACTCACATTCTAATGCCTCCCAGTTGCCTTAACTATTGACGTATAGAGTTATTAAGATATTTTCTAAATTTTAAATAGTCTTACCAAACACAAGAAAAGGACCCAGAAATGAATGTATAACACCTCCCCTCTGCTCGCAGTACTCTCCATATCGGCATATAAGTTTGAAAAGTTCTGAATAAAAACAAAAATACTTGTGTTATTTAAGATAGGCAAAGCTACCATTGACAAAGTTTTACATCATAAGTCTACCGATTGAAAGTATTCTATAACGATAGATCATGTTTAGGAGGTCAAAACACTGTATTGGTGGTCATCCAAAATCCTGGCAGACTTTTTATTATCCGACTTGTAAAACTTACTTTATATCCAAAATTTACATCACACAGCTTTACCGTTCGAAACGTATACCCATCTAAAGAGACAAAGAGAACCCTTGTCTATGTAAACTATAGCTATAGTGTACAGTCAAACACAATTTTTTTACGTTTTGCGTATTTTGGGATTTTTGTACGGGAGGCCGACTTTTTTCAGTTAGCATCTGTAAGAAAAGTTGTTCAGTTCTAAAAAGTTCTTCAGTTTTAAATGTTATTCAGTTTTAAAAGTAGTTCAGAGTTGAAAGTTGTTTTATATGTTGCTTAGTTTAAAAGTTGTTCAGTTTTTATAAGCTACATTTAGGCCGGCTTAGAATAGCATCACTCAATCCTACCCGTGGGTGTCGTAAAAAGCGACTAAGGATAATGGTTCAGGGAATGGGCAGCAGTGTTCCCGCCGCCAAGCGTGGTGAGCAAATACCCTCCGACGGGGGAAGGCCATGTAAAGCAGTAGACTGTAGTGCACAGATCTCTTATATATATGTCCCTGAACTGTAGTGGCTGTTATGGTATTGGCTGTTGTGCGACGCGAGACGCAAAACGACATCTGTCAGACAAGCGATCATCGAAGACGTCATCGTTATACATGCATAGACTAGGCATTAGCATGCTCGCTCGTGTCAATCAAACTATTAATTGAGCTGCGCCTCGTGTGATTAATAATTAATAGCAGACACTCTCATTTTCATAAGTGTCATCGGTCCCATCCCTTAATTATACAGATCCATAAACTGTTATTATGTTCAGGAGTAAGTCTACGTCTAACGCGCAAATAGGCTCAGAGCGAGTTGGCGAATCGCGCCGGTTTGCGAAACGAGCAAGTTGGCGAACTGATTCCAGACCGGGTTTTGGATGGCCACCCATACAATGTTTTGACTTCCTAAACATGATCTATCGTTACAGCATACTTTCAAATTTTCAATCGGTAGACTGATGGTTATGTGGCAAGACTTTGTCAATACGAGCTTAGTCTAACCCGGTGATGCCTGTTTTCCGCCTTTTATTACAAACGTATTCCCCTGTCAGACGTGGCGATAACGACCGTACTTTTAGGGCCGTTGATGCTCTGCCTACCCCGCAAGGGATAAAGGCGTGATATATGTATGTATGTATGTATTCCCCTGTTCACTTCCCGAATAATGTCAGTCAAGGCCTGCCATACCAAGACAATCAGATATTTTTTTTTTTCAATCGTAAATCTAGGTATAGGAAAAGTTTACACTTAGTTTCTTCTCGTCAATAATGATAATTTCTGAAAAAAATTAAAACGGGTAGTTATCTAGTTATGCCCAAGTTATGCCTTAGTAGGCCTAAATAGTAAAAAATAAATCAGAGGAATAAGTTTGTAAGAAAACTTGGGTCTAGGTCTGAAGTTTAAAAATTACCTATCACACACAACCCAAAACGGTAAAACGCATCGAAAATTTGATAGATAATACATAATTATTACATTATCTAATATAGAGATAATAAAGCCACATAAAATTAAATGCTGGGTTAAAGTTTCTGTCCACTTATAAGTCTGAATAAACATATTAACCTTTAGAATTATTTACTGTTCCCAATAGCTCAGGAGTACAGCCTACAATAGGCCAATCGGTAGGAGGAGTCGGCGGAAGATCCATCTTTTTCCTTTGTCTATAAATCCAAAATGCATATAAAAATAACAAAACCAAACTCAGAACAAACATGTCTATAAAACTAAGCAAGTTGTTTAGGAGAGAGATGACACTAGACTGAAGTTAAAGTTGAAAGATGCGTGTTGGTCTGTCGTCCGTCGCGTATTAGAATTAAAATAATTATAAAAAACAAGAAAACCCGACTGTTAACTGAAGGCGGATGCCGCTGGGTGAGGACTAATATTTCTATAAAAGAACACTGGTTTTAGTTTGTTCTCATCTGCCTAATGCAGTAGTTTAAAAACAAATCTTAGTCACTGTATATATAAATCTTTGTTTTTAATAAATGTATTATCTTTTTTAGGGTTCCGTGCTTAAAAGGTCGAAACAGTGAAAGGTTACAGGCAGGTCGGTCCGTCTGTCACCAGGCAAAGCTGAAATTTTCCCAAATGCCATCAGTGGATGCCGTATTTCTGATACTAAAATAAAAACAAATACTAAAATTTTAAGAAGAAAAGCCAAATCCCGTACAACAAATTCCCATCCCATTTATATAAGGTATAAAAAATCAACTGCAAATATTTTAAGGAGTAAACCAGCCCATGAAACTGAACAACTTTACCAAAGGAATATAGGCCGAAACATGAAAAACTAATTTTGGACCTTCCATACAAAACGTACCAGTCACTTTGTATGGGAGGTCCTAAATTTATTTTCATATTTTGACCAATGTTCCTTGGAGAAAGTTGTTTAGTTTCATGGGCTGGTTCACCCCTTAAAATATTTGCAGTTGATTTTTTTACATCCTGTTTTATTGAAGAACATTACTCTCCTCTGACTATCGGGTAAAAATTATAGGTACAAGATGCTACACATACTTTGGTAATAGCAAAGCAAAGGTATAATTTTGCCTACGCTTTATGTTTTTTACTGTTCACTAATTTTTATAACAGCTTTTGTATGAAACATTTAGGTACTACCGGGCGGCGACAAAATTCACTGAACAAAAAACACTAAACTATTATTGTTCGTGTATAATATTATTTGCAAACTTCCTACAAGCTGCAAAATAATACGGGGTGTTAGGGACGGTGTAACGAAAACTTTGCAGGCGTGATATGACCATCAAACTGAACAACTTTTACTATGGAGCCAATGGTGGGAAACAAAAAAAAATTTCCGCCCTCCCATACAAAATTTACGATCAGCTGACTGACTTTGTATGGGAGATCGGAACTTTTTTTCGTTTCCCACCATTATTGGCTCCATAGTAAAAGTTGTTCAGTTTGATGGTCTGATCATGCCTGCAAAGTTTTCGGTACACCGTCCCTAACACCCCGTATATGGATGGAGAAAATATTGTGGGGTTGTGTTTTGGTAGAACCCGGCAAATTACATTTCTATGAAGTCCCTTAAATTACTCGAGCCGTTGAGTCGCAGTCGCAGGCCTAATTAAATGTCCTCTTCTTCAGTTTCTCAATTCAATGTCTTAATAGTAGATAAAAAATTTAACAGTTTTGTAACACTCAGTATTATACAGCAACTGAATCTCATAAATTTTTTCATATAAATATAACTCACAGACCCATGTGACTTAGGTTTACAATAGCCTACGTACACCATGCAGTTCGGCAATTGATCCCATTTATTTTTTGTTATAATTTTTAATTAGCTACAAAACCAGGCGAGACAGCGTAATTCCCCAAAAATTTTGTTTGTCCATTTTTAGGGTTTTTATAATTCTAGCATTCGCTAGCTCGCAGTACCTTTAACAATGAATGGCATCATTTTCAAAAACGTTACACAAAAACAAACCGGTCATCGCATAGTCTGTATTTCTTGACACAAGTATTTTTAGAATCTTGACTTACAAAGTTTAACTCAGCCTAGGTATGTAGCGCTGCCACTGAACTGAATAGACATTGCAGCTTTGCGTCGCATCACATCTCGTATCGTGTCGCTTCTATTCGGGTTTTAGTGCATTATCAACTAAGATTTAATATTAACTATAGAGTGCGCCTAATCAGGTATGAACGGTTGGCACGAGTATGTATACGATCTCTCTGTCCGTGAATAGCAAAACGACAGTGCCAACATTAATCATACATCTATAATGTCTCCTACATTTGACGAACCTAAGTATCTATAGTAAGGGAGACCGAGAGGTGTTGGATCATTTTTAACATTTTGCTTCGTAACACAAAATTCTGTAAAGATAAATCGTTTTTGTTTACACCAATCGATAGCAAATTTCATTAGCTTTCAAATGATATACATGTTATAAATATAAGTATAAACCCTTTAATAAAAACTCAACTTTAGTCGAGCAAGTCATTTTGATCCAACACCCCTCATACCGAGGGGTGATGGATCAGGTACAGAGGGGTGTTGTATCATTTTATGTTAATGTCATTTCAATAAAGGCTTACTTGATAATTGAAATGTATTTACTAAAAATTAGCCAAACAATTAAGTGTGAAGAATTATCTAGGGGCACGGTAGTGCCCCCTCCAAGTCGAGCCAAGCGAAGCGCGAGGGCATTAACTACCTTTCCTTGAAGTGCTTTGTCGTTTTTTTGAACTCTCATAACTTTAGTTTTCGATATACCAGATCGATCAAATCCTCAGGATGTCTTGTAGATAGTAACTTTATTAAACATGCAAATTTTTAATTACCTAGCTTTAATACTTTTGAATTTATGGATATCTAAAAAAACGCCGATTTCTTTACTCACTGACACACTTACTCACTGATGATCATCAAAATGTTCGGTTACAACCTGAAGTGAAATTTGGTAAAAATGATATTGAAAGTGCAAGTGAGTCCGAGTCCGAGTCCGAGTCCGAGTCCGAGTCCGAGTCCGAGTCCGAGTCCGAGTCCGAGTCCGAGTCCGAGTCCGAGTCCGAGTCCGAGTCCGAGTCCGAGTCCGAGTCTGAGTCTGAGTCTGAGTCTGAGTCTGAGTCTGAGTCTGAGTCTGAGTCTGAGTCTGAGTCTGAGTCTGAGTCTGAGTCTGAGTCTGAGTCTGAGTCTGAGTCTGAGTCTGAGTCTGAGTCTGAGTCTGAGTCTGAGTCTGAGTCTGAGTCTGAGTCTGAGTCTGAGTCTGAGTCTGAGTCTGAGTCTGAGTCTGAGTCTGAGTCTGAGTCTGAGTCTGAGTCTGAGTCTGAGTCTGAGTCTGAGTCTGAGTCTGAGTCTGAGTCTGAGTCTGAGTCTGAGTCTGAGTCTGAGTCTGAGTCTGAGTCTGAGTCTGAGTCTGAGTCTGAGTCTGAGTCTGAGTCTGAGTCTGAGTCTGAGTCTGAGTCTGAGTCTGAGTCTGAGTCTGAGTCTGAGTCTGAGTCTGAGTCTGAGTCTGAGTCTGAGTCTGAGTCTGAGTCTGAGTCTGAGTCTGAGTCTGAGTCTGAGTCTGAGTCTGAGTCTGAGTCTGAGTCTGAGTCTGAGTCTGAGTCTGAGTCTGAGTCTGAGTCTGAGTCTGAGTCTGAGTCTGAGTCTGAGTCTGAGTCTGAGTCTGAGTCTGAGTCTGAGTCTGAGTCTGAGTCTGAGTCTGAGTCTGAGTCTGAGTCTGAGTCTGAGTCTGAGTCTGAGTCTGAGTCTGAGTCTGAGTCTGAGTCTGAGTCTGAGTCTGAGTCTGAGTCTGAGTCTGACGAGTCCGAGTCCGAGTCCGAGTCCGAGTCCGAGTCCGAGTCCGAGTCCGAGTCCGAGTCCGAGTCCGAGTCCGAATCCTTAATTTGTAAGGTTTCATTTCGTATCAATCTTATATGAAAATATAAAAGCACCTCCAAAATATTCGACTGTCAAAAAACAGCAGAAAACTTAGTTTTGTCGATTTTTTTGACGATGAACCAATAAAAACAATATGGCGCGCGATTGGTCAGGGACGCTAACTAAGGGGTCAACAAGGGGCAGAAATAGGCACACTTGCATTGTAGTCTGCTCGCTAACGGTTCTACTTTTCGAGAAAACAAAGCTGATCCAACACCCCTTTGATCCAATTCCCCTCGGTCTCCCCTACTGTTGCTCTAACAATGCTTCGAAGCGATATGTGCACTTCGAGATTGCAATACCGGGAAACCGGGATCCCGAAATACTGGGATTGCGGGATTAAAAGTTAGAAACCGTTAAACTAACGATTCAGTACTCTTTGGAAACAATGTACGTAACTAAAAATGTTAACATACATAATTTGTAGTTTTTTAGTCATTAGGGAATTTGGAAAACTCTATGTCACACATTAAAAGATGAAAAAAAAGATTTGCTACATAATATTTTTTATTTTCATATTGTTTTGACCGAAGTCTTAGCAGCATGCGGGATCGCCAGGAAATTGCCCCAGGTCCGCAAATACCGGGATTGAATTTTTCTTGCGGGATCGCATTCCCTATGTGCACTCAATCCAACATAAAAAACATCTAATCAGCGAATTTTACTTGAAAATCTTATTTTAATAATTTATAACACTTCCACTATGTTTTCTAATGATTTATAGGTTGTCTCTATTAGGTAACCACCAAAAGCCAGCACAGGCGAATATTTAAAACGAAAAATTGTAGTTTTTCCTCCTGAAGGACAAAGCAATTGGGTTATTTTGTGATTACAACCTAATAATTGGTCAATAAGATACAGTGCGGCTAGTTTATTTTTTTACGATTATCACCTTCTAAATAGCTACAAAACGATGAGACACAGAGTAATCTCCTCAATATTTTGTTTGTCCATCTTTATAACACCAGCTAGTATATAATGACAAATCTCCAAAAACATTGCACAAAAACAAAATGGACAATCGTATAGCCTTACCAGTGTTTCTTGTAAGTACTTAATTTAACACTTTGCACGCCGAAGCTATATTCCAATGCCACACCGCGACCGCGGATCACGAGCGCCACTCGTGATGTTGTTATGCCTAAGTACGCCGCGTGTTTTTTAAAGCGTCTTCTATGGTTCGCCGGCGTTTTTCAGCGATTTTGCAGGAATTTAAAAAAATAAATGAGTTTATTTATAGGAGTAAATCTTTTTGTATTTGGAAGATTATTTCATATTTTATAGGGATAAAAATAAAACAATGTGTTTATGTATTTATTTTCTTATACAGTAATGATATCCGAATTAGAGATTTTGAAAAAAAGAAAAACTCTAACATATCTTTATTATTGATTTTAATGGTGATATATGTTAATGAGAAAGCGTGTGTTTGATGGGCGTAAAGCTCACGACGATGCTTGGTTCGCTGGTCTCGCAAACAAAAGGCAAAAACGACATCTAAACATGCATGTGTCAGTCTCTAATTCCACCTTCGTTTGTAGAGCGTGCGGAAAGTCATGCCGCTCCCGTATCGGCTTATACAGCCATGAAAAATCTTGCCTCAGACACTGAATAAATCGTCTGTCACAGACGTATGAGGCCAATGATGATGTTAGTGTGTGTGATTTTTTGAAACAGAGGTAATAACATAAGGGTACTGCACAATCAAGACAATAAAAAATGGTTTCTTTGAGCCATTTACACGAAAATTTCTCAAATTATCGCCCACGTCGCTAGCCGGCGGCGCACTGCTAGGCAGCGCGGGTGATGCATCGTCACGCCTCCCCCGATCACTTACACAAATGAATTATATGTGTGCGTGTAGCTAAATCATTACTCTATACATTGCTATCAAGCTGATCACGAATTATGTTCGGTATTTTAATAAAAACAGTATGAAATCTGATCACGAGTACTACTCGTCATCCGCGACTCTAAGAAAAAAAGTGTGACGAGTGGTACTCGTGATCGGCGAGTTACGCATGACAGTTATATAAATGGCCGGCGAAATGGCGGCAAAACTGCATACCGAGTGGTACTCGTGATCCGCGTGCAAAGTGTTAAAAACGCTTACTACAGTAGGCATTTCGTTTTTATTATGTAAACCTTGAACTTACAGGGTTATTTTTACAAAGACTAAGTTTGCCTAGCTCAATTACGTTAATAGTAAGATTTTTTTTCGTTCATATCTTTTAGAACTCTAGCCTGATGACGACGATGATGTTTTTCGGGTCGCATACCTAACTCGGTAAGGTAGGTTAGGTACAATAATAAATTACCTATGTATTTACGTACCTACCTTACATATTTTAATGTTGTGTCGCATCTCGTTAAAGACAATTTATTAATCTGAATACAAATACTTACAATACTAAATAATTTAAAGCCAACACGTCTTTGAAAAAGATGATTTGATTATATAAAATCTTGAAGTACCTACTTACCTATTTTCTTAACAAACCTATTCCACTATTTTCTTTCCGAATGATGCATGTAGGTAGAGCTATATTCTTTTTTTATTTATTATTTTAAGGCCTGCCATAGGCATAGGCCTGCTTATACTTATAAATTTTTCGAAAAAATAATAATTAATACAAGTATTTTTTGTTACATAAGGCAAATAAAAATTGCCCATATTTTGCGCTGGTAATTATGTTTTGAAAAATAAAAATTAGATGCATGCCCGAATATTACAGGCCTTAATGTGATAAAAAAATAATCTTAGCTGTACATGCATTATTTGAAAAGAAAACAGCGCAATTCGTTTGTATAAAAACTTTGAGACCAAGTGCGCTCTTAATCAATGCACGAAAGTCTCAAATCGACTCGGTGTCCCACACGAAGAGAGAGAGAGTCTCAAACCTTTTAAAATATACTTCGGCTAAAATCACTCGATAAAAAAATTTGTTTATTTTTATGAGCTGATAAACCCTTGGTTATTTTATTTTTCAGGTCTTTTGCATGATATACTATGCACGGGCGCAGCAGGTACAGCCCCCGCAGCAGATACAGCCCCCGCAGCAGATACAGCCCCCTATCCCTGCCAACTGCACCACCGCGGGTAGAATAGCTAACACCGCTGACACCACTTGCCGCACGTACTTCCTTTGCGTGTTCAACGCCCCCAACGCAAGTTTCGTCGGCTACACGTACACCTGCCCTAACAACTCCACGTTCAATCCCGCATCCGCCCGGTGCACCACCAATTACGTCTGCCCCACTGCCGCCGTCGCCCCGGCCAACAACGTCTGCACTGCAGATGGATTCGTAGCTGATCCTGCCGTAACCGATTGCAGTTCCTACATTCAGTGCACCCAAATTAACGGGGCATTCGTGCAGACTACTTTGACATGTCCTGCTAATACCTTCTACGACCCAACGACGACCCTCTGCGACCCCAACTACATCTGTCCGGTGACGACGGCGTTCGCCTGCACGGCGGCTGGGAGATTCCCCAACCCAGCAGATACTACTTGCCAGACGTATTTTTTCTGCGTGGCAAATACCAATACTAATGCGACTGTGGCACCACCAGGCACACCAGTACAAGGCACACCGGTACCAGCCACACCTGTACCAGCGTTTAACCAAATACAGTATACCTGTCCCACCACGTCTGTCTTCAGCCCGCTATCTAGGCTGTGTACTACTGCATACGTATGTGGTTCTTAAAGCTATATGTAGTTACCTATTAATATAGTTCTTTATATTGTATATTCGATGAGTTGCTTGCTACTAAAATCTAGAATTGGACAGTTCTCAAAAAATTGGCTGCAAGATTTCATTTTTGCGTGTTTTTAAAAAGTTCGTGTTTTCGCGAAAAAAAATATCTTGCTAGCTAGACTAATGGTTCTTTATTACATATTTAGTGGAGGGAAGCAATTTTTTTCATTACTTTAGAAAATATGGGCAATCTAAATTACGAGGGAGGCAGGTGAACGACAATGTCGCCAGGTTAAGGACAATAGGTGCAGGTTAACGACATTTTAGTACAAATTTACTAAGTAACGTCAGCAGGTTAACGACTACGGGTACGGGCTGTAATTTCTCAGCAATAAAAACACAAAATTCCTAATCATTTAGTAACTTAAATTCGTACAGCACATATATGAACATTTTTGCACTTCAACTAAATCAAACTTTTAATAAGTATAATAAAGTATCTCTATAAAAAATTCAATGCTTTTTAGAAAAACCCTTCTAAAATGATTGTTTAATAAATTTGGGACTACTTTTACCAAATTAGTAAAATATTAAGCAATAAATTAGATCGTTTATTTTATATTATTAATTACACATTTGTATGATAATTGTCGCTAACCTGCTATTTGGTCGTTCACCTGCATTTTTGAGACAGGTGAACGACCGGCAGGTTAACGACTAAATAGCAGTTATTTCGTCATCACAGGAAAACCATTATGTACAAGGATTGCTCACTTAGACACATTAAAGCAAACACTATTTTACACATTATAACTTGAAATGAGTGCAACGGGTAGCATAGTTTTTTACATAAAAGAGGCATGAAAACGACTACATACCCGTTACAAACTCCAGAATCCGATATATAGCTCGCCTTTTCTCCGGAAACTGAACAACTGACAAGGCCTTCTCTCAGCAGATGTTTGCTAGTGAATGGCTGGTTCAGGTGTTGCAGAGTGAGACGGGAGAGGTGAAGTGGTACCCGCGGTACGATCGTGTTTTCACATTTGCAGATTAACGACAAAAATGTTCGTACAAAACTTTAAATTATATTTTATGTTATGAATAATGAATATTAGGTTATTATATTGTGTGATTCTTCTCCTATGGATATACGTAAATAGAAACGTTTGGTAGAATATTTTATTTTTGCGCATTAATAAATTTTTTTAATGCTTAAACTTAAGCGCATCGTGAAAAGACACGCAGGTTAGCGACCAAATATACGCAAAAATCAGAATAAAAGTATATAATATACCTCGAGCGATATTATATACACATGGCCTTTGTGTAAGAACTGTGTTTAAAAACGAATATGGCAAAAGTTATCAGCTGGGTGCATAAATATAAAAAATATCTGACGTAAACTGATGCACAGGTTGTGCGGCCAATTTTTTGAGAAATGGCCAATTGTAATCAGTGTCTAATAGTTACTTAGTCGGTGAAGAGGTAAATATACCTACACTTGTAGACGTCTTTATTTGATATTGACCTATCTAACTTCTTCCTTATAAACATGTCCGTAGAGTTTGCAGGTAGTTTCATAGTATAGTTTAAAAATATTACCATAATAATATGCAACATTGTAACTTAATATAACATACTTATATTGTAAGAAGTTATAATTTTATTCATACCTTTGTTACATTATATAGTTCATCAACTTTTCGAATAAGATCAGATGCAAGATTCCTGGCTACTAGTAAATTCTTACTTGGTTGTTTTTTAACTACATTGGATTTTGTTGTGTAAACACTATAGGTAGTTTTTCTGGAACTCGGGTAAAGATGCCTGAAGTAATAATCCCTTGCTTGCTTTATTAAATTTTGTGGAAGCACAATCTTCTTATTTAGCATTTTATTATAAATTATATCACTGCCTCCTACGTTCACTGTAGTATCCTCGATTGGCGCAATGTGATTTATATCAATAATCTTTCCTTTCTTCTTTTTAGAGTCAGTAGATTTTCCAGAATTATTGACATATTCCAAATCAGGAAGTGATGTCACCAAATAAGTTTTATCGTTTATTTTACGTACTCTGTAAGTTCTAGCATTAATAGAATAATTATTTATAATTGAAAAAATGATCTGCAGAATAAACAAATAACTCGTAATAAAAGAAAACATGAAAAGCAATCAGAGCAAGAAGCTCAAGAAGCTTGAATTGTGTCAAAATATGATCAAGAGTGTCTATGGGATACTTGATGGGATAACATAATCAAAGTCAGCGAAGTCTGGCGAAGTCACGTCAATGTCTCTGGTCATATCATGTCTTTATGGTCTTTTTAGTACACTGTAAAAAGATGGTGCACTATTTGTAGTTGTAGGTACAGGGTGTCCCGTTCGTGCACTACTTGAAGGTACAGGTGTCCCGTTCTTTTTATTCTTCTATCGTGTGGGATGCGTGTGGGATGGATACCGAGTCGACGAAGCACCCGTAAAATATCGTCTAAAGACAAAATTTTAATCTAAAATACTGGGTGATATCTGAATGACCTTTACCTTGGAGGAAGGGCCGGAACGGGACGGAAGATCGATTTGCTCGAAGACCTTTACAGATCACCCAGGTGCCAAATAGTAGCTGAAAATTGTGATATACGTAAGTACATGAATCTTTACTTCACGCTTTTTAATATATGGAAGAAATCTCTTACAGAGATAAGCTCGCCTTTGTTTTTCAATTGTACCTATGTATAACTGTTTATTATAATGGTGAACAATAAAGAATTTAATAATAATAATAATATATTGCTCAAAGTCACGACGCAGAAAGAGTCCTCATTCGTACCTATTCTAGTTTTTATTCTGTGCTATTGCCTTGATTGATTTAGAAATCCTTCGACATTTTAATTGTTTTCCATAATATACCTCTGCTTTTCACACTACTTGGTGCTTGCTACCAGGCTGCTCAAGCAAAGCGCTGATGTTATCGGTCGTAGTAAAAAGTGAATGAAAACCGTCACACACAATACTTGAGAGTAGCTCCCATAGCGCGCGGAATCAGGGTCAAATTTGTCTGGTAAATCATCCAAATACAGCACCCAGTGGCTCGCGAAACTCATAGCAAAGTGCACCTTGTTTTCATGGATTAAAACATACAATGAGTTGCAAAGAAATGACTCTGAGACACTCTCTGTGATGTTATTGTTTTCAATGCCACCGGGTACACGCTGCTTAATTGTTACTTCCGTAAATGAACAGAGGCAATGGAGCGGTTTCCATCGGGGTTTGAAGAATGTTCAGAAGGTATCTGCTGTTGAAGCTAGTTACATGGTTTGTGGATCGATATTCCTCTTTAGCCTTCTGGAAAGAATTATTGTAGTTTCTTTTTTATTTGGTCAGAGAAAAGTTTTAATATTTTTGTAGCCTCGCAGGCGGGGTTTAAATATTTTATAGGATTAAATCGAAAATCGCTCTGGTCATGAAAACATAGAAACAAAATTTATGTATTTGAAAAATCTATTTCTATTCTATTTCAGCCTATTGCAGTCCACTGCTGGACGTAGGCCTCCCCCAGGGAACGCCATAAGGCACGATCTCCCGTTTTTGCCATCCAGTCGCTACCAGCCGCCTTTTTTAAGTCATCGGTCCATCTGGCCGGAGGGCGTCCAACGCTACGCTTGCCGAGGCGTGGTCTCCACTCGAGAACCCGCTTACTCCACCGTCCGTCGGTTCTACGACAAATGTGGCCAGCCCACTGCCACTTCAGCTTGCTACACTTCCAGACTATGTCCGTCACTTTGGTCTTTTTTCGGATGGCCTCATTCCGGACTTTATCCATTATAGAGATACCAAGCATAGACCTTTCCATGGCTCTCTGAGTGACATGTAGCCGGTGGGCCAGTTTTACTGTCAAGTTCCACGTCTCGGCTCCGTAGGTCATGACTGGTAGGACGCATTGATCGAACACCTTGGTCTTGAGGCATTGTGGCAAAGATGATTCGAGGATATGACGCAGCTTTCCAAATGCTACCCAGCCAAGCTGCACTCTTCTGGTGATTTCAGCCTCAAAGTTGTCTCTTCCCATCTGCAAAGTTTGCCCAAGGTACACATATTTCTGGACAACTTCAAGGACTACACCTTCGACGGAGACCGGCTCGGGGACTATGTGTTGATTGAACATGACCTTCGTCTTATCCAAGTTCATCCCAAGTCCAACACGTCTCGAGGCAGAGTTAAGACTAGATAGCATTTTTTGCAGGTCCTGCAGCGATTCGGCCATTATGACTATGTCGTCGGCAAAGCGGAGATGCGTGAGACTTTCGCCGTTGACGTTGATGCCCAGTCCATCCCACTGTAGAGTTTTGAAGACATCCTCCAATGCGTTGGTGAAGAGTTTCGGGGATATAACGTCACCCTGTCTTACACCACGGAGCAGTTGGATGGGTCTTGTATTATGGTTTTGTACTTGAACGGACATCGTAGCCATTTGATAAAGGCTTCTCAGCACCTCCACATACCGCCAGTCGACTTGACACCGCTGCAAGGACTCCAAAACAGCCCATGTTTCGATAGAGTCGAAGGCTTTTTCGTAGTCCACAAAAGCCATACACAGTGGTTGGTTGTACTCCTCTGTCTTCTGTATAACCTGCCTTACAGTATGGATGTGGTCCACGGTACTGAAGCCCTTACGAAACCCGGCCTGTTCCGGTGGCTGAAAGGCGTCAAATCTTGATGCCAGACGATTCGTGACGACTCTCGAGAACAGCTTATAGACGTGGCTCAGAAGTGTGATCGGCCTATAGTTTTGAGAAGCGTTTTGTCTCCTTTTGAAAAACAATGCCACTACACCTCTGCTCCACGCCTTCGGGGTTGTCCCATTGGCGATTACAGAGTTGAAAAGCCTTTTCAGCTCCTCAAGGACAGGTTTTCCACCGGCCTTAAGTAGCTCAGAGGCCACTCCGTCTTCCCGGAGCCTTCCCATTCTTAAGCTGTCTGAGAGCCGCCCCAATTTCGTCTATATCTACGTCCGGGAGATCTTCTGTAAAGTGGCGAGAGAGGAGCTCTTGGGTCTGAAGTCGCATCAGGTGGAGGCTTTTTCGCATGCGAGGCATACAGACTTCCATAGAAGTCCTCAATTTCAGCGAGAATCTCTGGAACCGATGTGACAGTTACACCATTCGAGGTAGTTAGCTTTGCCAGATGACTCCTTCCCAGTGTCTTGGTAAAACTTTCGAACCTCGGTTTTTCTCAATCGCCTCCTTAACGAGTCGAGTGTTATAGCTTCGGAGGTCGCGTCTTACCATACTTCGGATCTTTTGTTAAGTGACTGGGGATCTGGCAATGCATCCTCTGGTGTTTCCCGTCTAATTCGCATCAGTTCCAGGGCCTCGCTTGAAAGTTTGGACTTCTTATCTGTTCGCCTTGTACGAAAATGCTTCGTCCCCACTTCGCGAACAGCATCGACTATGCCCTCTAGGTCCTCATCAACGATTGTCGGGGTCTCCAGGGCAGCGAATCGATTTTCAGTTCAAGTTGGAACTCCTCATGTCCGGCTTGGGGCAGATTGGGACGGAGAACTTGCTTCACCATGCGGTTTCTTTCTAGCTTGAAGTTGATATTTAGGTGCCTCTTACTAGTCGGTGATCACTTCCGGTATTGAACCTACTGATCACTGAGACATCCCTAAATATATGCCGTTTATCCGTCATGATGAAGTCGATCTCGTTCTTCGTCCTGCCGTCAGGGCTCTTCCAGGTCCACTTCCGTTGGGGCTTTTTCTGATAAAAGGTGTTCATACAGAACAGCCCCTGCCTGCTAAGGAAGTTGACTAGCATTTGGCCCTTCTGGTTTCTGCTCCCGTAGCCATGTGATCCCAAGCTTGATTCGCCGTGCTCCTGTCCCACTTTAGCGTTGAGGTCCCCCATGACAACAGTGAAGTGGGTCTTAGTGGTTTGGTGTATGGCCTTCGACACGTCGTCGTATAGGGCCTCCACCTCTTCATCTGAGCTGCTCGAAGTCGGCGCATATACCTGTACGACCTTGAGAGAGTACCTCTCGGTCAGCTTCAGTACGAGGTACGCTACCCTGTTCGAGACGCTGCTGATCTCCTTCACGTTGTCACAGAGAGCCTTATTGACAAGGAACCCTACGCCACCCTGGGATTGTGCGCTCCCTTCCCTGAAGTAGAATAGGTGACCTGATTCTAGGGCTATCGTGTCCTCCCCCTCTCTTCGGACTTCTGACAACCCAAGAACATGCCACCGTATCTTATCTAATTCTACCTCAAGAATTTGGAGACTTTCGTCCAGCCGCAGACTGCGTCCATTATACGTCGCCAGGGTCAGTTTATGGCAGCCGTCGTCCGTAGCCCGGGGATTCTTCGCACCCCCTGCCCTACTATTACCCGGGCCGCTACCGTAGCCCGGGGTAGTAAGGCGGCCGGGAACTAGGGGCCGTTTCTTTATCGACCTATCCATGGAGGGTTTTGCCCATAGTCACCACGCTGGGCAGGCGGGTTGGTGACCGCAGTGTGTGTTTGTGGACTATGTTGTCAACACGGGAGGCGCTGCTGCCCACCTCCCGGAAGCCCTTTATCGCCTCTTACGATACCCACGGGCAGATTTGGGGTGGTGAAATTCTACTCTGCCGACACCACACGGCTTTACAACCGCTTCAAAAATACCACCCCAGTGAGGGCACGCTGGTGGATCGAACACCCAAGTAATGCCCTGACGGGAGAGGCCCGTGCTGATGGCTTCTTCGTTCTCCCGTAAGAACGTTACAATTTCTTTCATACACCGATCAGCACCCTTAAAGTTGGTACCACAATCCGACCTGATCAGCGCTGGTCGCCCTCGTCGCGACGTAAATCTCTCCAGCGCTGCCAAAAAGGCCTCCGTAGATAGGTCGGCCACGAGCTCCAAGTGGACGGCCTTGGTGGCTAGGCACACGAACACGCACAAGTACGCCTTGATAGACTTTGCGTTCCGTAGGCGTGATGCCTTTACCATGAAAGGGCCTGCAAAATCCGTTCCCACACCTGCAAACGTCCAGGCCTCCGTCACCCGATCCGGTGGAAGATCTCCCATTTGTGGCTGCATTGTGGCTGCCTTCAAGCGGTAACAAGGCAAGCACCTAAACACAACGCTACGTACCGTTCGTCGTCCCGATAAGATCCAGAACTCGCGCTGTAGGATGGCCAATAGCGCATTACAGCCCGCGTGCGAGTTTTTCTCATGACGATCCCTGACTAAGAGCTCAACTAAGGGTCCCCTTTTGGAAGTAACAGTGGATGCCGAGCCGAAAAGGGCAGGCTAGCGTTCCGAAGTCTGCCTCCAACCCTGAGCATACCTTGCTCATCCAGGAATGGGTTGAGGCGCACAATTCCTCCCTTCAGCTTTCCACGTCCATCCCTGAGCAGCCTGACCTCCTCTTCAAAATGTTCCGCCTGGACGACTCTAACCAATGAGCATAGAGCCGCATTCCGTTCCGCAGGCGAGAGGACAGGTGTAAAGTTCCGTTCTGCTTGAGGCTTCCTGCAGTTGTTCACGAACCGTTTGATCCAACCTGTCACCCCAAGAAGTTTGTCGAGGAGCTATACCGTTCCAGCAAGAAAGCTGGGTTAGGCTTCGGTACGAGTTGCCCCACGTTCACTCGCAAACCTCGATCAGGTGGCCCAAGCGGCGCCCTGCACTCGTTGAATGGCCATTCCTGCGGCGACTCAGTCAGCCATTGAGGTCCCCACCACAGTGGGTGACTCACCAAATCAGGTGCCCTGCACCCGCGCGAAGCGCAGTCCGCTGGGTTCCATTCTCCCGGTACGTGCCTCCACACTAACGGAGTTTCCGACCCCGTAATCTGTGACACCCGATTTGCCACGAAAACCTCAAGTGTATGTACCGACGTCTGCAACCAGCACAGAACTATCCGACTGTCAGTCCACGCGTACACCGTTTCATCCAAGTTGATGGTACCACGCAGATTGCAGGTTACATGATTTAGCAAGCGCGCTAGAAGAGCTGCCCCTGCCAATTCCAATTTGGGGATGGTCCATCTAGTTCTGACTGGTGCCACCTTACTTTTGGCCATAACCAGACGCACGTGCACAGTTCCCGTTGAACTTGCTGTCCGAAGGTATACAGCTGCCGCGTACCCTCGCTCCGAGGCGTCACAAAACCCATGTAGGGTAGCCTTACATCCCACCGATGGGACTAACTTGCGGGGTATCGCGATGTGCACAATCCCTGGTAAGGTGGTCACAAACTTGAGCCAATCCTTCAACAACTCTCCGGAGAGTTGGTCGTCCCATCCTAAGTTGGCTAGCCACAACCTTTGTAAAAGCACTTCGCCATGAACGTAACCGGGGCGATCCATCCGTTAGATCGAACGTTCTAGCGATTGTCGACAGTACCGACCGCTTAGTCCAAGTTTTCCAAAAGGTCGGGCTCAATCTTGTACGTGAATACGTCATGCGTTGGCCTATATTGCACCCCGAGGATGCCCAACGTGTTTGGATTGTCCGGGTTCTCAAAGAGGTGCGGGTCCTGATGGAACTCGCCTGGCAAACCGGCCAGGAGCTCTGGGCAACTGGACAACCATTTCCGCAACTCGTAACCTCCTGAACCCATGATCGCGATCAACTCGTCTCGTAGAATTAGCGCCTGCTCCACGCTATCAGCACCCGTGCAGATATCGTCCACGTAGACGTCGCGATCCAGTACTGCTGCGGCTCGAGGATATCTTACCCTTTCCTGTGCGGCCAACTCTCGCAGCGTACGTACTGCCAAATACGGACTTGGCTTAAGTCCATACGTCACCGTGTTAAGTTCGTATGTGACCATCGGCTCATCTGGGCTCTCACGCCACAAAATCAGCTGATACCGACGGTCATCCGGATGTATCATGGTTTGGCGAAACATCATTTTGACGTCTGCGACGAACGCTACCTGGTGCTGGTGTAACCGAAAGTCTGTGAGAATGTCCACAATGTCCCGGTTCAATTTAGGACCCGCGTGCAAACATTGGTTCACAGACACACCATTCGAGGTAGGAGCAGAACCGTCAAACACCACCCGTATTTTCGCCTCAGGTGACTTCAAGACAGCCAGGTGTGGAATGTAATAATGCTCGACACACCTCCAATCCAGGCTGGACACCGACATGTGGCCCAATTGAATATATTCCCGCATGAATTCTATATACTTCTGCCGAAGTGCTGGGTCTCGCCTCATCTTCCGCTCCATTCCGAGTAGTCTCCGTTCCGCGAGCTGTCGCGAACTACCTAAAGCGGGGCGGTTTGGGAGAAAAGGTAGCCTGGTCACGAATCTGCCTGACGGGCATCTCGCAGTGTTGTATTGATAGAACAACTCGCACTCGTCATCCTCTGGCTTCCGTCTGTCCGCCGTGGGCGGCTCTTCAGACTCCCAAAACCTCTGCAGCACCTCTGACAGCACACTACCATAGAGGACCGGATCCCTTCTGGTAGGTCCTGAGGTCTCCAAACTGGGCCGAAAACAACATAACCCCCTGTGGTATCTACGGCCACCAAACCAGTTTCCTGGAGTACCTTCTTCCTACCGCACCATACTCTCCCGAGGACGTCTGACCCGAGAAGTACGTCCACCGTACCAGGAGTATCAAAAGCAGGATCTGCCAACTCCCACCCTGTGGTTAACCCTCGTCCCGTTGGTGGTAACCTCACCTGAGGAGTTTCAACCACTTCATCCAGCACCACGGCTGAGACTTGATAGCTGACCCCTGTACATGTGCTACTTAATGCGAACTCAAAGTTCGTCTGACCCCGAATGTCAGGCACATTTAGGCCCCCGATGCCTACAGCTTCATCCTCACTTGGCCGTACATTTAGGGTCAGACGAACTTTGAGTTCGCATTAAGTAGCACATGTACAGGGGTCAGCTATCAAGTCTCAGCCGTGGTGCTGGATGAAGTGGTTGGGAAACTCCCTCAGGTTAGGTTACCACCAACGGTACGAGGGTTAACCACAGGGTTGGAGTTAGCTGATCCTGATTTTGATACTCCTGGTACATATTATACGGGGCCGATTTCTCATTCGGAGAGAAATCTTTTAGTTATTTTGTGTTAAAAAACATTATGTGATGTCGAACTGTGAACTATAGTGCAAATTGGAGGAAAGGAGTTCGAGAACGAGCGGATGTTCCAGTGCTGTGAGTTTAGGTTATTCCCTATTCCTGCGCTCCTAAAATATCCTGAATACCTGATTCCTGTCATACTTAAACTCACAAAGAAAAGGCGTCATGGTTCGCACGGTAAGCAATTCGTTGCTGGGCCCTGTTTAAGTAGATTTTGGAAACAAGAATTTCTCGGCCGGAAATTTTTCGGAACAAAATTCTCTCATTAAATTTATTTTATTTAGCTATAGTAAAGAGCACTACGAGTCGTAGTCAAATGTTGTTCCGAGGCTGATCGACCATTTAGTTTTAGATTTTAAGATAACTTTAATTTGCTTCCACTGCGCTAAGATCAGCTTCGGAATCAAACATTTTTTGGTAGCAGAGCGTGGTTTGAAAAATCACGGGCTAGTAATTCTCCGTCGCCTAACTGTGGCAGTCGGGTAGCTGTATTGTTAAGTATTCTTTGATAGTACCTGGAAATACATACCTACAGGATGGACAAGAGAGATATCAAAAGACAACATTTTAATACTTACCTCATATCTACTAGAATTATCCGAATCATCCCTGTATGTTCCGACCATTTGTAGTTTCCCGGTAATTAATCTTTCTTAAGTTTAGCAGTTTTCAGGTAGATCCAAGTGGCAATTATTAAACTTTCAGGTTTTGTTTTAGTAACAATGGCGTCTCTACTACCGGGCGAGCTTTGTTGCGTCGTGTGATATCTGCTTTCACTCGTAAGTCTCCCGTGCCTGAGCAATACATCTTAAGCATCATATTAATCGATACATGATCAAGAAAGATATTGGGAAATGGGGATGAAATTGATGAGTAGATCCTTAAATACATACATCACTGTGCATTTTGTGCTAAAGAATGAAAAGCCTTAGACATCACAACAAATTAGCCTACAGCAGTCCACTGCCGGACGTAAGTCTGCACTAGTGTACCTACTCCACAGGGCACGATCTTTCGTTTTCGCATCAGTCCATATCAGAGGGCGTCCTACGCTACGCTTGAGGGGCACATGAGAAAGCTTTAGATATCCCAAGGCTATACCTATATAATACATAGTCGACGGTGGCATCAAAGATGTTCTTTTTTGTTTTCAGTAGTCTTCAGACTAGCAGTATTTGGAAAAATAGATGTGGAATATTAACGAATCTAGTGGAGTATCTACGAATTTAGTTTAGTAGGAAATGCTTAATATTACGAATGGGTTTTGCAACTGTAAGTATTTCCTTATTTTCCACATAGGTACTTGATCTCTGTGATAAATAAAAATATGAACATTATTCCTTATCCTAAAAAACATGTTATGTTAGCATAATAAAACATCAAATTATACAATTAATTTTAAGCATTTTATTACTAACTATAACATGATGAGGAGAGTATAAGACATCACAGAATCCAAACAAATGTGTCCCTGCGTTTCTTATCTTTTATTTATCTAGAGATAATTATAATTCTCACTTAGTGATGTTCTTCAGTCGATGTTAGTGTTAGATAAAAACAATGAACCTAATATGTAATTTACTCAAACTTTTTTTCTCTATTTCAAGTACCTACTTACAATACAAGATGAACAAAACTCACCATAAGTATTCGTAGTTCTTTTTTTTCTGTTAATGCTTTAGCCTCCATGCTACAATAATGGTCTTACAAAATTGGGTGTTCACAGATGTAAATGAGCCCGTTAGTCTTTTTTGCCGAAAGTTACAAAATAAAACTTGCTTCAATAAAAAATACCCATTAGGGTATAACCAAAGGTAGGTATAGTACCTATGAACGGCGACAAAATCTCAGCAGTGATTATCGATTCGTTCCGAACTTTTATCTTTCCGTGATAAAAACGGGTATTTTTGAATGCACACAATTTCGTTGGTAGAATGATTATTTATTTAATTATCTAGATTCTGTTCGCGGGAAACACGATTCATAGAAGTGTGCTCGATAGTTATTTTTCAAAGGTAGGTATCTATTTTTGCACTTTATCGTCTGGCGTTTTCTCATTAATATTACAAATTATTTTTTGCGAGTACCTACGATACAACTTACTTGTACATTAAGTACCAAATTCTTCTCAAAAAAGGTTTACTTGTTTATGTGTCGAGAAAACTCCAAAAGAAAAATCGTCACTACATGGAAATTCTGCTCTTCTTTACCGCTAGTGAAAAATCAAGAGATAAGGGTTTAAATTTTCATGTTGGACAAACATAGCTTCCAGTACAATATCTAGCATTAGGATTGAAGTATGTTCCGGACGGGCACGTGTATTCGTACTGCACAAATGATCCTGTTGGCAACCTTATACAAAAATAGTAACTCGAACAAGTTGTATCTGCCGTATTTGCGAATCTACCAGGCGCTGTACATGACAGTGTAGAAGCTGATGAACAAGTATAACTACTGGTACAATAACCAGCATTTGGATTAAAGTAGGATCCCAATGGGCACGTGTAGTCATATCGTCCGTAGGATCCATCTGAGAATCTTACGCAGATATGGTATGTCTGACAGGTAGCATCATCAGAGTTGGCGAACCTTCCAGCAGATGTACATGAGACTGTGTTAGAATCTGTGGTTACACTTGCTTGTGTTGTTGTGATGACTGTTAGGGGGCATACGTAGCTGCTGGTGCAATAGCCAAATGCTGGATCGAAATAGGAACCTTGCGGACAACTATACTCGTATCGGCCATAGGTCCCGTTACTTAGTCTTATACATAAGAAATATGTCTCGCAATTCGAGTCATCGGTATTGGCAAATCTTCCAGAAGATGAACATCTAAATACGCTTGGTTCTGTAGTTGTTGTGGTTGTTGTGGTTGGTTCTGTAGTTGTTGTGGTTGGCTCCGTAGTTGTTGTGGTTGGCTCTGTAGTTGTTGTGGTTGGCTCCGTAGTTGTTGTGGTTGGCTCTGTAGTTGTTGTGGTTGTCTCTGTAGTTGTTGTGGTTGGTTCTGTAGTTGTTGTGGTTGGCTCCGTAGTTGTTGTGGTTGGCTCTGTAGTTGTTGTGGTTGGCTCTGTAGTTGTTGTGGTCGGCTCTGTAGTTGTTGTGGTCGGCTCTGTAGTTGTTGTGGTTGGTTCTGTAGTTGTTGTGGTTGGCTCCGTAGTTGTTGTGGTTGGCTCTGTAGTTGTTGTGGTTGTCTCTGTAGTTGTTGTGGTTGGTTCTGTAGTTGTTGTGGTTGGCTCTGTAGTTGTTGTGGTTGGCTCTGTAGTTGTTGTGGTCGGCTCTGTGGTTGTTGTGGTTGGCTCTGTAGTTATTGTGGTTGGCTCTGTAGTTGTTGTGGTCGGCTCTGTGGTTGTTGTGGTTGGCTCTGTAGTTGTTGTGGCTGGCACTTCTGTTGTGGTTGGCACTGCTGTTGTAGTGACTGGCACTGCTGTTGTTGTGGTTGGCACTGCTGTTGTTGTAGCTGGCACTTTTGTTGTGGTTGGCACTGCTGTTGTGATTGGCACTTCTGTTGTGGTTGGCACTGATGTTGTGGTTGGCACTTCTGTTGTGGTTGGCACTACTGTCGTTGTGTCTGGAACTTCTGTTGTGGCTGGCACTTCTGTTGTAGCTGGCACTTCTGTTGTGGTTGGCACTGCTGTTGTGGTTGGCACTGCTGTTGTAGTGACTGGCACTGCTGTTATTGTGGTTGGCACTTCTGTTGTGGTTGGCACTGCTGTTGGTGTGGTTGGCACTTCTGTTGTGGTTGGCACTGCTGTTGTGGTTGGCACATCTGTTGTGGTTGGCACTTCTGTTGTGATTGGCACTTCTGTTGTGGTTGGCACTTCTGTTGTGGTTGGCACTTCTGTTGTGGTTGGCACTTCTGTTGTGGTTGGCACTGCTGTCGTTGTGATAGGCGCTTCAGTTGTGGTTGGCACTTCTGTTGTGGTTGGCACTTCTGTTGTGGTTGGCACTTCTGTTGTGGTTGGCACTTCTGTTGTGGTTGGCACTTCTGTTGTGGTTGGCACTTCTGTTGTGGTTGGCACTTCTGTTGTGGTTGGCACTTCTGTTGTGGTTGGCACTGCTGTAGTTGTGATAGGCACTTCAGTTGTGGTTGGCACTGCTGTAGTTGTGATAGGCACTTCAGTTGTGGTTGGCACTGCTGTCGTTGTGATAGGCACTTCATTTGTGGTTGGCACTTCTGTTGTGGTTGGCACTTCTGTTGTGGTTGGCACTGCAGTTGTTGTAGTTGGCACTTCTGTTGTGGTTGGCACATCTGTTGTGGTTGGCACTTCTGTTGTGGTTGGCACTTCTGATGTGGTTGGCACTTCTGTTGTGGTTGGCACTGCAGTTGTTGTAGTTGGCACTTCTGTTGTGGTTGGCACATCTGTTGTGGTTGGCACTTCTGTTGTGGTTGGCACTTCTGATGTGGTTGGCACTTCTGTTGTGGTTGGCACTGCAGTTGTTGTAGTTGGCACTTCTGTTGTGGTTGGCACTTCTGTTGTGGTTGGCACATCTGTTGTGGTTGGCACTTCTGTTGTGGTTGGCACTTCTGATGTGGTTGGCACTGCTGTAATTGTGATAGGCACTTCTGTTGTGCTTGGCACGTCAGTCGATGTGGTTGGCACTTCTGAAGTTACGCTTGGTTCAGGTGTTGTAGTTAAAATAACTTGCGTCGTTGTCGTAATGGATACGTCTGTAGTTGTAATGAACACTGTCGTTGGATTACAAACATAACTAGCTTCGCATATTGTCGAAACTGGGTTGTAGAAAGTATTTGGAGGGCATGGGATGACTGTTTCCACAAATGCTCCGTTGATGTTGGTGCACTGTAGATATGAACTGCAGTCAGGGGCATTAGGGTTCTCTACGAAACCATCTTCGGTGCAGGCTGAGCTTCCTGTTTGGCTGTTCGCTACCCATGCTTGAACGAAGACCTGTTTAAAAATAAATAATCTATAAGTTGATGATAATACTTGTTAGATTGGCCAAGTAGGAAGAAAAAGTCTTGGACGGCTAAGTAGGTACCTACTTAATTTGTTTCAATACACGTTTCAATGTTATGCTAACAATCCTTGTGGCAAACACGCGTTTGTTTTATTTAATTTAATGAAAGTACTAGTTTAATAAAAAAAACTATTTAAACTTACAAGACATGTAATAAATGCTATCTCAGCCCCCATTATGCATAAATTATCTTATACTGTTCTGTGTTTTATACCGTAATCTTGCCTGATTAAATAAATTAACTGGATAATCATTACAACTTTGTTATAAGATTCTTTTGCAAAGATAGATGGATCATTTGCTTATCTCTTCTTAAGTTGTCTCCAAACAAGTTTAATTTTCTTCACATGATTTTGTAGAATTTAATGGAGTAAATTGTTTTTCATAGTCTCGCACATTTTAATTTTCAATCTTTTAAATAAATATCTGCTAAAACAGATTCCAGATTCAGATGAACATTTAATTCATCATCATACATAGTATAAAGTAAAGTCCCTTCCCGTGTCTGTATGTATGTTTCCTTATATCTTTGAAACCCCTCAACGGATTTTGAAGCGGTTTTTTTAGTATATAGAATTAGTTAAGGGGCAGGTTTTTAAATATTCTTTACATCAAATTTTAACCCCGAAAGGGGTAAAAAAGGGGTTAAAAGTTTGTATGGAAAAACATTATTTTTAAATGCGATCTATTTCAAAATTTGAGATAAGATCAAAGAGTTTAAATAATTAAATACGTGTTTCAGGGGTTTTCGATTTTAAACCCCTTAAGGGGTAAAGAAGGGGTTAAAAGTTTGTATGGAAAATCTTTATTTTAAAATGCGATCTATTTCAAAATTTGCGATTAGATCAAAAAGCTAAAAAAAGGAAATACATGTTTCAGGGATTTTCGATTTTAAACCCCTAAAGGGGTAAAAAAGGGGTTAAAAGTTTGTATGGAAAATCTTTATTTTAAAATGCGATCTATTTCAAAATTTGCGATTAGATCAAAAAGCTAAAAATAGGAAATACGTGTTTCAGGGATTTTCGATTTTTAACCCCTAAAGGTGTAAAAAAGGGTTAAAATTTGTATGGAAAATCAATATTTTTAAAATGAAATCTGTTTTAAAATTTGCGATTAGTAGAAAAAGCTAAAAAAATTAAATACGTGTTTCCGGGGTTTTCGGTTTTCGACCTCTAAAGGGGTAAAAAAAGGGGTTAATAGTTTGTATGGAAAATCATGATTTTTTAATTCCGATCTGTTTCAAAACTTAAAATTAGATCACACAGCTAAAAAAATTGAGATCGTGTTTTCTGAAGACCAGAGTGTGACCTAAAGAGGTAAAAGATGGGTTGCAGCGGGTGAAATCGCTGACGGGCAGCTAGTACTGCATAATCGATACACAATACCAGGTGCAGAATAAATTGATGATGAAGTTGTGATCGATGAACAAGAATTACTATTGGAACAATAACCAGCTGCTGGACCAAAGTATGTCAGGCAAGCAAATTTATACTGGTACGCAAATGTAACAGCTTGAGTCATCATCAATATCAGCAATGTATCAGTATTACAATCTTCATTCAGGTTATTGTCTGTTTTACTTGTTTCAGTATTATAATCTTCATTCAATTAATCTTCTGTTGTACTTGTTTTAGTATTCAATTTATCGTCTGTTGTACTTGATTCAGTATTATAATCTTCATTCAAGTTATAGTTTGTTGTACTTGTTTTAGTATTATCAACTTTATTTAAATTATCGTCTCTTGTACTTGTTTCAGTATTTTAATCTTCATTTAAATTATCGTCTGTTGCACTTGTTTCAGTATTATAATATTTATTCAAGTTATCGTCTGAACTTCTTGGTAGTATTAAGTATCATCGTTATTATTATGTTCTTGTTTCAGTAAATATAATTTTTATTTAAGTTGTCATTTGGAGTACTTGTTTCAGTATTATGATGTACCTACATTCAAGTTAGCGTCTGTTGTACTTTTTGATATTATTCATTCGTATTATCTTTATTCAGGTTATCTAAATAAAATGTACGATGTTTATTTTAGTATTATAAATAACCTTCATACAAGTTTTCATATTTCACACTCGTATGAACTTCATACAAGTTATCGTCTGTTTTACGTGTTTCAATCGTCGAACTTCACTTGAGTTACCATCTCCTGTCTGGGCTTCAGATGAAGTTTCTTCACAAGAGCCAACCTCTGCGATTCTTTCAGTCGTAGTTTCTTCATAAGATCCTGTGTCTATTCACAGCTTTCGAATACAGTTTCGTAGACACAGTGAAGTTATAAAAAGTTTTGTGCTATTTCTGTAACATCCTGTATATGTGTTGTTGCTGGCTGCTTTGCTTCTTCCTACATACCTTTTCTCTATGATATTTATTTTTTCGTCACGAAATAGGTTGGTTCCCAAATATTTTGTTTATTAAGATTTAGGTTCGGCAGTAGCATAGAGAGTTACAAAGTTTATCGACAACGTATATCGGTAGACATAGGTTCCATCCACATCTGCGTAAGGTACCTACAAGTAAGTTCATTGCTTTGATAATTATTTCACAGCATCCTATATTATTATCTTGCGAGATATGATACTAGAGAGAAGAATTAAACTGATAAACTACGTACTAGGTGTAAAAACCCGCAGTGGTACTTGTCGTAATATTAATGATACACGTCTTAGTAATAAACAGTGTAGAGTCGATTGCTTAATTAAGTATTGTTGAAAATTGGCGTTCCAAGTGTGCCAACAATGTTGTTATGGATTTTTGTCTTAGTTGCGGTGAGTGCGCCCTGAAATTTTAATAAACATTCGTGTAGATCCATGGGTATCAGGGACACCAAATAGTCCAACGACTTGATTAACAGGGTTTTTCAACCGCCTATTTAAGTAGCAGGCCTCTGACTTGGTTGTGTAACGACCGCAGTCCAAGTTATTATTATCATAGACAGCAACCGATACCGACGGCGTAACGTGCTCTTCGAAACGCGGAACCATCTTGCTTTTTGGACAATCAAACTGCAATGTCCTAACCAGACTAGGAACGAATTCAGAAAGTGATTAAATTTCAACTTTGTGCGAGAACCATGAGTGTTTTTGAGTGGCCAGTTACGAAGACTACCTACTATTATCTAGTAGTCTAACTATAGATCAGAGGTGAATATTTTGAATTCCAGTTTATTTTCTTTCAAAAATAATCTGTGTGCTTTCTTCCATCTTCATTATCTTCACAGCACTTGCTAAGTTAAGCCAAGCTTGATCGAAGGAATGAATAAGAAAATATATATGTCGTGTCCAGCAGTGGAGTGTTGTGAATGTTGCTGCAGTCACCCTTCCAAATCCAAACTAGATGTTCCCAAAAAGAGTAGGTAGTGTAGTACCCATCTACAACTAAATATGTAAGTTTGTACTTTACAACGTATTTAGGTACTCGAAATTATCATCTTTATGATGGTTTAATATCAGGTATCTAGGTGGGTGACGCGACGTTCTACAATTTGAAGATTACTATCATCACGATAACAATTTTCTTAAGCATTGTCAGTGTAAACAAAGCATTATTTTTATGACTGATAAGCACTGTTTTTAATTGCAGGGTTTGTGTGCCGGGGTAAACTCAGAATGCATGGTTCGTGGAAGATTCCCGAATGATATCACCGAAGACTGTAGAGGGTACACCACATGTATAGCCACAGCTATTAGTACCTTTTACCAGTATAACCTTGCGTGTCCGCCGACTTTCGTCTACAATCACTTCGACAGCCAGTGTTCAAACGCAACTGGCTACTATTGCCTCCCGAGCTACAACTGCACGAAAATTGGAAACTTCCCTAACCCGGACTCTACGGATTGCATGTCTTATGTGACTTGTATCCAAGGACTGGATGCGCTGACCGCTAGGCTGGTCGACTGTCCTGCAGGAACAGTGTATAGCCCGATAGAAGAGTTCTGCGTAGAAGACACTATTTACACGTGTCCCAGTAGTACCACGCCCGTGCCAGATGTGCCAGTGACAGTGACTGAGCCAAATTTAATCCAGCAAAATGCTACGACCGCTACGACTCATTCTGAACCTCCATCAACTGGGAATAGTGCTTCAGCCTTAGGAGCTGTATGTACAGTTGGTCTGGTTGTGAATTTTTTGTTATATTTATGTTCTTAGTTCATTTTTCTACTTGTTGATAGTAAGGTAAGAATTTCATCGATTTATTATAAAATACTTTACTCAAATATAATTAGGGGTTTTTATTTAATTTAAACCTAAATAACCTTATGTTTGACTACGCCAAGGTGGCTAGAGAATACCTTCATTTATACCAGATATTAACCAACTCCTAGAATGGACCAATCAATGGATTGTCAAACTAAATATTGCGAAGTGCTCTGTGCTACATCTGGGCACCAACAACCCTCAGGTTGATTATACCATAGATGAGCAAAAAATTGCAGCAACAGATTCTCAGAAGGATCTAGGAGTTCTCATGACAAAGAACCTTAAATGGAGTGATCACGTTAGCATGGTCGTTAAGAAGGCAAACTCATTCTTGTATGTTATCAGGCGCTCTTTTCAATACATCACATCAGATGTCTTCATAAAAATATACAAAACATATGTCAGACCATTACTTGAGTATGCTGTCCAAGTGTGGAATCCGTACCTGGCCAAAGATATCGACTTACTAGAGAGTGTGCAGAGGAAAGCTACAAAGATTCCCTACAACCTAAGAAAAAAGTCTAATGAAGAGCGGCTTGATATACTTCAGCTGACTACCCTGACAGAAAGAAGGCTTAGAGGAGACTTAATTGAAACTTACAAAATTCTCACTGGTCTGTATAACCTGCCTATGCAAGAGATATTCACGCTAAAGTCATCACGCTTTCATCGAGGCCACTCCCTTAAACTGAACCGTTCGCACTCAAATACCAATGTCGCTTATCACTATTTATCAAATCGCATTGTAAATGTATGGAATAAACTACCTGATGATGTTGTGTCTGCGCCGTCATTGAACTCTTTTAAAAATAGACTTGATAATTGGTGCAAAAACAATAAAGACTTTATAAATAAAAATATTCGCGTGTGTAAATAAATAATAAAAATATAACAAATCAATTTCAATAAATAAATAATATATATATAACCAACACTGCAAGGACCTATCAGCATATATTGCTGCTTGTCCTATAAATAATAATAATAATAATTTAATATAATGCGCTCATCCGCAGGAACAACGGCACAAATGACATAAACCACATTTTACAGGAGAGCGTTTTAAAGTTATAATTTTTTTTGTTATCGAATGCCGACTATGTATTGCAAATTTCGGTGTCGTAATGCGGTTTATATCACTCTCCTAATGTTTAACTATTTATAAATGCTATTATCATGCGTCCAAAGAATCTTAAATGTCCAAAATTAACGTGAAACCATGGTGACAACCTGCAATTGTGCCATTTTAATACTAGAATTTTTATTTTTGTGTAGTTGTGACAGCCTGGACGTTTGAAAGGGTAATTAAAATCTGTCAATATAACCCACCCATGACGCCCATGAATCGATCTGCTCCCAAACTGGAGCCACCACTACGTCGAGCTAAAGAAGGAGCTTGGTCATGCGCCAAACGTGCAGCCCTACGGGCCCACAGGGTTCCAATTCCTGGTGCAAGGCGAACAGGAATTCCGCGTTTACCAGCGCTACCATACCGCGCTGGAAGGCTCCGGAACCAGAATATCCTGTTGTTCGCCTACGCAACCCACTTCCGAAGGAGCGGCCAGTCAAGGTCGCGATTAAAGGCCTCCCCGTGGACACAGACCCGGAGGGCGTTCAGAAGGAGCTGACCACCCTGGGCTACGAGGTGGACGCCCAGGGTGTATCTGCTTCGCCTAGTTCATCCGCACGCCGAACATCCCGGGCATCTACAACGTCATAGAGCTGTGTGACGCCCGGCGTGAAGATCGAGGGATGGCGTAGAATACAAGGAATCCCACAGAGCCATCGATGCCAGAAATTCCGGCACAGCAACAAGCACTGCCAATGCTAGCTAACGTGCGTGATCTGTGGCGGCGAGCATCCCGCCCGGAAATGCAGAAAACATCGTGAAGAGCCGGCCACAAGCGCAAACTGTGGCGGCTCGCACTCGGCCAACAGTCTCGATTACCCCGTACGGGGCACAGCGCCTCTTACGAAGCCCGTCGAACTGAAGAGGACAGAGGCGGCAACGTAAGGGGAAACCAACGCGGCTGGATCCCTTATGGCGGCTGCCAACGGCCCCTCCGGAACTACGTCGACGAAGAAGCGGAAGCCTAGGAGGCGGAGGAGGCGAACATCGCCCTTGCGTGACGTGGAAGAAGCGGGTCAGCCATGTCAAGAGCCACCCACGGGTTCGTTGGATGCAGTACATCTCAGGGGGAGAAGCCGAAGCACTAACCGGCCCCAACACAAGAGAGCTTACGAGCAGCCGTCCTAGAAGAGAACAGGAAGGTCCTGAACAGTGCAATCAGGACCCCTCGGGGCAGACGCGACCTTTATCGTCGACAAGAGCCTCCAGCGCCTGATCCCGTTATACGGCGGGGTGATGGCCACCAGGGGCGAACTGGAGGCTTTGGGACCCAGATAGACTGCACAGGGTGGTGCTGTCCAGCCCATTCTGACGTAATCATCAGCTTTCCACATCCACTACTCCACGCGGGCACACTCCCAAAGGCTACCACCGCTTACTGGATATGACCGCTGCCTCGGGACCCCCTCGCGAGGAGGATGAGGCAGCCATACACCGGACGTGACTCACTAGATGTAATGAGCCGCCGCCGCTGGCTGACGGGCACTAGCTGGACCTCCCCCAATTGGGAATCACCCGGCTGGTACGACCTCGGAACCTCGCATGAATGTTGTTTATTACTCTTAAAATTATCGTGTGAATTTGGGGTAAGACCGACAGATCCCATTTAAAATTATTAAGAGTTTTGGTGAAACAATGGCACAAAAAACATTTATGCCGATATCCCACTTAAAATTTATTAATTTTTTGGTGAAACAATGGCACAAAGAACAATTGGGCACAAAAATTTCAATGAATTTTATGTCACAATTACCTAAGTGCCGATCTGGCTCCTGAACACGGTGCGCACTCCGCGGGGCTCCCCGCATAACTGGTGATGTGACATTTTACCTCCCAAGATGGCCGAAATTTTGCATCAAAGCAACATCGGCACAGTGCCATCTAGCGGTAACTACTGGAAATACAAAAGTGCCGTCTTTGCAGCGAATGTATTTATACTCAAGGGTACTTATGCCATCAAAAACTCGATTTTGGAAAAAATGCAATTGTGCCGTTGTTCCTGCGGATGAGCGAATGGTTATTCGATTTTCGTATCGAACTTGTTTATAAATACGGGGTGTAGTGTAGGTAATGTAAGGAACATGTCTCCGAATACTGAAAGGGTGCATTCAGACCATGAAAGACGAATGCCCATTTGTGGGCTATGTTTTTCCATTGCCTCAAGATGATACCAATATTAAAATCTGGGGGCACGGCAGTGCCCCCACCAAGTCGAGCTGAAAGCGGCACGGCCGTACCATCCTTTTCTCGAACCAGTTCAGGCCATTTTCGACCCCCTCACAACTCCGTTGTCGATGAGTTTAGATCCCTCATTTTAAAATATCTTATCAAGCACTGCATAGGCACGATATATTTTAAATTTCATTTAATTTGGACTAGTAGTTTAGAAGTTATAGTTAGTCAAAGTTTCTTAATTTTCTGCCTGACTGACTGACCGATCATCAAAATTCTAAGGTACTTCTAGCAGACTGAGGAGCTTGAAACTTAGAATACACCTTGTATTTAGTGTATGAATAAAGGGAAAACTATAACATTCTGCAAATTGGTTGCAACTGCATAACTAACTTTGTATTTCCATACAAATGTATAGGATTACAAAGTTAAGTTTGCGGATGGGCTTGAGGCAAGCTGTAGCTGAGCCTCAAGAAGTAGTTCCAGACAAGAGAAAGAGGAAGACTATCTACAAAGAATGAGATCCACAAAACATTTACTTGTAAAAGAACAAGTCTGCTCTCAGTTCATCTACTGTAAAGTTGAGATCCATGTTGTCGGTTATTGATTTATTCAAGGACTACTTCAGGAATTTTATCTTAGCTATTGCGTAATTAGGTAACAGACATCATCTGTTACTATATCGATTTTAAAACTTTTATATTTACAATAACTAGAATGACTTGGCAATCGCACACTATTTGCTTGTGAGATACGATAGTCTAGTGCGATGGCCGGGCCATTCTAGTTATTGTAAATATAAAAGTTTTTAAAAATCGATATAGTTACTGTAAGATGATGTCTGTTACCTAATTACGCAATAGCTTAAGATAAAAGTTCCCTGAAGTAGTCCTTGAATAAATCAATAACCGACTTGGCATCACATGGATCTCACAACTTTTTACAGTAGATGAACTGAGAGGCGAGACTTGGTTCTTTTTACAAGTAAATGTTTTTGGTGGGATTATTTTTACATTTAATCTTTGCTGTTTCGCCATATGAAAGTGTTTATAAAACGGGTAATTTAATTTTATTTATTACTAAATCTTGTATTGATTGTTCATGAAACTAGGAAATCAACCAAACACGCGCTAGAAAGCACAAGGAGTTTTATTATCTAAGCAACTCATATAATCAGCCAAGTAATATAATGTACCTATTTGACCAGATTCTTTTTGGTTACAAAATGACACAAAAATGACGTGAATTATCTGTCTGTTTCTGGTTGACGTTTGACGGTTTGTTTTTTGAATCACATTCCTTGCCATAAGTCAAAAATCATAAAATAATATTTCAATTTGTATATTTATTTCAATTGACCAATTTTTTACGAAAATACTACAAATGTTACCATTATGGTCTTGCCAAACAAGTTTGTTGAGAGTTTATTTAGATAAGTTCATGTTTCACATAAAAATACGCTACATCTCTCATGGATACCTCCAAATCAGGTAATTACCTCTGTTAGATCAGTGATGGCTATGAAAGGGATGGAATCAGAGAATGGGCGGCAATATTCCCCGTAAATTACGTTGAGCTCGCCAATCCGCCTGCCAAGCGTGGTGTGGTGAGTATGGAAAGATGATGGAAAGTAACCTTCCCCAAATTGCTGTGTTCGGAGACACAATTGATTCTGGATGTTAATACCTACCGTATTGATCTAAATATTACTAGCAATAATGTGCTGCAAGGCCTGCCGCATAATCAAGGCACTCGCATGGTTAATAATGTTAAAGAGAGATAATAATTATTTTGTTTATGCATTTTAGGTCTCAAGGATGGAACGTATACTAAATGCAGCTTTTTATAATAGTGCTGCAACAAGGAAAACGATACGACATAGGTACTGCTATGAGGCTATGACATGGTTGTGTGACGACCGCCGCCGTCTGAGCCCGGAACCTTTACACCGCAGTCAGTTGCACTACCACCTGCATCATATCAATCAACCAACAAGTAGCAATAAAATAAAACTTTTTTTGCATTATTTATTGTATTTCACTTGCTATCCTATTTACCCAGCAGAGGAGGTGAATGGAAGGTAATGAAATAAAGAGCCCTTTTACACCAGAGATTTTGCTCCGGCGATTTTTCGGTGGAGAGCGATCGCGACGAGGACGCGACGGTTCGCGGCGACTAGCGGCATACACGCAGCTATATATCACTGCATTATGCGTTCTCGCTGTAAATACAAAGTGGGATGGTTGGTATTTAATTCACAAATGGACTCTTATGACAAGCACGCGGTGGTTACGTGGCGATTGAAAAATCGCGATGATAACGCTGCGTGCATGCTGCGATGCGAGCTGTCGCCCGTTCGTTGCGATCACGTTCCGTCGAGTAATAGCCTGAAAAAAATCGCCTGTGTGAAAGGGCTCGTAGACTCGTAGTGCTCGTCACTTAGGCTCAGAAACGAATTCTGCAAGTGCCGTATTTTGGAAATTATCTCATTATCTTTACAGTGTTTTCAGTAGCCAGTAGGATTCGCTGATATTTAAGGGAATCTTAAATGCAAGTGTTAAATGTCAAAGTGTTAAATTATGAGATCAATCTGTTTTTAGGTTATGTATTATTTTTATAAATAACTTTATATCCCGGGTTTTTATAGAAAAGAAAAACTGGAGGTAAATAAGTGGTTATTTATTGTCCATTTAGAACTACTTCAGCTTTGAGGCATTTTAGACGGGAGCCCTTTGCCCCGTGGGCAATATTCTTTAACAACTTGCATTTTTTTACATAGGTACCTAATTAATGAGTTGCATACTCGTTGCATAAATTGAATGAAAAAATTACGCAAGCGTAAAAATGGCAACTAATTCAATAATGTGCTTTATACCGAGGCTTTATACATAAAGACCTTAGAGTATATACAGGGAGTAACAGAAAGGGTATAACAAGCCGAAAGGAGGTCAAGGTACTCAAGAAACTGAACAACTTTCCCCATGGAACATGGGTCGAAATATAAAAAAAATACAAAATCGCCGATCAGCTAATTGATTTACTATGGGAGGTGGGAGGTCCAAATTTTTTTTGCATGTTTCGACCCATGTTCCATGGGGAAAGTTGTTCAGTTTCATGAGTACCTTGACCTCCTTTCGGCTTGTTATACCCTTTCCGTTACTCCCGGTATAATGAAATGACACATTATACAATCAATAAGCGACAATAGAATTTTTGTAACATATTCCATCCACATTCCATCAAATAAAGCCTACTCCATACATTGGAACCGCAAGATCAAAAGTTTTTGAATTTGCCGCTCGCGATTTTGCTGTCACGGCGACATTGTGACGAAGGCGCGTTCCATTTTAAATAAAAGCTCTATGCTGGAGACCAGTCAACCCACTGAATGAGGCCTTTTTTGACAGCTTATATAAAAATTAAATTTAGTACTTAGTAGCTAAAATCGTATAGATGGCGCTGATCCACTTGTACAAGAAATAAAATGACCCTTGCTCAACTAGCTACGTAAATCTATGAGCTGTAGGCATGCGATGTTTTTGTAACGCGACATTTAAAAGTTCTCGGTATTATTGTTAATAGTCCATCTTTTCCAGGCAACAAAGAAACAAAATAGAAGTTTATCCACCTTTTTTTATAATGTAATGCATAAAAATGTGAGTGTCTGTTTCTCACACGAGGTGCAGTCGAGTATGATAATAGTTTGACACGAGCATTCTAATGCGTAATTTCATACCGTTGCATACACTACTTTACTAAAAATATGAAAAAGAATCTTCGCTCTGCAATATAGCGATTGCAAGGAACAATTCCACCAATTGATCGACTTTTCTAAGTTACTTTTTAACGAAAAATTTAAATGAAGTTTCACAAAAACTCAACACCTTTATTTTCGAGAACTGATTTGAACACACAAAAATAAGCACAGAAACTACCTATCATATTTGATAAGGAATTTATATTAACTATTCTACGAACCATCATTGTAAAACGAAGACCATTGAAAAAATAATGAGTATGTATAATTTCTTCACTTTAAAGACGGGCAGTAATAAATGACTTCTACAATGTATTTATTACCCGTGTGTATTACTCACTCGAACAAAGACTTTTTGAAACAAATAATTTGCATAAATTATGTCGAAGCCAAATTATAAATACGTGCATTACCTAATTTACTAGTTTCTTAACGTTTCTGTTACTGGTTATGACTGGAGTCTGCAGTTAAAATAATTTATTTTTGTTAATTATACGTTTTACATTTTGACCTTTATAGTTTTTAATTTCAATAAAAATGAAATTGTTCATAAGCATTATATTTTTTACATTATTATACAATGTGCTGTGTGCTCCATTCAATGGTAAGTAAAAACTTTTGAATAAGTTATAAATATGCTTTTTATTTATATATATATATCAATAAATAAAAAATAAAATAAATTTTCGTAACATAAAAACCAAAATATATTTAGCAATACTGAAACGCAGATAATGTGTCGTATATAAATGGTTAAAGTGTGTTAAATATTTGTATGACTTCAGAAGAAGACCCAGAAGTAGGTCCAAATGGTGAAAGTAATAAGGGCGAAGGTAATCAAGAAGTTAATAAAGGTGGTGAAAAATCGGAGGTTACCGAAAATGAGAAAAATGAAGGAAAAAACAATAAAAATAATAGCGCTCTAGACAATAAAAAAGATGATAACAATGAAAATAATGGCGATGCTAACAACATTCAAGATGGTGAGGCTCAAATAAAATCTGAAGTTAACAGTAAAGATAAGGAAGAAAATCAAGGTGAACAGCAAAATGATGAAATTGGCAACAGCGATGAAGGTATGTAATTATAAATAGATAAAGAAAACATTAATTTGAGTTATCGATATTAAAATTCAAAATTGAACAAATAATTATTACTTAAAGACTTAAAAGTTTGATAAATTGGTGTACCTATTACTTATTTTGTTGCAGATAAAGACAACTCAGGTCAAGATGATCCAGAGACTATCATATTATATAGCATGATATATCCTCCAGTTGAATATGACATCATTGCTTTCCAGGAACCGATGGAAGATAGCTTGGATGAAGATATTGATAATAAAAGCTAAGCAATGTAAAATGTACTATGATGAGATAGCTAAATTTTGCGCTAGCCAATACTTGCTTTGTGTAGCTAACTACTGATAATTTCAAAGATGGTTGGAAAAATAGTTTTAAGTTGGATAATAAAAGTCGATAGATTACGCTGAACATTTGAGGACTTATGTTATTACTACACTAGCGGCCCGGGAAGCGGTTTCTCCCACTGCAACTTAGGTACCTACCGTTATCTTGTTTTCCTATTGAAATTATGTCACTCAAGAATGTTGTAGCCTTCTTAGGGTAAAAGAATTTTAAAAAATGGTTAAGTAGTTTTAGGGTTTATCGAGGACATATAAACAAATAAATCTTTCCTCTTAATAATATTAGTGTAGAAAAGTTTGTAGCTAAATGTAAGAATGTTAAAAAGCGATATAATTATATTATGACTATGCTCACCAATCCAATTTAAACTTTTCTTATTTTCATTCATGAGAATAATATAGCACTGTGAGTGCAATAAAAAACCCAGTACGTTAGTTTATGCAAAAAAACCTTCATAATATTATGGTTTGAAGTCCCAGGCCCATCTTATCCATTGGGCACACTGGGCACTTGCTCAGGGCCCCCGACCTATTGAGGCCCCCATCTAAATTATATTATTATTATCTGTGGCTTAATTTAACTAAAAATTTTTCGCTAGCGGTATTTTTTTTACTTCTGCTGTTATTGACTTTCTTAGTTTAAATATACGTTTCAACGCGTCATTGCATCGAATCATCCTATAACGGAGATATATGCATAAGTCAACTAAATGGGCGGTAAAATAGTCTATCTAAATGCGGCTAATGTGTAAATCCTTCATTAGGTTTCATTACCCTTAAAGGCCCCTTGAATTCTTACTCATAATGTGGACTAACCAAGTAATAAGTTGTATACCACTACATGCTGTTAGATGTCGCTGAATCATCGCTTCGAGAGGAGCATAAAGAGGTTAAAATATTCATTGGCGTCAGTCAGGCGCTGCCGGAAGCTCAGTAGAGTAGGTAGTGGGACGATTTTTCACGGTCTTTTCTTACTTTTAGTTATAATTATAAGTATGTGTATGTACCTACATTTTTAGGATGCCGCACTCAAAGAGTGACAACGGAACCATAACGGAACCCTATGACTGAGACTTCGCTATCTGTCCGTCTGTCCATCCGTTTGTTACAAAGCTGTATTTCATACACCTACCGTAATAACTAGTGAGTTGAATTTTTCACAGATACTAAAAATTTAAAATAAATACAATCAGATGTAAGTATTAAAATCAAAAGCCCGACGTCGGTAATTTCAAAGTTATAATTATTTATTTGAACGAACTACACCGAAAAACGTTGTTTGACAATGTTTATTATGTTCATGCATGACAATCAGAAAGAATAAAAGCAAACGCATAGTTGTTATGCATTTAAACTTGCGGTTACGCGCCACGCAGAGGGGGTACTGACGCTTTAACGCCATCTATTGACATAAAAAAGCGCAACTTATTTAATCTGCAAAAAAGGCTGGTTAAACATTCAGCTGAAATGGAACGCGCCTGTCTGACAGTATTTTAAATTAGTGATCTGTGTCTTTGGCGGGAATTTGAATCAAGAGGGTGAAAATTTTTCAAAGAAAATTTTAAAATTGCTTTTTGCAGAATAAATTGATAATTTCTTAGTAAATTTAATTACTAGTAACTTATATTCTAATAGTGCAATAAAAAAGCAACACAGCTTTGCTGCCCAGCCATGGGTCGCAAAGGCAAACGTAAAAAGGGAAACGATGGCGGAGAGGTAAGCGAAGGAGAGGACCCCGCTATGAGCGATGATGCGGGCGACGACGATGTAGACAAATACAAGCCATACAAAACAGAAAACTACATTCGTCAGTATCCGGAGGATGGCGGTGAGTTCGAATATATAGTAATTTACGAGAGCGCGGACGACAAGACGCCGATAGGTGAGAGAGACTTGATGGGCTTGGGAAGCGCATTGAAGCTTAGTAACAAAGGTATCAAGCAATTGAAAAGAATCAATCGTTACAAAATAGCGGTTATATTTGAGCGACCAGGGTTAGCAAATGCAGCTCTTAATAATCTCAAGTCTCAAAAAGAGCTAAAGTTGAGGCGACTATTCCAGCAAGATTAACGGAAGTGACAGGGTAATAACAAACGTTCCAACATACATGAGCAACAAAAAATATATGATGGAATTTCTAGTTGCAGAAATGTTGTATCTGTACGCCGATTCATGCGACGTTCCAAAGACGACGAAGGTAACTCCTGCTTGGTACCAACACAAGCGGTATCGATAACTTTCGCTAGTGCAGTACTTCCTGATTATGTGGATATTAACAGCTGGTATTTCGAAGTAAGGCCATACACGCCTCCTGTGAGCCAATGCCTGCGATGCCTGCGCTTTGGGCACATTGGTAAATTCTGTAAAAACGCCCAGAGGTGCTCAATCTGCGGTGATTCTCACAATTATAAAGATTGCGTAAAACGGCCAGAAGAAGCAGTCTGTGTTCACTGCAAAGGAAAACATGTTGCAATTGCCAAATCATGCCCAGTGAAAATTCAAAAGCAGAGGAGATAAAAGTTCAGATGCGCAGGGCCTCGTATTCTGAAGTTTTTAATAACAAAAACTTCCCCCCACTAAAAAGTAAAGTAGACCCAGTTCAACAATTGTTTAAATCGGAACAATTCATGAATCTTCTGATTTCTTCAATTATAAAAATTATTTCCGCTAGTAAAGATGCTGAAAATCCCATCCCAATCTCTACTCAAAGTATAAAAAGCGCTTTACTTGATTCATTCAGTATCAATAAAACCACAGACCATAAAACTAAGTAAATTCTAATTTATGGATCAATTAAATATTGTTCAATGGAATGCTCAAAGTTTGTCTAGTAATTTGCATGCTTTTACTTATTTTTTATATAATAATAATATCCATGTAGCACTTATTTCTGAAACCTGGTTAAAACCAGGGAAAAAAATTAAAATTAAAGGTTTTAACATCGAAAGATTAGATATAGGTACTAAACACAATGGTGTTGCTATATTAATACAAAATAATTTGCGTTACAATTTGTTAAACACACATTCTGATAACTCATTACAAAATTTGGCAGTTCAGTTACATTTCAACAATGAAATTATTACAATAATTAGTTTCTATAGTCCCACGTTGGCTTCTCCTTCCAACTTTACTTATTCCCGTCTTGATAGTTTGATTAAATCTGTACCGGGCCTCTTATTATGGCTGGGGATTTCAATGCACACAGTACTTCGTGGGGTTGCACGTCAACTGATGCGCGTGGTATAATTTTGCAAGATGTGATTGATGATAATAATTTATGCCTCCTTAATGACGGCCAAGCAACTACTGTGGGTTCACATGTGTGGAAACCAAATGCATTGGATCTTACTCTCGTTTCTTCCTCATTATCATTACGTTGTAGCTGGTCAGTTCATGATGATCCAATGGGGAGTTATCATCTTCCCACTGTTACTAGTATCCTTGGTTCTGTAAATAGAATTAACAATTCCAATTTAAATCAAGGAAATTACATCCGTCCAAATTTTTCAAATGTCGATTGGAAAAATATCAAGAAATAGTTAGTGACAAATTAACTACTTTTAACTTTGACTTTGAACGACCACAGTAATCATATTATAATCTCTGTTTTACTACTAAATTGTGAATTTGAGGCTAATCCCACAACCAGAAATAATTCAGTGCAGCCAAATTTAACACGTAGGAAAAGACCATGTTTGCCTTGGTGGAATAATGCCTGCACTTTAGCAGTAAATATTTCTAAAGCTGCTTACATTCAATTTAAAAATGACCCAACATTAGAAAATTATATCTATTTTAAAAACAACAAGCTATTAAAAACTTACCATTAAAAGGGAAAGAGAAGCTTCATGGATGGCTTTGTGTGAAACATTTAACCGGCAAACACCTCTGTCTGTAATATGGAAAACAATGCGCATGTTTAATAAATCTTTTCTGAATGTAATGTGATACGGTCTTCTAACACAGATTGGATACCAGCATTTTTAAATAAGTACACAACCGTTTCTCCAAATATTGTCACTACTACTGTTAACTCTCCAGTCACTGGTGGTAATGATTATTTAATTACACCTTTTACTTTAAATGAATTTATTAGTGCACTTAGCTCTAGAAGAGATACCTACTGTTTTTGGTTTAGATCATATTCCATATAAGTTATTAAAAAATCTTTCATTGTCAAGTAAAAAAATGATTTTGGACATATTTAACTTTCTTTGGTCTAATGACATAATTCCCACTGAATGGAAGGTTGATTGTTTAATTCCAGTTTTGAAACCTGGTAAAGATGCGGATAATTGTAATTTTATCGACCTATAGCATTAACATCCTGTATAGGTAAAGTTTTGAACAAATACTAAAACAAAGACTGGAATTTTTATTGAATCTAATAAGTTATTACCTCCAAATCAGTTTGGTTTTAGACGTGGTCACTCTGCAATCGAAAGTTTGAATAATCTCTTTCTTGACATTCATCATTCCTTCTCATTTAATAAATTTGTTGTTTGTGTCTTCTTTGATATTGTTGGAGCCTTCAATAATGTTAATCACCATGTGCTTGCTGTGGAGTTACAGTTGTTAGGTTTACCTGGAAAATTTATTAGTTGGATATTCAACTTTTTAAATGGTAGGCAAGTATATGTCAAGTTTAAAAATAATTTATATGGACCACAATCGTCATATTTAGGTGTTTGTCAAGGTGGAATTTTAAGTCCTTTGCTGTTCATCTTGTATATTAATAAATTAAATAGTATACTGGGTACCAAGTAAGAAATTTACAATTTGCTGATGATTTAGCTATATATTGTATTGGGTCTAACATGCAAGCAAGAGAAATCAAATTAAATTTAGCATTAGAAAGATTAAAAACATACTTTGATTATTTACATTTAAGTGTTAGTCTAGAGAAAACTAAAGTTGTGATCTTTAGTAGATCTAGACTTTTAATATCTCATATATATTATGATGGTAGCTTATTGCCAGTAGAAGATGAAGCAAAATTTCTTGGAGTAATTTTTACTAGAAATTTATCATGGAATAAGCATGTAAGTTATGTGTCAGATAGAGCTTCTAGAGCTTTTAATATTCTTAAATCCTCGCTAGAACATCATGGGGGGCTGATCCTAAAGTTTTACTTATGTTATATAAGTCTGTGGTACGTTCCCACTTTGAATATAGTTTTCTTTGTTATGCTTCCAATCCTATTTTGGTTAAAAAGTTAGAAACTTTACAGAATAAAAATTTACGTTTAATAACAGGTGCAATGAAAACAACACCTATTGTTTCTATGCAAGTTGAATGCAATATACCTCCATTGATGTTAAGATTTAAATATCTCAAATTTAGATTTCTACTGAAATTATTTTCTTTACTCACCATTCCTTATTAGAGAAAATCGCTGAAAATCAAACTTTGGCCTCTGCATCTACTTCAATTAAATTCCCCTTTATTCTGCTTGATTATTCTGAAATAAAAGTTTATAATGAAAGGCATAACATTCACAAATCTGACAAGTTGGCATGTTACGAAGGAGCTTTTGAAAGCAAATTTTGCAATATGAATATAGTTATAGATAACTCCATTAGAACTAGAGAAGAGCTATATGAGAAACTTTCATTATGGCCACAATACCAGCATATTTACACTGATCGCTCAAAAACTGATACTGGTGTCTCTCTTGCATACTATCACAGTGCCTTGAAGACAGGAAATGGATATAAACTACCAAAAACCTGCAGTATATTTACGGCAGAAGCTGCAGCAATTCAAGCCGCTTTAGAATATATAAACAATTTAAATCACTCTTTCCCTAAATGGCTTATTATTAGTGACAGTATGTCAGTTTTATCAGCTTTAAAGAATAACACTCTGAGTACAAATTATATTATTTATAAAATTAAACAGCTGTGGCAAACACTATACAACGCCAATGTTTCAATTGAATTTTTATGGTCTCCAGCACATAAAGGTGTGTCAGGTAATGAAACAGCTGACTACCTTGCCAGAACAATAAACAATAGCTTAATTGGACAACCCAGAAGAATGTCACTTCCATGGAGAGATTTAATCCCATTGATTCAAGAGGAAATTAGACAAAGCTGGATAAATCAACATCAAATTATAATACAAGAAAAAGGTGCATGGTATGCTGCAATCAATAAGAATCTTGGAGAGAAACCCTGGTTCGCTAAGAATAATACCTTTATAAAAAGAAGATTCTTCACACAAATATGCAGGTTACGATTTGGTCATTGTAAATTTAAAGCCCATCTACACCGCATGAAAATTATTAACTCACCTTTATGTACAGATTGCTCTCTAAATGAAAATCAAACGCTGGAACATATATTTTTCAACTGTCCTGCTTTAAATATTAACCGAATTTTATTAATTGACAAGCTGCAAGATATTTACAAAGACAGTATCCCGCCTTCGCTTCAAGAACTTCTATCGAACCCTGCCACTTTTAATCCAATATTTGACTTTATTATCTCCACGGTTGGAGAGCTTTGACATGGATTTAACCCGGACATGGAATTTTATGAACCTGAAAATTACACAAGAATATATAGAAGAAATGGCATTTTTGCCTTGTTTTTATTGGAAATAAGAAATGAACTATAGAAGAATTGGCATTTAATGCCTTATTTTTGAAAAGATAACAGAAAGAACTAATAAAAGACTAGGCTGTATGGCTAGTACCATTGCCTATCCTGATGGATGAATTTTTAAAACAACAATTAGTGATCTGTGGAATTAATGAAAGTTTGAGGTTAGGAACAAAATAAGAAAATTTCGCTAAAACTGAATAAACTATATTTAAATAACAACAGTGAAAATATATTCGTACTATGTACACCAACATAATTAAACCAAGGTAAGTTTATGTGAAGAAAACCTCCGACATAGGGTAGGAGCGAATGTTATTGGTTATGTTATTGCATAGTATTTTGGACTCTTGTTGGTTCTATCTTCGTCAGTTGCAGGCAATTTTCGCGCCTGGCGTGCATTTGCCGGTCCAGCCAGGGCCAGAAGCTGCCTGAATCGAGCAGTCCTGGCAGCGCCGGGGATGGGATAACCCCGCCTGCTTACATACCTAGAGGGCCAACTGATATCCTTCAAGCTCTGGCCGCTACTGTAGGCCCGGATCCAACCGCTGCACACTACAAGTTAGTATAAATGAAGTTACCATAGTTCCTTTAATACTGTATGTTATTTATTGTTGATTGTCAAAGGTTGCCTTCAACCAATGCTAGAAAGTTGATGAATATTATTCGGGTGATGAGTATTAGTCCGAAAAGTGTCAACACTCTGAAAGGTAGGGAAACTAAATAAATTCATAACGTATAGTTTAACTTTCAGGTCTTTACTTAAATATTTACAACAATTTCCTTCCTTCTAGGTACCATGATGATCCATACCTCATCCCGTTGTCAAACTATCGCAAGAGAGCATATGCCCTATCAGCAGAGGCTGGACGCAAGGCAGCAGCCTGGATCCGGGACGAACATGCAGACTTGTTCACACAGCGCACTTGGGACCCGCCCATGAAAATGAAGACCCCGTACTTGAATGCTGAACCTTTTATTGATGCATATTCTCCAAAACCTATTTATAATGATGAGACTAAGGTGAGTTATCTGAGAAAAGAAAAGAAAAAACAAAGTACTTTTGCTTTATTGCAAAAAGTCTGTAAAGGTATAAATATATACTATATACATACTATAAAACAAAGTCACTTTTTTTGCATTTCTCTGTCTGTTGTGAAATTTGCTACCATAACCATAACCATAACAGCCACAACAGTCCACTGCTGGACATGGGCCTCCCCCTATTGGGGGGTTTTGCCATACTCACCACGCTTGGCAGGCGGATTGGCGAGCGCAGTCCACGACGTTGCATTGACAGGGAACGCTGCTGCCCATTCCCTGGATAAGTATCCCTTAGTCGCTTTTTACGACACCCGCGGGTAGAATTGGGGTGATGCTATTCTAAGCCGGCATCACACGGCAATCACGAAATTTGCTAACTCTTCCCAAACTATGCAACAGATTTTGATGCATTTTTTTTATTAAGGAGAATGATTTAAGAGGTAAAATGAATTGCAGCAGGTAACACCACTGACAGGCTGCTTCAATTAAATAAATACCTGTAGAACAGATTGTACCTTGACCAAGTGATTGATCTTTTCAATGATAGGCATTTGTTTCATTGTTTTACAGGTAACAGAAGCGGATCTGCAATACACAATAGATAACGCCCTGATAGATGATTCAATCAAAGTGTTCCAGCTGCTTGGTGGCACTGAGAATGTGAATGAGAAGTTGAAGGTGGATTTCCTTCAGCTGCTGTGCTTCTACAATGAGAAGGAACCGGACTCCATGGAGTGGTTGGAAGAGAGGTGGTTCTCGGCTAGCACGAGGGATAGGCAAGCTGCTACATGGAGGTAAGGTTATTTAATTTGATTCTTTAAAAATGTTTAAGCCATGGTAGTAGGTGGAATACCCAAGAAATAATTATCCTTCTGTTGTGGAATTCGCTAACTCCTATACCACGCACTGGATTTTAATGCGGTTTCTGTAACAGATAGAGTAATTCATAAGAAAGGTTACATGATGAAAATTACTTAATTCTGCGTAAAATTGAGTTTAAGCAAGTGAGATCGCTAGTTAACAGTAATAGTGGATCATGAATAAAAGTGCCACCTTATTGTGTGTGAGATATATTACAAAATGTCACTCAAGAATTTATATTCATTCTGCACAGCATACAGCTGTGAAGGCCACTACTTGTAGGCAAAAACAAGAAACTAGTTTATTCATCAATCAGTCTATTCATCTAGTAGCTAAATGACTTCTCCGCTTCTTTTTGCATGTATGATTTTTTAAATTTAAACCACAAAATTAAAAAGGGTTAATCATTTGTTGCCACGCAAAATAATACGTACCTATGTAGGCGTCGAGTCGTGTTGCGTAAATCAGCCCATAAAACCATTACCATCATGTTGCTATGTTTATAAAAATATCGTGTTTTTACTCATAAGAGCAACAGCACATTGGCATCATAATTATTATACATATTTGTTCAAACTTAGGTACCATGTCATCATAAGCGCTCGGCGCACAGACGTTATAACTTGCGTGAGCTACTTTATATTATACCTACCATTCAATAACGAGTTTAACAGCTATCAGTAAAAATGGTACAGTGTAAAAAGTGTAAACAATTTTTATCACTGAATAAGGATGAAACAGTTAAGTGCACTGGAGGATGTGAAGGCGTGTTCCACAAAAAATGCGTGATGAACCCGAAGAACTTCTCTACGTGCACTGAGTGTACGAAGGCCGGAAGTAACCCGAAACATGGATCGCCAGGAACGACTGACCCGAAGGTAAAGATAACTCTTGGAAAAAGCGCGGGAAACTTCGGCTAGGAGGTTCATTTTTTGCTTTTGGTGAAATTAAAATTCATTTTTGTAGTTAAAAACGTTGCGGAAAGTGTGGTATTGTAGATATTTCTTGTATTTAGTGTCTATATTTGTATTTGTGTAAATAATTTGGTAAGTTTTTGTACATATAACTTGTAAATATTGATCTCATATGAAAGATCCCCCTGACCCCGATGATTGGGGGGGTTCAGGTTTCCTCGGAGGCCTGAATCTCCCTGTGGGAGCGAGTATAACTGTAGTGTCTGCTGAAGATAGTAAGATGGATACTGACGGCTCAGTAGCCTCGGTGTCATCCAAGTCAGGTACTCGAAAGCGAACAAATTACTTACGAATTTGTCGCACATGTTCAAAACGGAAAAAGAAAAATGCAAATGGACAACCTCTTGGCGATAGTTATTGCAAATGTAACACGGAAAATACAATTTTGATGAAAAAGGTGACCTATGTTCCGAATATAAATGATAACGCTTTCTTGAAAAATGACAAAAAACCCGCTCCAACATCACCTATCAAAGACTCTACTATGACACCTCAAGGTGAATTTTCAGGCTCACCTCAACAACAGGGTCATTCTCAAATTCAGCATCAACATGATTCTCGCCAGGTTAACCGGAGTGAGTATATTCAGACAGATGCATCACCCTATTTGATTCACGTACAAAAAGTTGTAGAATCCCCTGATAGTGCAACCATCCTACACCCAATCACTTTCGGCAACTTCTTAAAGAGAAACAATTTCCAAAATATAGTACCCGGCAGTGTCAAACGAATTGGCAGGAACCGCTGTGCCGTTGCTTTTTCCAATTACAAAGATGCCAACAATTTTTTAAAGAGTGATCTTTTAGTCATGCATAAATTCAAGGCTATTATTCCGACCTTTAATATCACACGGATGGGACTGGTACGTGGCGTTCCCGCTGATTGGACTGAGGAAGAAATATTGGAAAATATTTCCACTCCCATTGGTTGTGGAAAGATTTTGAAGATAAGGAGGTTGAATTATAAAGTTCAAGTTAATGGTCAAGCTACATGGAAACCATCGCAGTCGGTAGTTATTACATTTGATGGCCAGGTCCTACCAAAAAGACTGTTCATGTGCTATAATGCCCTACCCGTAGAAGTCTACACTTACCCCACAATCCAGTGCTTTAACTGTTGTAGATACGGACATACGAAAGCCCTATGTAGATCAACAAAGCCTAGGTGTTATAAATGTGGTGCAGACCATTCCGGTGAATCTTGTGAGAGAGAAGAAGATTCTGCATCTTGTATAATGTGCGGTGGGTTCCATTATGCTACTAGCAAAGTGTGCCCTGAGTTTATACGACAGAAGGAGATTAAAGTAAGAATGGCAAATAGTTGTATATCATATGCAGAAGCGAGTAAACTTTTTCCACCTGCATCAAAGTCATATGCTGATGTCTTAATATCGAACCATACTGAGTCTGAAAAGAATTCCCCCAGTAGCCCTCCTCGCGTTTCTTACAAAAAAACAATTTTCAAAAAGCCACGTTCTCCTCATAATACAGAAAGTGGGTATGACAGAGCAGCACACAATGCGCTGCTAAATGAGTTCAAAATACCAGAACCTCAAAACGGTTGTGCTTTGGCTCCTAAAGAGAATGACCCTAAATATGACGCAATCATAAATACCATCCTTGCTCTTATCAGTACATTGATTCAATCTAATCTTTTTAAACCGTCCCACGTTGCCCCAGTTACTGAACTCATGCGTATTTTAAAAGACATTCCTAATGGATTCCAAAATAATCCAGTGGAATTGCAGGAGCGTAATACCTAAAAAAGTGACCTTATTTACTTAATCAATAAATTTAATCCCATAATAATAGCGTTAGTGGAAACTTGGTTAAAACCTGAATATGTTTTTAACATTTCAGGTTATACCTGTCTCCGCGATGATAGACCTGACGGGTATGGCGGTGCCGCTATACTCATAAAAAACACTTTACCTTTTACACAGATACATTTTCGGCCTCACGATTTTAGTGATATAATTAATGTGGTAGGTTTAAAATTCCAAAATATTTCTTTTGTCTCAATTTATTTATCTCGTTCTTCATTAGATATACTTAATGAATTACATAATATATTAGCTCATGTTTCGAGTCCATGTTTAGTTCTGGGTGATTTTAACTGTCATCACCAGTCTTGGGGTAGTGGTGTTACGAATGTTGAAGGTGAGCGATTGTTAGAAATTTTGGATGACAGAAATTTATGCATACTTAATACTGGTGCGCCAACGAGGCGTACGAATCCTAACGTCAATATTAGCGCAGTAGATTTATCAATTTGTTCCCCTAATTTAGCTTCTAATTTTACTTGGAACCCTTTGCCTTCTACCTTGGGAAGTGATCATTTCCCACTTATTATATCATGTCCTATTCAATGCCCAACTACTCGAAAACGTAGCCTCGTCTAAAATATAAACTAAATAACGTGGATTGGATACAATTTAAAAACCTTGTGGAAGCAAAAATATCAGAATTACCTCAGGTTGTTGAAGGTAGTGAGGCTATTTCTTCTGAAGCTCTGGCTCAATGCATGATAGAAGCAGCTGATCAGTTATTCCCTATTAAAAACCCTTCATTTAATAAGATTCCGCTTCCACCTTGGTGGGACAGACAGTGTTCTGAGGCTGTAAAAAGTAGAAAGGATGCTGAAAAAGTTTACGCTGAGAATATGTCTGATGAGAACTTGGATATGCTAACTAATACTATCCGCGAAACTCAAGAGTTCCTTAAAAATAAAAAGCAAGAGGGCTGGAGAGCATTCTGCGCTTCTCTTTCCCCTTCGACATGTCCGTCAGAAGTTTGGCGTAATATTAGACGATTTAGATCGGCTTTTGATGAGTACTTTTCTCCACTATCATTGCCGTCGTCAGTAATTGAGGATTTCTTGGATAACTTGGCGCCTCCTACTGTTCCTGAAAGTCTAATCCCTTATCCACTTTTACCTTCACCAAATAGTTCATATTCCCCAGATTCATTGTTTACTATGTATGAGTTGAAGGGGGTTTTGTCAACTGTGAGAGATTCATCCCCTGGAGAAGATGGAATCCCATATTCTTTTTTAGTGCACCTAAGCGACGCTTCATTAAATTATTATTTAAATATCATTAACTCAGTTTTCATATCTGGTAATATTCCTCCATCCTGGAAATCCCAAGAAGTAATTCCCATTAAAAAACCAAACAAACCTGCAAATGATGCAAAATCTTTCAGGCCTATAGCACTGTCGTCTGTAATTGCTAAGGTAGCTGAACATTTAGTTAAGAATCGTTTGGAATGGTTTATTGAGCATAACAAATTATTATCTGAAAGTCAATATGGTTTTAGAAAAGCAAGATCTACACTAGACAATTTAAGTATGTTGATTACAGATATTCACTTAGCTTTTTCATGTAACAAGTCAGTTATTGCGGCCTTTTTAGATATTAGTTCAGCATATGATAATGTTATTATATCCATTCTCCAAAGGAAACTGAAAACTCTTAATGTGCCTGCAATACTAGTGAATTTTATAACCAATTTACTATCCCAAAGATTAATATCGGTAGTTATAGATGATAATTCTAAAATATCTCGTAATGTTTCTAAAGGTTTACCACAGGGTTCGGTTTTAAGTCCAATTTTATACAATATATACACATATGATCTGGAGTCAGCTTTAAGCAACTCTTGTAATATCTTACAGTATGCGGATGACCTTCTTTTGTACACTGTAAATAGTTCTTTGGAAGAAGCGTCCACTTCATTGAGTTCTTCTCTTGACTTGCTTAAATGTTGGCTTGATTGTAATGGACTGGATTTGTCAGTTGCAAAGAGTAAAGTTGTGGTGTTTTCTCTAGAAATCGAATTGGTGGAATAGATCGCATTCTAATGCGATCTATTCCACCAATTTTAGTTACGTATGATTGTCATCCTTTGCTGGTTGAAGGAAGTGCAAAATTTTTGGGCGTTATATTGGACAGCAAACTTACTGGATTGCCCCACTTTGAGTATGTTGCTTTGAAATGTGAACGTTTAATTAATATTTTGCGTTGTCTTTCTGGGGTTTGGTGGGAGCGCACCCTTTCTCTATGAAACTTTTGTATAATGCACTAATACGGTCTGTTCTTGATTATGGCACTTTTCTGTTGGGTAATGGTAGTGTACTCGGGCTGAAGAAACTAGACTCAATTCAATCTAAAGCTCTCAGAATTATCACAGGAGCAATGAAGTCTAGTCCAATAAATGCATTGCAGGTTGAATGTTGTGAATCCCCATTAAAATTAAGACGTCAATATCTTAGCGATAGGTTTTTGTTCAAATCCTTCCAGTTCTCAAATCATCCTTTACATTCCAAACTACAATCCTTAAATGAATATATCTTAACAGCTCGTTATTGGCAGCACAAATCAGTTCCTTGCCTAGTCCAAAGTTATCGCAAAATTTTATCTATTAATAGTCAAATTTACCGTTCCCATTCCTTGAGTTTGTTTGAATCTGATTTCGAAACTTTATTTGTACGCCCAAACATTCGATATGATTTGGGCGTGGAAAGAAATGATAGTAATGCTAATATAACTTTTTTGTGTAATATTGATAATGAAAACTGGGAGGATTACTATCATATATTTACGGATGCATCTAAAATTTCAAATAATGACGATGTTGGTGTGGGCGTTTATCTAGCTCAGCTAAAATTAACAATTAAGGTAAAACTACCCCCAGAGTCATCAGTGTTTACTGGAGAATGTTATGCTCTTCTAAGAGCAGTAGAGTTAGTATTGTTGTCGAATTTTAAGAAAACTGTAGTATTTTCAGATTCTAAAAGTGCACTTCAGGCATTAGAAAAGTTTCCATTTAAAATGAAACCGTACTATCCCATCTTATTTGATATTCGTAAAAAACTGGGTTTATGCATGTCTAAAGGATTATCAGTTGTTTTTTGCTGGGTTCCTAGCCATTGCGGCATAGCGGGGAACTGAAAAGGCTGACAAGTTGGCTAAAGAAGCAGTGCAGGATGGTGACACATATCCGTACATAAATTATTGCCATGATTTGGTCACTCTGCCCGGGATCTATCTCCGGGACTCCTGGAATAGACTCTGGTCAGAGAGTGGTCAGTTAAAGGGGAAATATTACTTTAGTATGCAGCCTGCCATTCCTGTTAAACCATGGTTCTTCAAAGTAAAGTTATCTAAAACTGTTACGTCAATTATTATTAGAATGCGCCTGGGGCATGTTTGTACCCCGGCACACTTGGCAAGATTCAATATTGTGAATAATAATATGTGCGAGTGTGGAGATGATGTTGGAGATTTGGACCATATTTTCTTTTCCTGTTCCCTTCATGATCGTTCCATCTTCATGCAGTCACTGCAGTCCCTTCGTGTTCCTTTCCCAACACGTATTATTTGTTTATTGATGCATCCCTTACAATATTGCAATATTTTGTCATCTTTTATCGTATTTAATAACATAAAGCTCTAGTATATTTAAGTTTATGTAGATTCCTTAGATTAGATAAATTGACCTTACTTTCCCAACTTTTCTTTATTTTCCTTTCATTTTCGCGTATAGTTTCCCTACCTTTTATTACTATAAAAAACTCGAAGCTGGCACAAAGTCAAGTCTAGTGCCATAACACAAAAAAAAAAAAAAAAAAAGATAACTCTAAATCCTAATGAATCAGGAGAAAAGATCTTAGCGGAGGTCAATAAAAAACTAGCAGTTCTCTACACTATGGAAGAAAGGTTGACCGAACTCACGAAAAGTGTGACATTCTGCTCAGAACAATACCAACAAATGTTGGAATTTAAAGATGAAGCGGAAAAGAAATTTAAGATAATGGAACAGAAAAACATATACCTGCAGAAGTGTAATAAAGCCCTGGAAGAGAGGGTTTTGGAACTAGAAAGCAAGGAAAAAGAAAAAAGTCTTGAAATATTGGGATTAGAGATGAAAGAGAATGAAAACATCAAAAATACTGTCCAGGAGTTAGCTACGAAACTAGATCTAGATCCAGAAGAAATTGAGGATGCACAGAGGGTAGGTCAAGAAAACCTGAAGCAGATAAACCCAAGATTGTACTGGTTACGCTCAAGTCAAAGAATGCTCGCAACAAATGGCTATTAGCTAAAAGGGACAAAGGATTACTAATAATAAAGTATATGGAAACGGTAGCGACAAAATATATACATAAATGAGGATATCCCGAAATACAAGAAACAGCTACTTTGGATGGTACGAAACAAGCTCAAGCCTATGGGTTTCCAATTTATATGGATCCAAAATTCTAACATATTGGCCAAGAAAAACAACGAAGAAAAAAGAATCTATAATATTAGATCGGAACAGGACTTAGAAAGGTTCAACGAAAACAAATAGACGCGTAATTGACGCGGCGAGAACACACTTCCTGTTTCCTTACAAATTAATAATGCTTGATCAACATAACATTATACTGACGGATGTAGATTACGAGAGATATGATAACATACATATATTAAGTAATGATATAACCCTTAAACCTGGCTTTACTCACATTTTACATCAAAACATAAGATCTTTAGGAAAAAATTTAATGAGTTACTTATATTACTGGAAGAAAACAAATACACTATGGATTTAATTATATTAACAGAAATAAATATAAAACAGGAAGAGTTAAGTTTATATACAATACCAGGATACGATACGCATATAATAACTAGAGAGACATCAAGAGGAGGAGGCATATTAATTTATGCTAAGGATCGAATTAACTTTGAGGCAGAACGATCTAATACAAGGGACGCAGAAACATTACATGGGAGAATTAAAATAAAGAATAACATAACACACATCATTGCTGTATACAGACCACCCAAGTCAAACAAGAAGCGGTTCGTAGAGCAACTGGAAGCATCGATAAAAAGTTGTCCCGTCAATGAGAGTATAATAGTTATTGGTGACATGAATATCGACGTGTTGGATGATAAAATGAACCCTATTACTGTAAGCTACAAAACCACCCTGTGTGGCTACGGCCTGCAGTCTACGATACCAAGTACAGAAGTCACGCGCGAGGCGATTGTGGACGGGCATCTTCAGACGTCGTGCATAGACCACGTATGGGTGCGAGCGGGACGTAACGAATGCGCGTCCGCTTTCCTGCTCGAGACGCACTTATCCGACCACCATGCGGTAGGATTATCTATAGACCTAAACGGTGACGCAAAATCAGCTGATGATGATAAACGTATGCGAGAAATTATTAGTGACAAATTAGTTATTCCTAAGTTAGAAGCGTACGATTGGGCAAAACTCCTATTAATTACCTGTCCCTTAGTGTTGTATCAGAATTTGTGCACAGTGTTTGATAGGATTTATAAAGAAAGTACAATTGTTGTGCAGATGCGAAAAAAAAGGAAGACGCAACCATGGGTCGATAGGTATCTTTATACAATGTTACAGAGGCGAGATTACCTTTTTAGAGTGTGGAAATCGTGTCCTAGTAGTATGAATAAACGTTTAGATTACACCCGTTTTAGGAATAAAGTGAATAAACTAGTTCTTGATGCGAAAAATAGGTATAGACAATCAGAAATACAAAATTGTGAGGGTGATTACCGGAAAATATGGACTAAAATAAACTGTTGGCTAGGTAGAACTACCCGTAGTGTAGATGAAGTAATATTAAGATATTTAGGTAAAGTAGAAAATGTCAAAAATATATGTACAAAATTTTCTAAAACTTTTACGGAGGAGATTAAGGATATCAAACATGTTTGTGGTACCTACAAATTTTTTAGATAGAACGTCATATGTGAAGCCAAGTGAAGTAACTTTTAGATTCTCTAAAATAAGTGCATTTGAGGTAGAAAGAATTATCAATGGGTTATCTAAATACAAATCACCAGGGGTAGATGGTATAAGATCTAAAGACGTCAAACACTTATATAAACTGCTCAGTCCAATAATTGCCCATTTCATAAACTTATGTATAAAAAATGGTAGGTATCCTGATCGGTTAAAACAAGCAATAATACGACCTATATATAAATCTGGTAGTCATTTAGAGTTTAGTAATTATAGACCTATAGCTATTCTGTCTATTGTGGATAAAATTGTGGAAAAAGCAATAGTATCTAAAATGAGTAGATTTTTAGAAAAATACTCCATTCTATCGGATACACAGTATGGTTTTAGGACTGGCCGAAGTACAGTCACGGCACTGACAGGGTTTGCGGACTATGTAAACAGTAGTCTGGACTCCGGTGAACAAGTATTAGCTATATTTATAGACTATAAAAAAGCGTTTGATACGTTAGATCACGATATCCTGTTACAAGCGATGGATGAATGTGGAATTCGAGGTCCAATGAATAGTTTTTTTAGAAACTACCTATTAAATAGAAAAATACGCACAGTCATAAATGGCGTTACCGGAGAAGAGGCTACTGTGGAGCTGGGTGTACCTACCGGTTCAGTGTACGGACCAGTAGGGTACATAATGCACGTAAATAGTGTGTCGAACGTCGTAAATAGGTGCCGGGTGTATATGTACGCCGACGACATGTGTCTAGTATTTTCATCAAAAGAATTGAGTGAGGTTATAAAGTATGTACAAGAAGACTTTGAAGAGATTACAAAATGGGCACATGACAACGGGATAATACTTAATATCGCAAAAACTAAATGCATGCACATACATTCACCCTATAATCAGCGCGCTAAATCTATATGTGTAGATAACATTGCTATAATAGGACACACGTACGACTGTTTACATCATAATAAAACGAACTGTTACTGTGATAAACTACAGGTGGTTAGTAACTATAAATACTTAGGATTAACAATAGATAAAAACTTAAGCTTTAAATTACATATAAATGAAGTGTGTAACAGACTGCGATGTGTGTTAGGGAAATTCTATAATTTACGTCGGAGTGTAAATAATCAAACAATGTTAGTAGTATATTATGCGCTTGCTGATTCCCTCCTTAGTTACGGACTCAGTGTCTATGGACGAACTTTCAAGACATACGTTGATGAAATAGAGAAAATACAGATTAGGCTCCTTAAATTTTTAGTAACTAAAAAAGTCAAAGCATCATGTAAACAAGATTACAAAAAACTGTTTTCCCATTGTAAAATATTACCAGTAGAACAAAAAGTTAAATATTTAATTGGAATTGAGCACTATTACACTGACAAATGTAAAAAACTCTCCGTAAATAAATATAAAACTAAAAGTATGCGAGGCGGAAGGTTAATACAACCTAAAGCAATTAATTACTACGGAGAAAGGGTTAGTGAATATGTAGTCCCTAAAATATTTAACAAATATGATGTCCTAAGAAGTAGTCCTAAGGTGAGTGTAAATGTAATAAAACGTGATTTGAAGGATGCACTTCTACTTGATATATAAGGCTGGTGTAATGGTAATGCATAGTTCCTAGCATAACTTTAAATTAATATGTATGATTCAGTACTTACTTCTATTTAAAATTAGGTTAACCCTTAGGTCACCACATTTATTATGTTTTATTTTTATATACTTTGAACCTTAAGTGAAGGTAGTAAGATTCATAATCACTTGTACACACGCTGTACCAGTACTTACTTAGATGATAGATAAGTTTTCCTGAATGTACTTTGGTAGGTATATACAAAAATGTAACCGAGCGATACTCGCCATCAAACTTTTTAGTTTGGCGAGATTTTGAACTCTGTTTATTCTGTACTTGCCAAATGTATTTTTAATAAATAAAAAAAAAAATGTATTATAAATGTATTTCTTTCGTAAGAATGTAGATAATAGAAGAAAATAAGTGATTAAATAAATAAATAATATGGATGTTTTCAATTTAAGGTTGGGTGGCTTAGCTGACAAGATCTTTGCATCATTGGACCCTAAAACACCAGAAGCCTACTGTGCCATCATTCAGGGAATGGCAAAGTATTATCAGGTGAGACTGATTTAAAAATTGATTAATTGTGCCTTATGGTGCCAGCTTAGAATAGTAAAACCCGATATCTTTCCCATGGGTGTCGTAAGAAGCGAGTAAGGGATTTGAGAGTTGATGTGTATATAACTCGATTTTTATAACTGTGCGTTTGGAGCTGTCAAACTTTCTATACGATTTGACACTACAAAGTTACAAATGACAGCTCCAAACGCACAGTTATAATTTTTATAACTGTGCGTTTGGAGCTGTCAAACTTTGGATTTTGACAGTTTAAGTGTCAAATCGTATAGAAAGTTTGACAGCTCCAAACGCACAGTTATAATTTTGGAGCTGTCAAACTTTCTATACGATTTGACACTTGAACTGTCAAATCCCATACAAAGTTTGACAGCTCCAAACGCACAGTTATAAAAATCGAGTTATAGCAATTTTAGGCGACAAGCTAACAACAGTCTTCTGAATTACCCTCAAAACTTATACCAGATGTGGAGTAAATGGTCATTTTTACTGTCGTTTATGCTCTGTCTACCCCGCAAGGGATATAGGCGTGAAATAGTATGCATGTATTTTATTTTTTTATACTACACAATCTTGAATGTATGAAATTTTGTGTTTTAAGTGTATGAAAATGTTTTAGGTATCTATTTAAAAATCAACTATTAATTTTCAATGATATTTCAGGCTGAACGAGCACATGCATTGGCTGAAGAAGCTAGAGAGAAAGGCATCCCTCTGTCAACGGAAGTATACAATTCCCTGCTGGGTTGCGTTGGGTTCCTCAAGGAAGGCACCGCGCTACGAATTGACGCCATGAAGGGTTTACTGCAACAGATGAATGAACAGGTACCTGAAAACAGTAGCATGAATCACTCAGATACTTAATTACTCAATTCCTGAAATTGCCTCTTACAAAACGCACGAGAAAGGATACCAAATTTTAAAACACTTCTCGTGTTAGGTATACAATTTTTGGAAAACTTGCAAAATTTTTCACCGCAGGCTGGATTTGAACCTGCGACCTTCGGCATCTGTACTGTAAAAATTGCACGAGAAAGGATTGATGTGGTGCTATAGTCCTACTAGTCTAGGCCGGCATCACACTACGCGGCATCATACATACATATTAGATGATGCTGTCAAGTGATGTGACTGCTGTGACATTATAATAATTATTCCAAGCGATTATTTGGTATTTGCCAGCTGTCTGTTGAACACAATTTTTCTTTTGTCCTTGTCATGCCAATTTAGATTCCTTTATGCTGCCAAAAAGCAAATAAATGGTCTCTCTCTTTCGCTCTCTTCGAGTGGGACACCAAGTGGTCCAACGACCCGATGGACCCTGGTAGGAAAGAATATACTTACCTTTACTTATTTAGACGGCGGCTTAACATAACTTATAGTAGGCGGTTGTAAAACTCTGACTCCAGGGTTCTTCGGGTCGATGGACGACTCTGTGTCCGACAGAAAGACAGACAGTGTTACCTTTACTATCGTTTCTATATTGCAGGGTATATCACCGAATGAGCAAACGCTGACGGCATGCTTGCGGTCGATATCGGTGTGGGGCGCGGGGAGACAGCTGCAGGAGGTAAGCTTTGATTCTTATTTGTTTTTTTGGGAAACTTACTGCTTACCAAAAACAGTAATTTAAAACGAAAATATAAACTTACCCATAATCAACATTCTACCTGTATATTGGCGTGCAATAAAAGCCACAGCAGTGCACTGCTGTACACAGACCTCCCTTCACTTGGCGAGGCGCAGTTCAGTTTATTTATTTGCTTATGGGTATGGGGCAGGGCTTTCCACAAAAGATCGCGTTTACGCCCAGATTTCTATTATTTCCGTGTAAGTCGCAGGATTATGTAAATGCAGAATTGCTTTATGTTCTACACATCCAGACTTGTATCATAAAAAGAAGTACCTAGGTGCCACCATAGTGTAACGTAAGACCTGTTTTGTTTGAGCACTTTGGGAATGTTTTATGACCGGTCGCCTGCTTGACGTCAACCCTGTTTGGGAATGCTATTGTAAGTGGTATCACCACCACCATGCGGTAGACCATATTCGACAGATATTTAGGCGCGGTCAAAAACTCTACGTCGTCTTTTACGAAACACCCTGAGTCCGAGCCCTGAGTGGATTAGGGATGGCAGTATTCTTAGCCGCTACTACACGGCTGTAGATAGATATTCAGCCGAGGTCAAAAACTCTACGTCGCCTTTTACGAAACACCCTGAGTGGATTAGAGCTGGCAGTACTCTTAGCCGCTATCACACGGCTTAGGAACATAAAATCATGAAACTGTTATACTGCAGGTGGCGCTGCAGGTGGTCGCGGAGTTCAGGAAGCTGGGCATCCAGCCCGGCCTTTCCCCTTACTACTACCTCCTATGCTTGTTTTGTAAAGAACGTGAGTAGTTCTGTTCTATTTTACTTTTACTCATAAAACAGAAGTATGGATTTCAGCCAGCAGCGGTAACGGTAGCCAAGCGTTGGGAACTTTAATACGTAGTATAAAATGAAGTCGCTTTTTGCCTCTGTTTGTAGTGGAATTCACTAACTCCTTCTAAGCGACTTAACGGATTTTAATGCGTTTTTTTCTAATAAATAGAATGATTAAAGAAGAAGGTTTTTGTATATAACGCATGCCAGGAAAATGAGTTGCAGCAGGTAAAACCACTAACTTTGGTATAATTTGTGTTCATTTGCAATGGGAAACCTCCATTGATACGATAAAAAACCAAACTACAATCCAAAAGAATATAAAATATCTCAGAATAAAAAACGCATTAATTTCGCCGCTGGCAGAATTACTGAAGGCGTCAGCATTCGCTGGCACTGACAAAGTCCCTAGTCTAATTCCTGTCTTCTACGTACTTTCTTATGAATACAATTTTGAAGCATCAGCAATAATTCTTACTTATATTACCCGGTAAATCGTTAAAATGAGCGAGGAGAAAGTAGTTTCTAGCGAACTTTTTGACGAAATTGGAATGAAGTTCTTTCTACGAATTTTTTAACGAAATTGAACATTCTGTGTTACTTAGGAGGGCCGCGCGTCGATATCCTGACAAATATACTGAATGATTTGGAGAAGAGAGACAGTTTGGAGCCGCAGGAAGCTACGGATACGAATTTCTTCATCACCGCTATGGGTGTGTGCAGTGATCATTTACAGGTAGGTAAAAGTTAATCGTCGCTTCGAGACGAGCATCAAGAGGTTGAGAAATTCACCAGGGTCCGCAAGGCGTCCATAGCTCAGTCGGTAGAGCAGTGGAACGGTGATCCACAGTCCCGGCGGTCGCTAGCGAATTTTTCAATTTTTTCATTATTTTATTTATAGGTAAAAGTTATCATGTACATCTATTCACAGTTTTGTAGTACTAGTATTCACAGTTACGTAGTCATTAGTCATACTCATAATCATAACATAATATTAATTGCAAACAAGCCTAGGAGAAAAACACGTACTCACCAACATCGTACAATTCGATGAGATTTCTGCAGGAATCTCCAACCAAATGAAACGAGAAAGAGGGTTTAAAAACATCGAGAATAAACATTCACTTCTATCCTATCATTCTTTTTTATAAGACAATGGCACCCAAATTAATTTTGTCGAAATGTGATGAACTTATCTCTTAAAAAAAAAGAGATCTGTTCTTACAACCCATGCATATCTTGTGAGAGAGTTTGCAACGGCGAGCTTATCTCATCTTGCCAAACCATGTGTGAGGCAAAATGAGCATGGTTTGGAGAGTTTAAAATTAGGGAAGAAACTACCATATTTATAATATTTTTGATTTTTTACAGAGCATTGACTTGGCAGAAAGGGTACACGCGTTATTGATGAAGGGTGACAATTACAAATTAGTCGGCGACGCTTACAAAGAAAGCATTTATTACAGGCATTACGTCACAGTTGCTTGCAGGTAAGGCTGTTTTATTCGCAGATAAAGAACATATCGCAAATTGGCAACTTTATTGTTTGCGTCTCTATCATAATAAATGACATTTGAGCAGGATGTCAACAATAATATTTCCAATTCGGGATTGTGTTCTTTATCTGCGGCAATTGTATTTTCTATTCTTCTGAAACCGCGTCGGCGGACCATCAGCCCGCAAAATGTGCGTTACATGAGACCTTTAAAAAATTATGCGTTCAACTCTGTCGGTTGGCCTAAAGTATTCTGAGTCGTTTGTATGTCACTTAATTTACTGCCTCTCAGAATTTTGAAGAGTTATTCTCGGCTAATGCAAAACCAATACGACTTACACAATTTTTGTACATTTTTTTCAGACACGCGCCGTTCGAAAGGACTACACAGTTGCTAGACACCCTTGTACCAAACGTATACGTGCCTGAACCATCCGTCATGGAAGAGGTAAAAACTGTCGAAAGACGATATTTCATTTGGTAGTTTGCTTAGTCATGGACTGTAGATGCAGTAATTTAAAATCAGTATCAAATTAATGTGGCCACTAAATCGTCCGTCCATCTGTCTGGTGGTCTGCCTACTGGACGTTTAGTTGTTCTTGGTCGCCACTCCGTTCCCGCCTAGGCCCACCGTCCGGCCAAGTGTTCTGCCCACCCCCACTTCAGTCTCGTGATTCGTTTTCCGACATCGACGACTCTAGGTCGACGTCTTATCTCAACATTACCAACCCGATCCTGAAGCTTGATGCCTAGCATGGAACGCTCCAAGGTTCTCAGAGCAACTTTGATTGTGTGCATGGTCTCCTTTGCGTCCATGTTTCAGCACCAATGTAATGTAAGACCCTGGGCAAATAATGTGTTGGGATTTTAGTGCACTCCTTTTTTTTATATTTTCACCTAAGTTCCTCTAGGAAAGTTGTTCCTTATTTATCACCATCCGGTTCCAAGTTTTCCCTATCGAACACTAGTGAAATTTCACCGAGTATAACAAATGAATGTTCGCGCCTTTATTCTTACAGATAATCAGAACTCTAGAAGTGGCCGGCGCCGGGGAGAGGCTGGCCCAGGCGTGGTCACAGCTGGTCATCTTCGGCCACGCGCGCCGCGTGCGGACCGTCGAGAAGCTGCTACATGCCATGTGCAGCTGCTACCAGTATCAAGGTACATACACTTATCACGCCTACATCCCTTGCGGCGTAGGCACAGCGAAAAAAACGGTCATTTACACTACGTCTGACAAAAGATTGAACGCCTGAGAGTCATTCAGAAGATTGTGTGGCACCATAAGGACAGGTTGTCAGCCTGTCGCTTAAAATTGCAATACAGATCAACTCTCAGATATACTCGTAATAAAATACTTACTTATTTATTTTGTAGACGAAGAAGTGAAATCCAAAATGCGGGATGCTGCGGCAGACATCTTGAAATTCGGTCAAGTGACAGAAGAACAAGAGGAATCCAGAGACTCCAGAACACCCACTACACTCAAGTAAGTTATGTGATGGATACTGTTATCAAAATATCATCCATCATTGAATACCAAATTTTAAAACACTTCTCGTGTTGAGTATACAATTTTTGGAAAACTTGCAAAATTTTCCACCTCAGGCAGGATTTGAACCTGCGACCTTCGGCATCAGTACTGCCGACGCCCTAACCAACTAGGCTACGTAGTCGATCTTATCTTCAGATCAAGGCGGTGTTTCAGAAACATTGGAAACATCCAGAATAGAACCATCAAAACTCCTCGGTATCGGGCTTGGTGTTCGCAAAAACACAACAAAATGCCCAAAAACTAGTTTCTACGTAAGATTCTTTCTGTGATTTCTGATTCTAACACATAGAAGAATATCTTGTTCATCGACATTTCCGAACTAGTAGGTGTTATGTAACGCGGAAAATTAACCAACAAAATATTCTTCTTTATCCAACAGATTGTCAGCAAACGCGCTATCAAACATCATAGAGCTGTGTTCAGACGCCAAAGACAAAGATGACGCTTGCTGGGAGGCAGTAAACGAGGCTTTGCAGCGACTGCGGAAAGACGAGGCTTCGGGGGTACCGAGTAACCCACAGGCTATAGCTGATGTTGCAACCAAAGCGGCCACTATCGGCAAACAGGGTGTCGCTTCTGTAAGTTTCCCTTTTTTAATCTATGACGTGCAAGAGTCAGGCGTTATTGGCTTATGATAGTGGTTGGTCAAAGCTGACGCGCGCTAGAACACAGTGAACGAGGCTCTACAGCGGCTCAGGCAGGACGAGGCTTCGGGGGTACCGAGTAACCCGCAGGCCTTGGCCGATCTATGACGTGCAAGAGTTCAGTGTTATTGCCTTATGATAGTGGTTAGTCAAATCAAAGATGACGCGTATTGTTAACAAGGTTTTACAGCGGCTGCGGAAAGACGAGGCTTCGGGGGTACCGAGCAACCCGCAGGCCTTGGCCGACGTCGCAACCAAAGCGGCCACTATCGGCAAACAGGGTGTCGCTTCTGTAAGTTTCCTTTTTTAATCTATGACGTGCAAGAGTCAGGCGTTATTACCTTATGATAGTGGTTGGTCAAAGATGACGCGTGCTGGCTGCGGTAAGACGGGGTTCCGAGTAACCCGCAGGCCTTGGCTGAAGTTGCAACCAAAGCGGCCACTATCGGCAAACAGGGTGTCGCTTCTGTAAGTTTCCTTTTTTAATCTATGACGTGCAAGAGTCAGGCGTTATTACCTTATGATAGTGGTTGGTCAAAGATGACGCGTGCTGGCTGCGGTAAGACGGGGTTCCGAGTAACCCGCAGGCCTTGGCTGAAGTTGCAACCAAAGCGGCCACTATCGGCAAACAGGGTGTCGCTTCTGTAAGTAAACGTTGGTAATCTTTGACGTGAAAATGGCAGGTGACCCAAACTTGCACCTGTTGCACAAAGATGGGTAATTTTTGTCATGCGGGTAGGCAGGGAATGATAATTTGTGCCTTAAACCTTGTATACTATTTTTAGGGTTTCGTAGTCTACTAGAAACCCTTATAGTTTCGTCATGTCTGTCTGTCTGTCTCTATGCCGCGCCCTCATATCTTCGTCAGTTTTAGAGCTATCGACATGAAATTTGGTGAGTAGATAGATCGTGTTGACCCAAATATAGAAATGTGAAGAAAAAATTATTTTTCTATTTGCGGTTGGTCATCATACTGCTGCTAACAAACCAGCAACAAAATTAAGTTTGTAATGCTGTAAAACCTGATATTTAAACGTTGACTACGAAACCCTATTTGTGGGCGTGTCTGACACGCTCTTGGCCGGTTTTTTTTTTATTAGGAAAACTGCAAAATTTTCTAGGTTGTTTTATAAAATTATCTCGGTAGGTGGAGCCCTACCACGCGTCAGTGGTCAAGATACAGTTGCTTAATTCGCAGGCTTGAAGTGAGATGCTGTAACTAAGTTGGTACGGGCGTCGCCAGTACAGATGGCGAAGGTCGCTGGTTCAAATCCAGCCTGCGGTGATCAATTTTGTATTTTTATTATTGGTCCAACGTTAGTTCAAACTAGATCCAACACTTGGATAAAGAATCATGCCCACTCTAGTATGGATGTTCGTCTATTGCTTGCCTCACTACTTGCAGGCTTTGCCTCAAAGCCAAAGTTAAATAATTACAAAGCCTACTTATTGCTTAACATTTTGTAACTGAAAATAATTTAATTATGATAGGAGTTCTGAAGTTATTAAATGTTAAAGTTGGGTATCGGAAGAGACAAAAGTGCTGTAGTTTGGCTGTATATTGAGTATTTCGTTCTAAAATCGTTATCGTTAGCTATACCGAAGCAAACAGAGCAAAAATGGTTCACACCCCAGTAAAATCTTTGGTAAAAATACCTAACGGTAGAACGACCTTTAACAATTAAGTCAGTTTCCCTGTTTTGTACAACAATTGCCGTAGCTATTCTGCATTAGAATGAGGGATATTACATATTTCTTTAATTTTCATTTTGAGGCGAGACAATTTCTTAGACCAGAAATGGGCATTCTCCTTTGTGTAAATTATTCGATCGTGTGGCAAATATTTCAAGCTCATTTTTTTTACTCTCAGGTGGCGGTAGCGTACCTAGCTGAGTGCGGTTTCGAAGAGGCTCTGCAAGCAAGCGTGGCGACGCTGGGCGTCATGCTCAACCGAAGCGCCGAAGAAGTGCAAGAGATGCTTCAGAAACCACCTACGGAGCTGGCCGGCTCGCTTCATCCCTCGGCGCTGGCTGTCTTCGAGTCCTACCAAATGTAAGTAGATATTTTTAAGTGATCTTGATGTATATATGTTGCGACGCTGGGCGTCATGCTCAACCGAAGCTCCGAAGAAGTGTAAGAGATGCTTCAGAAACCACCCACAGAGCTGACTGGCTCGCTTCATCCCTCGGCGTTAGCTGTCTTCAAGTCCTACCAGATGTGTGTAGCATTTGTTTACTCTCTCTTCGTGTGGGACACCAAGTCGTTCAACGACCCGATGAACCCCGTTGTCAGAGTTGACCTTGACGTACATATGTGGCGACGCTGGGCGTCATGCTGAACCGAAGCACGGAAGAAGTGCAAGAGATGCTTCAGAAACCACCTACGGAGCTGGCCGGCTCCCTTCATCCCTCGGCGTTAGATGTCTTCGAGTCCTACCAGATGTGATTAGACCTTCTTATCTTATTTGATTTGAGAGTTAGGAAGATGCTGCAGAGACCACCAGATGTGCTGGCCGTGTTTGAGGCCGTCCTACCACATGTGAGTTTTTCTTTTTAGCGTTGGTAGGGGGAAAGTCTTAACTATACCACACCACAGGCACAGGTGAACCAGTGACCTACGAACCCCTCCCTTAGAATTATCATTGGTAGGCAATTCACGTTTTGTACAACCAGATGTGAGTTGACTACCTTCTTAGGTCCCTTACACGCCGTAACGTCGAGACTATGTATAGGTTTTTGGGTTTCTCGTTAAAAATAAGTAACATTCTTTTTCAGCTTACGTTACAAGACTAACAAATAAGAAACCTATTACGGAGTCGTCCGCGAGTGCTGATGTAGTTATTTGTTTATATAAATAATAGGTAGAAGTAAATTGCTTTTCCTGTACTTTACGTGGGTTTCTTAGTAATTTCCTTATATGTTATCAAAACTAATGATAATATTAGTATTTATTGATTAAACTTTCACTATTTTCCATTAGAAATTATTCAAATAGAACTAGTATTTCATTACAGTTTTCCTTTTATAGTAGATCTAATTTGAAATCATTTTCCTCTAGGCAACTTCACCATATCACCACGTACAAATATAGTGGTAGTAATATTATATCATCAAAGATATAGTCTAAAAGTTTCCTACTTTTGTTTGCCACCGGAAATATGGATATGAATCATATAATACCAACAGGATTTTCATATAGTCTAATCTGTTTCATAATATCATCTGTATAAATATGTACAAACGTGTAAAGAATTGTAAAATTTTAGAAGTGTAGTGATAAGTATGAACTATGATATGATAATCATCATAATTGTAACTGGTATTTACCTAAAAACTTGTATTAAGTAAATCAGGGCGAGGTTATTTTCTTATCTCACTACCTTAGTAACGCAAAATATTTATAGATGAGATGAGTGTCCACTTTGGGTACAATTTTGTAATACTTTTGTGACTTTATTGGGTGAGGAAAGAGAACAGATTTTCAGATTTTCATTTGCCTGATAGAGTGAAGTTATCGAATTCAAGGTTTCAATATAATGATTGAATTACTTATCACAGATATAATTTTATTCGTCATTGTACCTGTAAATTTTGTGTATTCCATTTTACTGTATCGCCAGCACATCAAACTCACTAATTGATGGATCAACATATATTGGATAAACTTAGTAGTTGTATGAAAATCAGTATAAGGTGGTCCCTTATACAGGGTAGGTTGCAGGCGACAGTACCAACCATAGAGAAAGATCTCAGTTTTTATGACTTCTCTGGTCTGTGGTATCAACACTAATTTCACAGGTTGTATTTGTAAACGATACAACACCCGTTCAAAAACTAAAAGCTTCCTATGTTGTCGCAGGGCAAAGACCGGGGCACCGTCGCGAACGACGCCCAGCTCATCAAGTTCGGACAGCGAAGGAGACTCCACTTCGTCGGACGATGAGTAAATGTAGTTATTATAATTAGTATTGGAAAGTTTGTAGTTTATAAGTAGTATTTAAGTTTTTTTTATGTTCTAAAATGTACTGTTTTTCCTGAATAAAAATTAGTATTGTATTATTTGAGATATTGTAATAAAGTATGCATTTAGATATTATCTATTTATGTATTTTTTTATTGTAAACCCTTAGCAAAGTAGTTAGATAGTTTAAGGGCAGAACACACCGCCTTCGTATGGAGGACGTGCACGTCATCACGCGCGCGCGTACCGCGGTGTGCCGTATCTCATACGATCTAATGCATTACAACGTCATAGTTACGCGGAAAATGGCGCGATACGGAGGCGGCGTGTTTTGCCCTCTAAGGTGATGGTTCGGAACCGGCAGCATAATTAAAAACAAGTACCTAGGTAAAGCTTGAAGTTCACATGTTTACTTTCTATCTGGCGTAAAGGTCTTTACACATATGTCCGAATCAAATTTTGATAGATAGGTAGGTAGATAGAAAAACAGTGTAAGAAAAACATAGTGACATAAAAAAAAGAATATTAAAAAATCAATCAGGGAAAAGTGACTGACTCAGAATGTTGTTGCAGAGGGTAAAAAATCCGTCGGCAACACTGATATTCTGTCAGTACCAGAAAAGACTTGGCCTTTGAAAAGCTCGGAAATGGTTTGCATGTATTGGTAGAGATCTCTTAAGCTGAGATATTGCGCGAGAAGACGGAAGCCTTTAGATTAATGTTCGATTTGTGAGGTCGAATCAGCCTTAGTTAGTTAGTTAGAAAGTAAAGATATTTGAGACTCTATTAAGTGAAAACGAATCATTAGTTATACACAATTTTTTATTGTTCCATTACAATCTAAACAAGTCCAGATTCAGATATATCGGGTAAAATTTTACTAGTGACCGATAGCGAAAACTCAGAACTAGCTGGTGATAACGAACAATTTTCCCCAAGTTACATAGGTCGAAATATGAAGAAAGAATCATCCCTTACACAATTGTCGATCAGCTGAATTGAGTTACTATAGGAGAACCAAATATTTTCTTATATTTATGTTCCTTGTTACTTATGTTCCTTGGGAAAAGTTGATCCTTAACACCAGCCAGTTCTGAAATTTCGCTATCGGTTACTAGTAAAATTACATTCACTATTTTCTGACTACAGTACCAGCCCAACCGCAACAGACAACAAACACACAAGTACCCATCACAAAACCCGCTAAATAATACCCCGAAACTCAGTGACACGGTGACATGTGCTCGTTTGTCCGGCCAACACAAAAGGTGTTAAAAACGATAATTGATTTTGAACTTAGCACCAGAAGAAAGTTGGACGCTCTCCGTTAGTCGTGCACCACCTTTCTTAGTGTAAGCAGAGTTATCTCGAGTGGACCGAAAATGATTTTTGTGAAACCGTGTTACGTTATATTTGTGGTGAGTATTTGATTACCTATTTTATTAATTACTATTTGCCGTGTGGTGCCAGCTTAGAATAGCATCACCCCATATCTTTGCCGTAGGTGTCGTAAGAAGCGACTATTGGATTTGAGAGTTGATGTGTATTGCAATTTAGGGCTGACAACGTATCACTATGTTGATACAAAGTCTTCTGAATGGCTTTCAGACGTGGTGTCTGGGGCAGTTTACGCTCTGCCCAACCCGCAAGGGATATAAGCGTGATATATGTATGCATATTAATAACTTAAATACTATCAATGTTAGGAATGTATTTCCTGGTCTTCCGATGACTAAGTGGCGCCAAAGATTCAGATTGAAATATGGGTAAAATCTAACAAAGTTGTACTTGGTAGTGTAGCGTAACTGATGGAAAATGTGAAAAAGACAACCGAACATAAATAGAAGACTTAAGAGTTTTTGCTTTCTGTAATTCCAAGGTAACTTTAACGTAATGTGGTAGGTACAGCTTAAGGGTTGTAGTTTTTATCTTTGTTTATCTTTATCTTTTAGCTATCCCACTATGCCTACGTCTACTAGTTTACAAACTACCAGACGTAGAGTTTTCTGTGGTATCTACCGGATGCCTTTAGTACATAATTGTTTTATTATTCAGAGTGTGATTTGTTTCTGTAAAGAAAGCGCCACTTAGTCATAGGAAGCCTTTTAAAATATTTTTGCTCTACTTTCACTATCTTTTGAAACAAAGTGACTAATGCTCAGTGTTTGTTTTTCATAGTCCGTACTTTTCATAAGTACCGTAACGGCATACTTCAATCCGAGGAACTTCGAGTGTGGCCCTTACGGTTTCGTCTGCGAGGGCAACGGCAAGATCAGGCTATGTGAAGGGGAAAAACTTCTGGGTCCTGCATTTCTATGTCCCGCTGGTACATTCTGCAACGAAGACTCGAGTGACGTTTGCGAGAGCATCATCAACTATATAGACCCAGCGATCAGATCGGTCCGGTGCCGTCGCAATGAAAGAATGGCAGACCCCACTGTACCCGGCTGCAAAGGGTACATCCTGTGTATACCTAATAAAGACCGCTTCCAAGGAATCAAGTTCAAATGCACCGGAGACACCATCTTCAATGGCATTACACGCACTTGCTCAGCACCTAATACCTACAGATGCCCGATGTCAAATACTACATCAACCGCTATGGACATCTTCGATGATAACCGAAGGATGGATCATGAAACTTTGGATTACGAAACGAGACAGACTACCTACGGGCAGAAGCCGCGGCCTATTGACTGCAAGAACTACAAATTGACTGTAACTCAGGAGAAATCTCCTAACAAAGCTGCGTATTTCTGTCCGCCTCGCCCTACAAGCGCCGGGATGCCACTCAAGTGTACTGTATTTTCAAATCACTTCTGTATAATCTTACAGCGGGACGATGGTGATCAGTTTTCGGAAAACATAGGTGCGGCGTACAGGCGGCCGCGTAAGGAAAATGATTTTTAGAATAAAACCTTAAATATGACACTGACTGTATGGCTTTTGATCTATGAATTGTTTCAATGGGTACTAATTATGACATGAATTTATTCAATGAATAAACGTGTTTGTTATAATATGTAAGTGGTATTATTTAATAGAACCTTTCTATAATTAAATTATGAGTTGATCTGTAAGGAAAGTGAAAAAATTATAATAATGTTAATTAAGATTTTTAATATGCTCATAATTCAAATATTTACAATTTTATCAACAACAATTAATGACCTATGTTTTATTTAACACAGCGAGCAACTACAGACATCTGTCATTTCTAGAATAAACACATTTTTGTTTTTCTTGACTAAAAACGCGATGTCTGCCACATTCTTTCTGTTTGCGTCTAAATGTTCGCTCAGAATCACTAGAGCTTTTTTCTTTACATAAATAATACCTTCTGCAATCGTTGGGATCTGTGAATTTTCCTTCCTCTTCACATTCAAAGGAATCTTGTCTTTCACTTCTATCTGAATCGTACTCCTTTTCTGATACGTCTTCAGATGACTTTTTAGATATTTCTTTTGGCTGGCTTGGTTCTGGCGATTCTGGTTTTTTCTCACTTTGGAGAAATCTCTCACACATTACTTTCTTCTTGTTTAAGTGATAGTCCTTCCGGCAAGCGAGCTTGTAGGTTATGAAATGGTCTCCCTTCATAATTTGAATGTAGTAAACATTGGGTGTCAACGCATCGCAGTATCTGCCTGGAAAGACACATTTCTATTTAAATCTCAGAATTAGTTAATACGAGTAGTTTAGTAATAAAATTTCGCTAGCATTTCGCAATAATTCTTTTTTGCTACACCAGCATAAAAGCAGAAGCCCTTAACCATTTTGTAAAACATACTAACATTCATAGCTGCTGTCTGCGTCAACACATCTCTTCTTTTCTCTATGGAATACTTCATCTGAGTCGCATTTTCTATATTTGCGGCGGTATGTTTCTTCTGATCTATTTTTCAACTTGCAAATGTAATATCCTCTGCAATTATTGGGGTCTGCGAATTTGCCCTCCTCTTCACATTCGAAATCATCAACTTCTTTTTCTTTCCTTGTTCTTTTCACCTTGTTTTCTTGTGGTAATTTTACAGTTGTAGTCCGTGATGTCGTTGTCGTTGTAGACGACGATTGGCTGGATGGTTTTTCAAAGTTGTTATAACATGTCACAGTTAATCTATTCAGAAGGTAACCGTTTTGACATTGAAGCTTGTATCGCAAAAATGAGTCGTCCTTGGTTATGCAAATGTAGTAAACATTGGGCTTTAGGTAATCGGCGAATCTTCCGGCTGCAGTACATTTGAATTCATTATTTCGGATGCAGTGCGATAGATTTCTAGTACACTGTTTTTTGATATCACTAAATACTGTGTTGACGGGACATGATCCAACTATTGTTTGCGAGGTACCGCTGCAAATATAAAATTTGCTGCAGTCATCATTGTCGGCATATCTACCACTAGGACGACCTTCGCATTCGAATTGCGGTACGTTTAAGTTGTTAATGGTGGTGGACGAGGTAGTTGAACCTTCTGTAGTGGTTGTTACAGTTGTCTCTTCTTTATCAGTATATTTTGTTGTTGTAGTTAAAATTGGAACATAGGAATTGAAAGGCATTTTGGTTGTGTACATAGCTGGCAGCGTAGGCGTTATGTCAGGTGATCTGATATTATAGATTAGCGCTGGCGTGGTTGTTGATAGTACTCCGTTTTGAATTTGATCTTGAATTACTTTGTTATTATCTGAAGCGTATGAGTTTTTTTGATTAGTGACTGTATTTAACGTCGTAATAGGTACTATGTTGTAGTCTTTATTGTCATAGAATAATGCTTCAGTGACAGTTTCTGTGTTTGCGTTTGCACTTAAAGCACTGTTTGTAAATAAAACATCCTTTCCTGTAATTGTTGCAGATGTCACAGTGTTAGAAGAGTCCATCAACGTCACTATAGGAACATTATCTTGTGACGTTGAAGTAGACACTGTTGTGATATCATTGTTACTCTTAGGCATTTGATTAATATCTCTATCTGTTATCTCGATGTCTTTAGGGTTCCCACTTGTGAGTTTCGTATATTCTAAGGTCCTTGCGTTTTCAGAATTTGAACTTGGTGATACTGTTGTTTTAAATACAAGCCAATCATCACTGATTACAGACTTTGTGGAAGAAAGTACTGATGTTGAGTCCTGATGCTCTTGTGATATAGTTACTGTTCCATTTTGTATATGTAATACACTACTCGGAATGTTCGTCAATGAGTTGTTCTTTTCCCTTTGGATCGTATTAATGGCAACACTGTCAGCGTTTACTGGTGACCCTGTTTGTACTGTAACATGGTTTTGCAAAAATTCGTTATATTTATCGCTATCTGAGTTTGTAATACCACCTTGCGAAATATTTGTTTTACTGTGTTCCGGCTTTGTTTGTGACACATTCTGCTTAGATATGCTTAATTGTGTTGAACTCAAAATAGTATTTTCTTCGTCAGTTTTCAGAGTATTTCCGCTGGAATTTGTAAGCAACCCAGGTGATGTAATAATATTGATAAGTGAGTCAACCTTCTCAGGAATATTGTGTCCCTTTGATACAGCAATATTTTTATTTGCAGTGGTACTGTGTGATTCGGCAGGGGCAATAACTTGAGGTAGCTTGTGGTTGGCTTGCGTTGCAGTTGCAGTTGGTACAGATTGGTTTCGGTGCTCATTTTTTGTACCATCCTGTTGAGTGGTACTTTGTTTCGATTGAGTTTCGTTGACGTTTTGTACGGAATGAACTGTTTGAGGTCCAGGAATAGTTCCTATATGGCTCTGTTGAGATGGTTCAGTTTTTTGTGCAATTGCAAGTTGTGATGTTGCTTGTAAGCCCGTGGTCTCAATGTTACTTTGTTCGGATGTAAATTCTGGTTTATTCTGTTCAGTTACGCCTTGTTGTGGGAGAGTTTGCGTAGTGATCAGATCAGTAATGGCGGCTTGTGCAACAATCACATTAGAAGCGCTTTGTGTAGTTTGTGCTGCAGTCAGATCAGAAGCGCCTCGTGCAGCAGTCAGATCAGAAGCGCCTGGTGTAGCTTGTGCAGCAGTCAGATCAGAAGCGCCTTGTGCAACAGTCAGATCAGAAGCGCCTTGTGTAGCTTGTGCAGCAGTCAGATAAGAAGCGCCTTGTGTAACAGGTAGATCAGAAGCGCCTTGTGCTGCATTTAGATTAGTAGTGCCTTGTGTAACAGTCAGATGAGAAGCGCTTTGTGTAGCTTGTGCTGCAGTCAGATCAGAAGCGCCTTGTGTAGCTTGTGCTGCAGTCAGATCAGAAGCGCCTTGTGTAGCTTGTGCAGCAGTCAGATCAGAAGCGCCTTGTGTAGCTTGTGCTGCAGTCAGATCAGAAGCGCCTTGTGTAGCTTGTGTAACAGTCAGATCAGAAGCGCTTTGTGTAGCAGTCAGATCAGAAGCGCCTTGTGTAACTTGTACCGCAGTCAGATCAGAAGCGCCTTGTATAGCTTGTGTAACAGTCAGATCAGAAGCGCTTTGTGTAGCAGTCAGATCAGAAGCGCCTTGTGTAGCTTGTGCAGCAGTCAGATCAGAAGCGCCTTGAGCAGCAGTCAGATCTGAAGTGCCTTGTGTAGCTGTCAGATCAGAAGCGCCTTGTGTAGCCTGTGATGCAGTCAGATCTTGTGTAGCATGTGCAGCATTTAAATCAGATGAGCTTTGAGTTGCTTGTGCTGCAATAAAATCTTGTGTAGCATGTGCAGCATTTAGATCAGAAGAGCCTTGAGTAGCTTGTGCTGTAGTCGGATCTTGTGTAGCATGTGTAGCATTTAAATCAGAAGAGCCTTGAGTAGCTTGTGCTTCAGTCAAATCTTGTGTATCTTTTGCTGCAGTCAGATCAGAAGCGCCTTGAGTAGCTTGTGATGCAGTTAGATCTTGTGTTGAAGGTCCTCGTGTAGCGATCAGATCTTGTTGCGATGTAGCTTGTACAACAGGCATATCAGGCGCAGTGCTTTGAAACGATGGCCTTAAATCTTCAGTTTGAGCAGTTTCAAAACCAGTTTTTGAGGTGGCTAGTGATTTAGTGGTGCCTTTATTGTCTATCTTAGGTACAGTTTGTAGCGTTGTCTGCTCATAGATGCCCTGGTTAGTAGCGTATTGTGGTCCAGTCTTCTCATAGTTATTTTCGGATGGCGCTGGAGCAGTTGTTACGGCGATATCTATTTTAGAGTAAGTTTGTGGTGTTGGTAATTCAATGATTTGTTCAGTATAAATTGGCAGGTCAGCTATTGTTGGAATACCTGTTGTTACTGTATAAACACTTTGCTCGGTATTTGCTGTCGGTCCAGTATAACTGTGCTCAAGAAAAGCTGATGATTCAGTAGTTGCAGTGGTGATTTGGACTATGGAGTCTGGGATAGTGGTGATTTGGTTTGTGTTATCTTGGTATTCAGTCACTGCATTGATGCTTTGGTCGGTATTAGTTTGTATTTTATTGAGTCCAGCAATGCTATGTTTAGGGTCGGCTTCACTTATTTGAATTTTCTCCGTGTTCACTTGTGGTTCTGGCAATGAAGTGGTACTTATTTCATTGTAAGTTGTTGAAACAGAGGTATTTTGATCAGTGTTAACTTGCGATTGATTTACTGTGGCGGTGTTTTTCTTAATGTTAGCTAAATTTAATCCAGTACTGTTATTTAGTGGGTTATCTGATATATTATGTGCAACGGTATCTTGCCCAGCATTAGCCTTATTTGGTAACACCGTACTTTGCTTAGTATTAGCCGCAGTATCATTTGGCACAGTCGTGGTTTGAGTAATAATATCTTTAATATCAAAATATTTCGGCACGGTTACTCCTTGAATTTCAGTTTGTGTTGAAATATTTTGCCCAGTGTTGACTGGAGTTTCAGTATGTGCAACAACACTTTGTACAGTTGTAACTTTTGTATTTTGTAATAATTCCTTGTCATTGCTTTGTGCAATATGAATCGGTGATATAAAAGAGCTATAATTGCTTTGTGCATTAGTATATTGTGATTCCACAAGAACAGCAGCACTGGTTTGTTCAGTGTCAGTTTGTATTTCACTCACCGTAGTATTAACTTGTGGTGCAGTTGATGCTGCTGTACTATTTTCTATGATAGTTTTTGTGATGTTTGGGTCAAACCGACTTTGCACAGTGTTAGCTTGAGGTTCAATCTGGTCAGTATCGCTTGTTTTTGTTGTATCTGGTGAATTTGTTTGCTGTACTACCGCCTGTGGTGAGTCTATGTCATCGATTAAAACAATTGGTTCGGATTTATTAAATGACCCAACGTTTTCAGTTATATTTAGAAACATTGTTTCTTCTGTGTTTATTTCAAAAACATCTACGAGGCCAAGCGTTTCCTTAGTGGTTTTATTTTCCGTTGCTGTTGAGTTATGGACAGTAGGTGTTGTTGTGGCAAGTCCTGGTATCTCAGTAGTGAATTTATGATCCCATAAAACATTCAAAGCATCTGCATCGGTTGGTAGTATTGTTGCTTGTGTCGTTGTTATCATGGTATCGATCGTTGTTCTAAGTGATTCCGTTGTTATGCTTTGAACATCCATAGTATTATTTGATATTGATGTATCGAACAATATTTCTGTATAAATTAATGAAGGTGACAAATAGTCAGTTGTTGGAGTTGTGGTTACAACTAAATTGGTCGTTTCTGTCACCATTGTATTATTATTTTTATCGGCAGCTATCATATCCCATTCAATCGAGATATTTTTTGTTGGTTTCGTGGTAGTATCTGTATATTCTGAGTCAGTATTATTACTTATTACAAAGAAGGGAGCAGATGTTTGCGTGCTATTACCTGTAGTAGTATTTAAATATATACTAACTGTAGATGGAGTTGTTCCTACGTCAGTTGCGGTATTTTCTTCTTTTCTATAACTTGATACTGTTGAAGCTGGTGTAAAATCTACAGAAACACTGGAACTGTTTGCTAAATTTTGATTTACAGTTTCGTTAAGCACTGTGTTTTCAGTAGTAGCTCCGAGATCCGTTGAATTACTAACGGTTGTGTTTAATTGAGAAGATAACTTATCAGTAGTGGAAGTATTCAATTGACTCGATTTTGTAGTTGACAGAATATTTTCAGTGACTTGTGTTGGTTTGGTAACTATATTACCTTCTTGTGCAGAAATTGTATTTGAAGATATTGTTGTACCTTCTATCTCTATGAACGGTGTGTTTGTCACTGTCATTACAGTAGTAGGATCATAGCTCATGACCTCTGTTTCAGCTTTTGTAGCTGCTGTAGAATCAACAGCAGGTTCATCTGTTGAAGCTGCTGTAAAATCAACAGAAATACTGGAATTGTTTGCTAAATATTCACTTCCAGTTTTGTTAAGCACTGTGTTGTCAGTAGTAGCTCCGAGGTCCCCTGTATTACTAACGGTCGTGTTTATTTGAGAAAATAATTTATCAGTAATGGAAGTATTCAATTTACTCAATCCTGTAGTTGTACTGAAAGTTCCAAAATCTCCTGTGTATATGATATCGGTAACAACATTACCTTCTGCTGCGGAAACTGGACTAATAGATATTCTTGTACCTTCCGTCTCTGTGAACGGTGTGTTTGTCACAATCATTTCAGTTGTAGCATCATAGTTGCCTGTCGTGATGCTGAAGACCTCTATTTCAGCATTGGTTTCAGTTGTTGATATCGAACGTTCTGATAATGAAGATGCTCTTGTGTCTTGAACTATTACAATAGATTTGTTAGTGGTGTTACTTACAGCATTAGCGTCTATACTGCTTGGATTTTTCGTATAACTCGAACCTTTTTCACTGTTATTCACTATATTTTCGTCTGTTACATTAGTATTATTTTCAATTTTTATCACACTTTCTATTGTGGCAATTTTATTACTATTATCACTAAGTTTATCACTGATTGTAAAATCATTTGTTGATACGTTTGAAGAAGACTCAATATCCATAAATTTTGTAATGTTATCCGATGTCGTGTCTGCTGTTATTAAAATTTTGTCAGTAGATGGTACTGTTGCACTCTCAGTAACTGGGTTTATTATATTCGGATCCATTATTGTTGTTCCATTTGCTGGTTCAGTGGTAATCAATATACCACCTTCAGTTCCATTCGTATTTAAATCAAGTGTTGCATCTGTTGACAATGGTAAAACTGAAGCATCCGTTGTAGTCTTTTGAGTGTTAATAACAGTACTAAGTTCCATGTGTTGTTCTGGTCCTGTGATCCATGCAGGTGTATCAACTATAACTTTCTCTGCAGTTACTGAAGATTGAAGAACCGTGGTCGGTTTAGTGGTTGTTGTGGTGGTGGTGGTGGTCGTAGTTATCACAAATTCACATTCATAAAGGTTGTTCCTCGAGCACACAGTCGGCGGTGGACATTCTATCACAAAGTCATCAACAGTATAAGAGACTCCTCCGCCGAGATCCACACATATCATAAAATGAGTCGAATTCAAGCAGTGGAATGATTTCCCACCGCAGTCGATATTCGTAGATGCTATCAGCGGAATTCCGATGAGCATCTGAAAAGAAAGTAAAATTAGTAAACCATATTAAATGTCTTCATTTGTTACAAAAACTTTGCTAGTTTGCAAATATTTGTACTTACCACAAATAAAATTTTCATGTCGTTTATTTTTTTATCGTAAGCCATTGCCACATTTCGTCCTTAGGGCGTATGGGAATGGTAACATAAGTTCGTTTCAGTGTCGTTTCGTCGAATGACTTGCCGGCATGAAGTTCAGATAATTTCTATGCTCGCAAATAGTTCTACTGCTAGAGTAAATGTTTACACTACGCACATCCCCGCTGTAGATTACACGAGAATACAAATAATGTGACATCTTATTTCCTCCCAAGACTTGTTTTTCACTGTGAATGAGTTTAATTCACATGACGTATCAGATACCTATAACCAAATTATTACGTCGCTTATCGACGAGATGTACAAAAGCAAACGCTTTTCGTTACGTTGAACCAAGGATCAGCAAGCAAGTTTTTGCATTTCAAGTTTCCTATAGATACGAAAATAATTTTATGAGACTGTTCTGAAACAAAGATATTTAACGTTGTATTCCTGCAAAACTGTTATAACGGTTTCACTGGGTGAAGTAGTGGGATATACCATCATCATCTTCCTGCCCCTATCCCAATTACTTGGGGTCGGCGCAACACGTGGGATATACCGGGAGTAGCAAAAAGGGTATAACAAGTCGAGAGCAGATCAAGGTAGGTACTCATACTCATAAAACATCACAACTTTCCCCATGGAACATTGGCTCGAAATATGAAAAAAATGGACCTCCATAGCAAATCAATCAGCTGATCGGCAATTTGCATGGGATATCCTCTATTATTTTCATATTTCGACCTATGTTCCATGAGGAAAGTTGTTCAGTTTTATGAGTACCTTGACCTTCTTTCGGCTATACCCTTCTTGTTACTTCCTGTAAATTCGCAGTTTGTGTTACCTGCATTTTTTTGTTTATTGCATGCACCCTCCTACTTTTCTCAGTGCTCTCTGTCGGGGAGATAGGCTTCGTTAGCATTGGTCTGCAACCTATCTAGGAGAAGGAAAACTCCGAAATTAAACCCGGAACCGGGATCTCCGTTAGGCGCGAGTAGGGTCTAACCTGAAATATGCGACAGAGACATTTTCGGGGAGATAGGCTTCGTTAGCATTGGTCTGCAACCTATCTAGGAGAAGGAAAACTCCGAAATTAAACCCGGAACCGGGATCTCCGTTAGGCGCGAGTAGGGTCTAACCTGAAATATGCGACAGAGACATTTTCGGGGAGATAGGCTTCGTTAGCATTGGTCTGCAACCTATCTAGGAGAAGGAAAACTCCGAAATTAAACCCGGAACCGGGATCTCCGTTAGGCGCGAGTAGGGTCTAACCTGAAATATGCGACAGATTCCTGCAACCAATCTGACTCCACACGTACTGGCTTGCCTTTCCTGTGGGTTCAGTCAGTGAGGTCGAGAGGGTGATGCAGGGGCTGGGCAAACCTGTGTTACCTAAATGCGTCCCGGGCGATGCAGCGTCTGTGGAGAGGACACTTCACCTATGCCGTTTCGCGGTGTAGAAATCAACACGGGGAGTGGCAGTTACCAGTTATAAGCCCGCGCATATGGGCGTAAGTGCGGACGCTAGGGGTCACTCTCGACAGTGGGAGGGTTCATCGAAGACCCACTGACCAGTTACCGCCCGCTTCAGCTGGGCAGCCCCCGGCCAATAAGGTACTGGTCCGCCCCGGCATCGTTTGTTCCTCTGGGGTGATGGGAACACAGGGTTCTACCCGGAAAGCGATGCTGTGCTGTCATTCACCCGCAAGCAAGCAGCATAATAAAAATAAAACTAAAGCTAACTTGTCCATGCGCTTTGGTACTTGGAACGTCCGAACTATGAGGACGGGTCTCCTTGAGAACCCGGAGACTACAGATTACGCACAAGACCTGCGTAAGACTGCTGTAATTGACCTAGAACTGGCACGCCTCAACATCAGCATTGCCGGTCTACAAGAAACTAGGCTCCCCGATGAAGGCTCGTTGCGTGAAAACAATTATACCTTTTTCTGGAAAGGCAAGGACTTAAACAATCGCCGGGAGTATGGAGTGGGCTTTGCCGTCCACAATTCCCTCTTGACTGCCATAGAAACACCTAAAGGCATATCGGAGCGTTTGATGACATTACGTCTCAACACTACATGCGGCTTTGTCACCCTAGTGTCCGCATACGCTCCGACTCTCGCTTCGTCTCCCGAGTCCAAAGATGACTTTTACGGTCAGCTTTCTGAGGTCGTTTCCAGTGTTCCGGCCGGTGATCGACTTTACATTCTAGGAGACTTCAACGCTCGTGTTGGTCAGGATAACAACGCCTGGCCTGAGTGCCTTGGTAACCACGGTGTGGGCAAGCAGAACGAAAATGGGCAGCGTCTGCTGGAATTCTGCTCGCAGTTTCAGCTGTGTGTTACAAACACTTACTTCAAAGGCAAGCTATTGCGCAAAGTCTCCTGGAAACATCCTCGGTCTGGACACTGGCATCAATTGGACCTTGTTCTTGTCAGGAGGAGGAACTTAAAAGAAATCACTCACTCGAGATCGTATCACAGTGCACAGTGCGACACCGACCATTCCCTAGTTATGTCTAAAGCACGCCTGTCACCTAAAAAGATTCACTCATCTAAAACACTCAGAAGGAAGACTTTGGATCTTTCCAAGACTAAAGATTCTGAGCTAGTTGAATCTTTTTCTGCTTCTGTACAACAGCATATAGATAACTGGGATGCGGACGAGTCCATAGGCGAAGAATGGAGTAAAATCAAAGACCTGTTTACCATAAGAGCTTGTGAAATTTTCGGACAGAGGACACATAAATCTCATGACTGGTTTTCCGAAAACCAAAACGAACTTCAGCCTTTAATTGACTTAAAGCGAAAAGCTGCACTTGACCACCGTTTGAACCCCTGTGAAACCACCCGAATTGCACTATGCACAGCTAAGTCGTCCCTTCAGCGTTCTTGCCGCCAACTCGCTAATAAATACTGGACGGAGCTGTGCAAGAACATTCAAGACTGTGCGGCCGTAGGTAACTTTCGCGGTGTCTACGCAGGAATCAAACAGGCACTTGGCCCAACACTAAAGAAGACTGCCCCCCTGAAGGAAATAGACGGCACAGTCATCACCGATAGTGAACGCCAACTCAAGCGGTGGGCGGAACATTATACTGAGCTCTACTCTCGTCCAGCTGAGATTAGCCCTGTAGCTATGGATCTAATACCAAAGCTATCTGTCATATCTGAGCTCGATGTTATGCCCACTGTAAGAGATCTTCAAAAGGCCGTGTTGCAGCTTAAATGTGGAAAAAGTCCCGGGATAGACAATATATATACCGAAATCTTAAAAATTAAGTGTGTACTGCCACTTCTCCACAACTTCCTTGGTAAGTGCTGGGAGGGCGAAGAGTTCCCACAGGATATGCGCGACGCGAACATTGTCACCTTATATAAAGGAAAAGGAGACCGCGGCGATTGCAACTGCTACCGCGGAATTTCCCTCCTTAGCATCGTTGGCAAACTGTTTGCAAGAGTTATACTGACCAAACTGCAAAGTCTTGCTGACCGCGTGTATCCCGAGTCACAATGTGGTTTTCGCTCCCAGCGATCTACCATAGACATGGTATTTACTCTCCGACAACTCCAGGAGAAGAGTCGTGAGCAAAACACCCCTCTGCTGATTGCTTTTGTTGATCTTAACAAAGCTTTCGATACAGTCAGCAGAGAAGGTTTATTCTACGCACTTGAAAGAATAGGTTGTCCCCCAAAGCTGTTGAAGTTAATAAAATCACTTCACGACGGAATGGTAGGCACTGTTGTCTTCAATGGAAATATCTCCGACGCGTTCGAAGTGCGAAGAGGGGTTCGTCAAGGCTGTGTGTTAGCACCAACATTATTCGGCATTTATTTTTCCTTACTGCTCAAAGTTGCCTTTGGCGACTCGCAACAAGGAATACACCTACATACAAGAGCAGATGGTGCTTTGTTCAACATCTCGCACCTCAAATCTCGCCGCAATCGAGAAGACTTGTTTGTAGACAGTCTGCTCTTTGCCGACGACGCAGCCTTTGTTGCCACAACCCCACAAGAGCTCCAGACAGTACTGGACAAGTTCGCATATGCGTGCTCCCTGTTTTCCATGTCGATTAATGCAAAGAAGACCGTAATATTGGCGCAGGGCGTTTCATACCAGCCAACCATCTTACTGGATAACAAGCCCCTGGATGTTGTAGACAAGTTCTGTTATTTGGGGTCGTCTGTGTCGAGCAATCTTTCCCTAGATGGAGAGATCGATGTTCGCATCGGCAGGGCGGCCACGACGTTCGGCAGGCTGCGTACAAGAGTATGGAACAACAAACATCTTACTGTTGCGACCAAAATGGTAGTGTATCAAGCCTGCGTATTAAGCATACTCTTGTACGGCGCTGAATCCTGGACGTCGTACGCCAAACAAGAACGACGCCTCAACAATTTTCACATGCGCTGCCTAAGGAGCATCCTAGAAATCACATGGAAGGACAGGGTTACTAACGAGAGAGTGTTAGAGATAGCACAGCTTCCCAGTATGACCGCATTGCTTAAGCAGCGACGTTTGCGGTGGCTGGGGCATGTGCATCGCATGGATCACTCGCGTTTGCCCAGGAAGGTCCTATTGAGCCAAATAGCTTTCGCAAAACGAAACGTTGGAAGACCAAAACTGCGCTTTAAGGACTGCGCAAAACGTGATATGGTTGCGTTCAACATCCAGCGCAACGGGTGGGAAGAACTCGCCAACAACCGCACCTTGTGGAGGAAAGCCATCGCCGAGGGTCGCGAAACTCACGATAACGCCTGGTTCCAGAGCCTAGCTCAGAAACGAGTGAAGAGGCATAACCGAGCGGAGACTGTTCTCGACTCTCGGCATGAATGTCACAAGTGCAAACGCAAATGCGGCTCCAGAATAGGTCTCTTTAGCCACGAGCGGCGATGCCACTCACACAGCAACGCTGTTTAGATCATCTGTCAAGATGTTTAAGGCCTAATGATCTGTGAGATACTTGTATATTGTGAGAAAATAGACCACATGTCAAGGTAGCTTGCTTCAGTACAGGGCAATCATAGATAAAATCACTCATGATAATCGTAATACTAATATCATCAAGAAAGCGTGCACAGTGGCAGATACACTTCAAGTAGGTACCCTTAGAATGTTGTTCATTGTTTAATTGTTATCTCTCACTTCTCTTCCCATACAGAGGATGTTTGAAGATGAAATTGTTTACATCCAACAACGTTCTCTGTCTAATGGATTTCCCGCGTATAATTACAATAAACCGTAAAATAAACGATAAATTGGCATCAGTTTAAAATTAATGCACGCTATAAATTATTATGAAAGTGCTGTTTGCAAATCATAAATAAAATATTTGCATTTGGTGTCGTAAATTTTGACAAAGAAGGTTTTGACTTTGTTTATGTGGAGTTTATTATTAGAGTTAAGTAGGAATAATAGTTTTATTAACAGTTAGTCACTTATTTAAATCACAACCATTTATTTATACATAAATATTACCTATTTAGTTTATTAGTAGATACAAGGGTAACAGCATAACTAGATAGGTACTTAAATCACGACCACGGAAATATCACAGCCGCCAATTTCTACCGCATGTAAAATAACTAAAATGATTTACGTATATTGAAACAATAGCTAAAATCGTCCAAATAAAAGTCACTATTGATAGCACTATACCGACGATAAACATACAGAACTGTAGATCACTGGCTTGCTTTATCACAAAGGAGAGTCCGAGTATTATACCGGCGAGTAGAGAGACTGATAGGGTTTCCAAAGTACTGTGGAGCTTAGGCCACTTGCGAGCACCGACAAATTCTTGCACAGCAGTCTCCCAGCATGAAGTTATAGCCCCATATCCGAAGCCTGCTATAACGCATCCAAAGGAAAACGTATCGTGGTTCTTTGCTTCTGCCAACACTAGAAATAAAAGAAAAATGTATTCTTCACATATCATTTCATAGATGGTATAAACGTTTTGATACTGTTTTTATAGTAAAAAATTAACTTACTGAAACAGGCAGCAGAAGAAATAGCTAACCCCAAGGTGGTGATATATTTGTAGTTTCTCTTAGGAGTCAGTGCAAGCCACGGCGTGCATAGCAGGAAACAAGCCCAAGTGAAGGCATAGAGTGTCATCAAAAAGTTTGCATCCGTTAACGAAATTTTTGGCCTTATCTGCGACGCGATTATCGGCAAAAGTACCACAGATATTGATGTTAAAATAAGTTTTGCAAGACACAGCAACACAGACGGATAAAATCTCCAACATGACAGTGACCTTGTTAAAGGTTTGATAAGGGTATCATTCAGATTATACATACAATACGTTGCACGTCTTTTTAGTTTGTATATTCTGTATGAAGGCATCCATAACCTCCGCTTCATACTAGCGTATGCTGACTCACATCTATAACCGAATGAATTGAATATTTTCTCACGTTGAATGTCTGTGACAGGAGATATATTTTCATACGTAACTTCTACTTCTGTATAATCTTTGTTATCACTTTGATTACTATTATGACTATTACTACTAATATGACTGGCCTGAGAATCTCTTCTGACCTGCTTTGTTATATAATCACTAAAGTTATCTCCCATAGTACTCAGTCTCTTAATTGCTTGACTCAGTCGTTTTTTATTATTACTCAGTCCTGGATTACTTTGTGATTCATCATTATCTGTGTCACTATCTGTACACTCGCTTTCTTCTGGAATATCAGGCAATATTTCTACACCAAAAATATTCCTTCGTTTCTCTTCAGGACTTGGCGGGGGAGTAATTGTAGCATTTCCTTCATTGTCATAACCTTCATCTAGAAATTCTTCTTCATTCTCTTGATGAAGACTATCGTCTAACGGATTTTTCCAGCTTTTCTTACTCAAATCATGTAATTGTAATTCAGCTGTGTATGGTCCATCTCCCTGGCCAAAAAGAGCGTATGTTTTCGATAAATCTCCATATCTTGAAAATGAGACAGGTCGCGATATGTTCTCAGCTACTCTCAAGAACATTATAGCTGGTAAAGTTTGGAAGGTTATCCCCGCTAATACTATGTATGAAAATGGATAACCATAGTAACTTATTAAGAACGTTATAATGTGAGGGAATATAGCCATTCCAACAGCCTGGCCTGTAAAACACAACCCTCGAATGATTCCAAGGTGAGAGTCGTATGTATCGAAAACCACAGCGTCTACTTGGGCAGAGATAATTGATGATCCCAGTCCTGGAAAGACACGAAAAACTTTATTTGCAAAAACAGAGATATAAAAAGTTTATTCGGATATACATAGCTTGGTAAAAAAAAACAGTGGTCTAACCAAACAAAAATAGTAAGAACTTCATTAGTAGTAATAACTTTTTCATATGTCGCTTTGATGCTCGCATCAAAAGATAAATAGTTTTGCGTATACGGGTGGAGCTCGTAGGTAAGTCCCATTTGGAGTAGAAATTTCGTAGATTATTTAATTTTATTTATGAAAGTAGTACCTCCAAGAACACCATAAACTAGAGGCTGGAAGTAGAAAGGCGTGAAGGTACAAGCCAGTAGACTAGCCACCACTAGTCCCAGGCCGAATGCCGCCATGAGTCGATACCCCACCGGGCCGCCCCACGAGTCCGCTGCGTCTCTGCACCAACATTCTGAAATCAACATAAAAACAAAATCAATAAAATTTAAAGAAAGTCCACGACGGTTTACTGTAGAGGTCTCTGATTAGTTGTTCGCGTAACATCTAGAAACATGCACCAGTTAAATGTAAATCTATCACTGGGAACCGCATCAAATCGGACCAGTGGATTTGGAGATAATTAGCAACATTGATTTGCAAAAACACAAACAATCTTTCACTCCAAACGTGAAAACCGTCTCCGTTCCGTCGTAGGTCAAAACCACCACTACTATTCCAGAATTCTCACTAAATCAAGGTTAGAATTTTAAAAGTGAGTTACTATCGAATTACAACTTTGCATAACATCATTTTATCGTCAATGATAAGTTTAGCCATACAGGATGTAAAACTGTCATGAAATTGAACAACTTTCCCTAAGGAACATTAGTCCGAAACATATTAAAAGAAAAATTAACCTTCTATACAAAAGCACCAGCTGAGCGAGTCAGTATATATGGGAGGTCTAAATTTTTATAAACAAAACCTAGTTTATCAACCCCTCAAAATTAATGATGATAGTTTTAAGAGATATACGTAAAATGTCATGGTAAAAACAAAAGAATACTGCATAAACCTCACGTGTAAGTCCATGGGTGAGTATAAAGATGGCTGGAGTAGTCAAAGTCAGCCATACAGGAACTCCTAAGCTCACAGAGCTCAACAGGAAGATTCCATACGAGTGCACCAGACTTGGAATCGTAACCTGGAATTTGAAAGAAACTCAAATAAGGATTATGATACAACGACTTTATTTAAGTAACTCGTTTTTTTTAGTCTAGGTGTCTTAGATGTTTTTGTAGGTAGAGGTATGTAGGTACTATAAACAACACCAGAAGTTATCATCTACCCGACTGCCTCAGAAGGAAGGTTATGTTTTTCGAAAGTATGTATGTGGGCAACCAAATTATTTGTTACAGCCCAAATGGCTGCGCGGCTCTTGACATAATATGCGGTGTCGTTGGATTCATCTTAGCAGCGCGAGTGACAATGGCTTTATTAAAATTTCTTTAAAACAGAGAATATTAAACGTACAATATAACTTTTAAATTGATGCAGTCAGGTTTTTATTTTTTCAATATTTAGACTCTCTGTTCTATTTGAAGGAAAAAAATATGTATTATTGCAATGATAGTGACCTAATGTACCTGCGTAGTATTTATTTACTTTACGACTTAAAATACTAGAACGTTTTTAATTTATCTTTGTTCAAGATAAAGTTTCCTCGAAAATTTCTATCTAAGTAGTAACACATCAATCAAACATGTTATTAACATACCTAATTACTTTGAATCAACTCTTTTCTAAAAACACGTGACAGTCATTTATTCAGTGAGTAGGTAATTATTGCAATATTCATGGATATACATATAGAAGAAAAGGTTGCGCCCAAATTCCCGCGCCATTTTATTTATGAAAATGAGTTACCTACATTTTCAGGATCCAGGCCTTATTCGGAGAGTGTGCGCAATCAATCTACGACCTGATACCCCTTCTCCGAGGCTTATGTTGTTGTTAGACGTATGTTTTGCTTCAACTTTCATCATTTAATTCCCTATTGGCAGATCTGTTTCCGGAAAAGTTATAACTTGGGTTTTTTTCAAGGCAAGAGTGATAGGTACTATAGATCTGGGCTTCATCACTTACTAATAGAATGCATGCCAGTCAAATAAGAACAGAATCCATACAAGACAAACACGTTTTATATAAGAAAAATACAATCACTAAGGTCTGGCAGCCAAGAGCCGTTGTGTTTACGAGCAGCAGCGCTCCGAGCAAATGCAACAAAGAATTCAAAAATTCGTAATTTTTTATTTTTAGTTTATAATAAAGCATGCAGTATTTATTACAGACTCCAGCTTGTTGCTAAACCCCACCAGGGTGGGGAAAAGTGGCAAGTTGAGGTGTCAAACTTTTTGTTATAAATAACAACCAATTGTTATACTAACCCAATACTAACCTACCTACTAAAAGGTATCAACTAAAGTTATGCTAATCCTAACTAAATTCTGCCAATACTAATGATTTTGACAATTTGTTGGTATATTGTTTCCAAAAGGCTCAGTGCATCATATTTTTTATTGTAATAAAATAAGTGTGTGACGAAAAGTGCGTCAATTGATAAATTGGCAATATAAATCGGCCTACCTAAAGTACCTAATACCTACCTACCTATCTTACCTACTAATGAAATTGTCCCGGATGGCAAAAAAATTGTTCTGTTTAGAAGAAAAACATTTAAAAAGTTGGAAAATAAAACTGAAGATATTGTTCGTCATCTAGATATTGTATGACTAATGTAATGCATGACATTGAATTTTGGAATATTAAATCAGCACAGCAGCCTTGCAAGGTTATACCAGTAAACTAAGGCGAAGTGCGATTTTCGTACTTAGCATTATTATATTCTGTGGTTACACTTACATTTAAAAATATCACCGATACGAGTAGAGGCCAACGCCATGGCGTCACCTGCCCTCTGTTGCTACTTTCCATAGCTAACTTCCAGCATTTTCATCAAAATCCTTTTATTATATCTCACAGAAACACACAAAGTAATTTCACTGTTACTTAACCGCACGTCTTACATTTCGAACCCACAAAAATACACTTGAAAAACAATTCCTTTTGTGCTCTTAGATGCGAGAAAAATGAAAATTGGATAGCCGAATGGTAATGTGATATTGACAGTTAACGTGTATGCAAAGACAATAATAGGTACCACTTGTACAAGTAAATCTTTATCAACATACTTACTAGATAGATAGGTATACGTATGTTTACGTAGATAGGTAGGTACATGTATTATTATCTTATCGCAGTGCAAGAACCCGAGCAGACAACTCGAAATTATTTAAGTAGGTGGGCTATTCTTTCTTATTAGTTAGTGTTATTGTGCATGAAAGTTGGTATACCTAATATGATAGATAGTGAAGATAAAATTGATTATTGTAATGATATTGGGTGCATAACAAATAATTTCTTTGGTATGTAGTTTATAGGTTTAATAACATATTTTAAAAGCTTTCCGTGTTAGGTAAGTATACAATTATTGCAAAACTTACAAAAATTTCCACCGCAGGCAGGATTTTATTGCAAAAATGCCTGCCTGTCGGACTCCCGATGATGATGCTCTTAATGCATCGAAACGTCGAGACTCTATAAGCCTCTACTTAAAACAACAAGGTTAGTCGTGATAAACATTAAATATGTGTTATCCTTGTTCGTTTAATAATTTAATATTGCAAAACTTACAAAAATTTCCACCGCAGGCAGGATTTGGACCTGCGTCCTTCGGCATCTGTACTGCCGACGCCACTACCAACTGGGCTGTTCTGATCCTTTCTATCCTAGTCTGCTGACTGTAGAACTGCCGCACGTTAGTGGCCAAGATATACTTGCTTGATTCGCAGGCTAAGATAGTCCGCGGTAGCCCAGTTGGTAGTGGCGTCAGCAGTACAGATGCCGAAAGTGGCAGGTTCAAATCCTGCCTGCGGCGCAAAAACTTGGACAAAAATATCGCGTGTGTGAACGCTGTCTTACCGAAAACTTTGCAGGCGTGGTCAAATCATGGAACTATAGTACTTTCCTTTTATGTTGGGAGGGGAGAAATATAATCTGCTCATCTGAGGCCATTGAAAACCACGGCGAAGCAATAGCAGTGTCGCTGGACATTTCAAAGGCCTTCGATAGGGTGTGGCATGCGAGTCTGTTGAACAAGCTTCCAGCGTACGGCATACCCACTGGCTTCTGTAGCTGGGTGGCTGACTTCCTGAGTGAACGGTCGATCCGAGTGGTCATAGACGGCTGCTCCTCTGACCTCAAGGCTATTGATGCCGGAGTTCCTCAGGGGTCTGTACTCTCCGCGACGCTTTTCCTGCTGCACATCAATGACCTTCTATCTTCAGGAATTGTTGGGTACGCAGATGACAGTACTGTCACCGAGAAATATCTGTCCGGCGCAGGAGCCAGTGGTGATGAAATCCAAAGATTGAGAAAGGCTATGATTGAGCGTACGAGCCTGACGTTAAGTAACGTCTCCCAGTGGGGCGATGACAATCTCGTCAGCTTCAATGCTTCAAAAACGCAGGCGTGTCTTTTCTCCGCAAAAAGGAGTCCTTTCACCTTTTCTCCTACTTTTCGGGGTACATCTGTTCCAGTGACCAACACTCTTCAACTCCTTGGCATGGAGCTGTCCTCTGACCTCAACTTCGGCACCACCATCGAGTCCAAGGCTCAAATTGCAGCTAGAAAGTTGGGCGTCCTGAATAAAGTCAAGCGGTACTTCACGCCTGTACAGCTTCTAACTCTTTATAAAGCTCAAGTCCGATCTTGCATGGAGTACTGCTGTCACCTTTGGGATGGCTCGGCTAAGTACCAACTTGCTGCACTGGATTCGGTGGAACGCAGAGCCAAGAGATTAATAGGCGATAAAAAACTGGTGGCGACCAAGCTTCACAGCCTGGCTATCGGTCTTCTACAGATTGTACTTCGGAGAGTGTGCGCGTGAGCTGCATGAGCTCATACCACCGTCTCCTTTCTTCCATCGGACATCCAGACGCACGGCCGGCTACCATCCGTTCTTAGTTGATATACCCACATTACGCACTAAGCGCTTCGAATCATCTTTCATTATGCGCACGGCTAAAGAATGGAATTCCCTGCCTGCGTCTGTATTTCCGAGTGCATATAACCTGAATCTCTTTAAGTCTAGAGTGAATAGGCATCTTCTGGGCAAGCTCGCTCCATCGTAGATCCCATCTCTGCTCTAGGGTAAGATTGGGGTCAAGAGTAAGCCCATCATAGATAAAAAAAAAAAAACTTCAGATTTGCATCAAACGGAATGGCTGACCAAGTTATTAATTATTTTTGAGGTAGGTAACAGTACCTATATTTATGTTTTAATAACTCTATGAAATTAACCAATATTCTTGAGGAAAATACGATTTAAATGTTTTGCTATCACGTAAGTGCCAGGCGTGAGTCCATTGAGTCTATGTGAGCAGATACATGCGGAAAGAAAACAACGAAACTCTATAAAAATTTAAATAAAACCTATCGGGAAGTTTGGCTTTACACCTATTTATTTTATTTATTTATTTTATTTTGACAGGAAAACCAACAGCAGGTAAAACAAAATAATTAAAAACTATTGAAACATGCAGCCAATTACAGGTTTTCACATATAGACAATAAACTATGTTAAAATAGAAAGAACACTTAGATAAATTACAAAAAATTAAACAAAACAGCATTCGTCACAAAAACAAAACAGAACAGCATAAATCACATATAGTAGGATTTTTATTCAGATAGACTAAACTGACGTTTGGTGGGCTGCCACGTTTTTGTATTTTATAATAATAAAAAAATAGTGTTGTACCCAAATGATCAAGTTATGTGATTTAAAGATTGTGATTGAATCTTTATGAAAATAAATTTAGTTTATTTCAATTTCCAATATTAAATTGGCCTATAAGACAAACATACTACTATGTGTATAACAAACTAACTTCACATTTATTTCCTGTCTGACGAAATTTTTATTTGAAAGCTAATGAGAACATAACTACTAACCTACATTTTAAATTTCAATATTATTTATTTTTGAATTCTATAAACTAAACGTCCCTGAGCCACAGGAGTAAGTAAGTAGCTTGATGCCTCAGCTGTCAGTTTAGTCTATCTGAATAAAATTCAGACTATACCTAGTTATAATACTTTAGCAAAATTATCGGAGTATCTAAAGAAATTAAGAATAAGGATCATCGGCCATACAAAATTACCCCTCGTTGTGCGTCGACGAGACGTACCTCAAAAGATTGCTAGCAATTAGTACTAAAATATGTCATATGCCATTGTTCCATCCATACATGCAAACATATCAAAAATTGCTATGAAAGTTTATTCAGGGGCTCTATGAAAATTCGTTCATAGAATGAATCCGCTACCATTTAGCTACTACGGGAGCAGTGGAGAGAGCTCGTTTCGGAGGTCAAGATCCTCTTTAGGTCGCTGAGTCAGCAGAGTTATAAATACCCCCTAGTTAGTTAGTTAGTTAGTTGCAAATACCCCCTACTACAGGGGAGAGGCCCATGTTCAGCAGTGCACTTTATTGTGGCTGTTGAAGTAGTAGTAGGTAGGTAGGGGTGATTGCTATAGTTATTGGCCGGAGTACAGTTATTGGCCATCATAACCACAATCAGACAAAAACAAGCATATGTAATCATTAACGGGAGTAAAAGTTACGCAAATACATTCTTAAGGAAATAGATAGTCATTAGAAGATTATTTCAAATACAACCGATAGCGCGCAAACAATGAAAAAACTTTCTTTCTGAAACATGGCGTCAATTTAGCTGCTCGGTTGTCAAAATATTAAGGTACATGTTTCAAAATTTTATTCATTACTCCCTTATTCTTGCCGCATTTGTTTGTGTTCTACATGTTTTTGAATAATGAGAAAGTGTAGCTTCAGAAAATAGCTAGTTACAGTGTTTATTGGAAACGGAACTTCAAAAAATGCTGTCGGCTAATAACTGTATCACAGTTTACTTAAATTCAGTAATTGGCCGCGGGTGGCCAATAGCTAATTTGCGGTGGTAGGCGTATGTTTTTCAAGATATAAGTAAATTGACCCTTAAAGCATATCATAGCAAAATTCTGCCTTTGTAATCTATTGGGATCAGTAATTAGCCGGGGGGCCAATAGCTAATCTAAGGTCTGGCCAATAACTGTGTTTCTGTTTTCTTACAGCTAGATTGCATGAAAATATCGAAGATTATGCATAAGAACAGTTATACAATATAATTTTAGACAATTGTAGAATACAGCCAATTAATTCTAATACTTAGATTTTCTTTAGATTTCTTCAGTAATGTTGGTACTAATCGTATGGCCAATAACTGTCCTACTCGTGGCCAATTACTGTAATTTTGGGGCCAATTACTGAATTTCATGTGAACTCAGAAAAAAATTAAAAATATACATTATTATTGTTAAAAAATACGCAATATTTATATAAACAAAGGTTACAGTTGAATTGTTACTTCGTAAAATTAGTAATATACATAGATAGCACATATTTTTTTGTCATTTCAGACACATTTCCTGACATTATTCTCTTAAACGGCCAATTACTGTAGCAGTTACCCTACTTCAATAAAATACCGCTTACAAGGTTGCAGATTCAAAAGTAGTACAAATTAAAACAATGAATGCAGGTCTAAATTATGTTTATTTTGTCCATCTTATAGTCACAATTCGCATAAATTGAATCAATAAATTATTTTATATACTTAGGTAGATTCAAAAACTTTATCGGTGCTAAAATCTTCATTTATCTGGATGGCGAATTTCTCTTTATTTGGTTATTTCTTAAGTCCTTCCATTCCCTTCTTGAAGTCGTTAGCTAAACTGCCAACTGTAAATAAATTGATAGGTAGTTACTGCCTTATCCATAGGAGAAGAAAGGGACCTGAAATGGCAACATTGTTGACATCCTGCTCAAATGTCATGTATTATGAAAAAGACGCCAACAATAATGTTGCCATTTCGGGTCCCTTCCCTCTATGAATCAGGTTATAGTTATGTAAGTTTATTGACAGCCTAAATTAGCGGTAGGAAGATATCATAAGGTACTGCATAAACTTCAACAATACCTCTCCAAATGCCGTTCGTTTGGCAACCTACTGGGTAGATAAATTTTGATTCATTGCGACACGCAAAGACACGCTAGAAGAAGAATACAGCTGAGTGCACAACTAAGGGCTGACCACACAAAAATTTGACACGCGTTAAACGCTCGTCTAGCGTTTTTATATGAAGTTTAATTTTAAACACACGATCAAGTTGTGTCTTACTTTTTTGTGGCAAGTCCCTTAGGACACCTCACACGGATGCATGACCTTATTTGGCCGCTATTTATCCCTGTCTTTATTGAATCAGGTCATATTAACAAACTTTGTTGCTGCACATTCCCTAGATTCATGCCTTAGCTTTGTTTTATAACATGCACGGGTAGAAGTGGGGTGATTTCCCAGGAAAAGGTAAGGTATATAAGTAGGTAATGTTTTTGAATCATTAAGACATGTAGCTAACAACTATATGTATAATTTAGGTAAGTAAAAAAAAGTATTGGTACTTACACATTTTTTCGCCCATATCAGCAACACCTAAAAGTGAACAAGTTTTAAGAAGATGAGAAAATAAGGTCAAAAACGCCCTTTTTAAAAGCAAATATCTCGTGACAGAAACATTTAGTGACTTTGTTTCAAAGAAACCTCACCTTGGTTTTAAAAGACCTATTCAACGATACCCTACTCAATATTACAGAAGAAAAAATATTTTTTTGCCCCCCTTTCACTTGTATGGGAGGGGGTCCAAAAAAAATTTGATATAATTTTTTCTTAACATTTCTATATTTGGGTCAACACGATCTATCTTCTCACCAAATTTCATGTCGATAGCTCTAAAACTGACGAAGATATGAGGGCGCGGCATACAGACAGACAGACAGACAGACAGACTTGACGAAACTATAAGGGTTTCTAGTAGACTACGAAACCCTAAAAATAACTGGTAACTGACAACTTACCTCCAATGACGTCAAACGGTATTGCAATTATTGTTTCAACAAATTCTAGTGGTTGCTTCTCGTTAGGTGAATCTGGTAAAATAGAAATAAATAAAATTACTTAATATTATAGACCTACCTAACAAGAAAAATTAACTACAACGTAATTACCTGAAGCTGAACATTGGGACTTTCGTTTTAGTCTTGCATTATTAAGGGTACTTACAAAAATCTATAAAATCTAAAAAAAGACTTAGCGGTGTCCATGACAGATAAACACAAAAAGCAACTTTATTTACACAAGGTAGTATTGATGTACTGATGTTACGGGCAATGCCCGACCTAATTGGGCAATGTGATTAAAAAAACACGATTAATTACTTTTTCTCCAATTTGCTCGGAAATAGCTTCATTACTTTTAAAAAAAGAATACGTCAATGGGCTCATTTATGTTGTCAAGGCGCAGAGGACTGTAATAGAAATTGCCGGACTAGGCCGGTAATAAAAGGGTTCTTAAACTTCACACTTTCGTGATTAGGTGTTTTATGGAACACAATTTGTTTGAAGTTTGAAGGCTGAATGTGAATTTCCCGCGCATTCTTTATGAAACGGAACGTAAGCAAAACCAGCGCCAACGCTTTGCGAACTTTAAAAGTTACAAAGTGTCAATTTTATCACGATTTAAATAATTGTTTCCTTGCAAATTGGAGAAAAGCACTATACAAACCTCGGCCGAAATAACAATTTCTGGTCTCGTTTACTTTAGAAGGCCTCGACTTCGTCTCGGCCTTCCAATGCCACTCGACCAGAAATTGCTATATACTCGGCCTGTGACGTAATGTACTATTCCCGGTCAGTATGAATAATTCCCACCCTACCTTGGGCAAAGTAATAAAATAAAGAACTGTAATGTATTTTTTATTAAATGAAGTTAAACTTACATTATTTCAAGGAAAAGTTATCAAAAAACAAAGTTTTGAACATAGAAATTGAATAATAAACAGTTAAAAATGTATAAACAGTATGACGCTCTGCCTACCCCGCAAGGGATAAAGGCGTGATTTATGTATGTATGTATGTAAAAATGTATAACATTAGTAGCTACTTACTTTTTATTCATACAATTACTTAAGAGAAAAGTTATTAAAAATAATTGAAACATGAAAGTAAAAAATAAACAGTTAAAAATGAAATATTATCAGAAATTGCCTACTTTTTAAATAATAATATTACTTTGGTATTATAATTGGTAAATGATGTTAAACTTACGTTATTTTCATTAAAGTTATCAATTAATTTGAACATGTGAGTTAAAAATAAATGTAATAATATCAGTAGCACTATATTTGATAAAAATATTTGGTACTTCAATAGTTAAAAATATTTAGTAGACTAAGAATTTATTACATGGACCACGGGCACACGGGCACTATTAATACTGACCGGTCCAAGTGATTAATTAATCACTTTGCCCTACGTTTTTGGGCACTATTAATAATGTCCGGTTAGTATTAATAGTGCCCGATTAATCATGTTGCCCGTAACACTGATACCAACCATTTTTCTGTTCACCTCCCTCTTTTGCAGTCTCCTTTTCTTTGGCTTCAGTCTTGGCTGGATCTTCACTTGCCTCTGAAGTTTCGCGTTTCGTCAAATCGGAGTCTTGGCATATGAAATAAAATTAAATTAATTTTAATATAATGAATATCAATTTCATTAATTAAACAATTAATAAAATTAAATAAATAATAATATAATTCATTAATTATGAATAATTAAACAAATACATTTAGCACGACGGTATCCCTTGTGGGGTAGATAGAGCGTGGATATACAACATACAATCAAGTTTTGTTTGTAGCCTACTTGAATACCAAACACAGAATGCGTAGTAAGTAGGTATTCAAAACAAGTAGATGTGTTAAAATTATTATTATTTTGCTGTAAAAATCCGCCATCTTGATACTATAATTTTTTAATAGCCAGTGTCACTCGCGCTGTTGAGACGAATCTAACGACACCTCATATGTCAAAATCCAACTATCCGTTTGGGCTGTAGCCCGTGAAAAAGAATTTTATTGTCCACATACATACATACATACTCTCGAAAAACATAACCCTCCTTCTGAGGCAGTCGGGTAAATATATATTGAGCCTAGGATTCTCCTTTGCAGAAGGCAGATTAAGGTCCCAAATTGAAAAAAAAAACGATTGTTAGAAAAATAAATTGAAATTCTTACCACCTGTATCCGCTGGCTTAGCAAGCTGAAATTGTGAAAACACCACCATAATTAAGTTTTATTACAGTAAATTGTCTCTAAAATTCAAGTATGAATTTTACAGCGTGCTACTTACAATATAGCTGAATATGGCGAGGGTCACCAATATGTAAAGAATTTTCTTCATTATTTATTATTTTTAGTTTACTCTTACGAATTATCAGCTTCAATGTCTTCGATTGAATGGTTTTCGCAAAATTTTCTTCCTGTCTTTTTATACATAACCATACGTGAACATAAACTGGGTAAGAGCGAGTCGTACAAACTCGATCGGATTTCGAAGTCATCAAACAATGTATAGGTAGTAAGTGATGATGATCTTTCCGGCCGATTTCGGCCATGGCGACCACTTCTACTCCTGATCAAGTCGGCGCTGATGCGCTCGAAGGTGGCTATTATAGCCTATTTAGTTAATGGCGGCGGGAGGATGGGCCTTCAGTTCATCGCGTTTAGCGTCAAGGTTTGCTTTAAGCTGCCTCAAAATCGCGGATTCGCCTCTTTACAAGACCGCGCCATTCTGGCCGTTGTGCTGCCAAAACCTCAAATTGAGAGGGTTCGATGTTGCATCTTTTCATGTGTCTCTTCTGAACATCTTTAAATCGGAGGAGTTGACCGCCATGCTTTCGCTTGCCCTCCTCTAGCACAGAATAGAAGATGCGCTTCGCCACTCGCTCATCCGCCATCCGGGATACGTAAGTAGTACATAAAAGTGATGGATCTAGGCATAAGCCTTTAGTCAGATCGGTTCTTCCCAGTACAACTCCTAGTCTAGTCTAGTCTCGTCCCAATTTGTGATTGGGCTGGTTTTGTGATTTTGGATTGATTTGAACAACTATAGGTACTATATTTCCTACATATGCACGACATTATGCTATTAACAAACCTTGATGTTGTGATATATCAATATTCTATGTGGTTATGCTTCATACTACTGAACCCTAAAGGCTTTCCTCGTGAGTATAGAAACAAAAATATCTCGTCTTGAAGTCTGCAAAAATTTTGCATTGTTATTCAAATTTATTAAGCGAACTGCCTAACCAAACTCATCAATCACTTTATTGTTAAAGTAAAAACAATTGCCTCTTCTGAAATTTTCAGTGCTGATTTCCGCGTCAAGGTTTAGTGTAGAAGTAGAAAAAGTTATTTAGTAAATCTACGACTATTTTGATAATTCACTTGTAATGTACTTAAGGTGCTTTTTCAAAAACATTGCAGCATTCTAAAGAGTGGGAGAAAAAGAGATTGATAATAATTAATTTGTTTCCATTTTACTTTTTGAAGTTCACCTACTATTGTATTCGCCAGCTCAGAATTAAATTTAAAATTTAATCTAATCTACAGAAGGTCTTACTGTATCTAGGGTTTAATTATTTCACTATACATAGTTGCATTGTTGACAACATTGGCGTCAGGGCTGTTAGCGAACGCGATCTGCAGTTGCATAGTAATGTAGACGAAGACAGATAACGTCAGCCGAAGCATCAGCGCCGTGTCGAAGTGGAAGATGTCTTAGATAGAGTAGATCAGTGTTTTTCAAACTTTTTGAATACGCGACCCCTTTCCAGGCAAAAAATCAATGGCGACCTCCCTGTTGGGTCATCATAGAAACATAAAATTGGTAATTTAATTTATTCAATGGCGGATACAGAAAAACTACAGGCGTTGTACGCATTGTTAGGATATTTTTCTGGGTAGGCTGTAATTTTCAGGCAAAAATAAGCCACCGGGAGGCCTAAATATCGCGAGCGAAGCGAGCGAGAATTTTTGCACTAAAAACGAGCGTAAAAGCTTGAAAGTTAGTGAAAAACTGGCTGAAAAATACACGATTCGCGAGCGAAGCGAGCTCAACTTATTACATTACAATCAAGTCAGCATTAACACTAGGCGTGAGTGTAAAACAGGCAGAAAGGAGTACGTATCGCGAGCGAAGCGAGCTTGACTTTTCACGCTACAAACAGGTAAAACACGTATACAACACTGCATACCTACTGCATAAAATAGCAGTACGTTCTGAAAGTTTTGAAAAATAAGCATGCCCATTCTTTGTCACTAAAATTGTGTTTTACTGAATTTTATCTGACCACCGACCTGTGGTTTTGCCTTGAATCTTAGCTTTTGCCGGCGACCCCCCTAGGAAGGCTCCGCGACCCCCCTGGGGGTCGCGACCCACAGTTTGAAAAACACTGGAGTAGATAGACCCGCGGTAATATGTAGATTTCATTAATAAAGAAAATACGTGTTGAATAATATTTGGAAAAAATGTTTAAGATGAAATAAGATATATAGATAAGACTTTACTAGCACACAAAGAAACAATTTACAAGCATGAAATTGAATTCAGAACTAAACAGTCATATATTGTACTACGGCTTACTTATTTCACTATACACCGTCACATTATTGACAACATTGGCGTCAGGGCTCTTAGCGAACGCGATCTGCAGTTGCATAGTGATGTAGACGAAGACAGATGACGTCAGCCGAAGCATCAGCGCCGTGTCGAAGTAGAAGATGTCGTAGATAGACACCCGCGGGTCCCGCATATTTTGTAGATTTCATCCATGAATAGAACGCGTGTTAAATTATACAGTGTAAACACTTTATAACATTACCCTTTATAACGATAAACTCCCTATAAATCGAAGTAAAGTTTACCTACTATTGTGTTTGCCAGCTCAGAATCTAATGTAATCTAATCTACAAAAGGTCTTACTTTAACTAGGGCTTAATTATTCCACTATACTCGGTTGCATTGTTGGCAACATTGGCGTCAGGGCTCTTAGCGAACGCGATCTGCAGTTGCATAGTAATGTAGACGAAGACAGATGACGTCAGCCGAAGCATCAGCGCCGTGTCGAAGTAGAAGATGTCGTAGATAGACACGCGCGGGTCCCGGGTCTCTAGCATGCGGATGATGCTGGCTGACAATTTGTAGATTTCATCTGGGGAAAAAACGTGATTTAGGTGATAACTAGGTATTTAAGAGAAACTTGTTCATGCACCTCATTTTATATAAGAAAATATAAATAACAGTTTAGGAGATACTCGGAGGATTGCTGTCAGTTTAGTCACAGTAATAGTAGGTATGAGATAAATGACGCGTAGTCGATAGCTACGCTTGCTACGCCGTAGTAAAAGAGGCGCCTCGCGCGTCGTTTCCCTAATTTGTAAATTTCCCTAGGAAGCAGAAATAACATGTCTGAGATGTACTGTTTATTATAGTGATTGATTAAGTCGGCAGCAACGGCGTTCGTTACACAATTAGACTAGAAGCCTACTAATAATAGAAAGTGGTTTAAAATTATTGACACTCTTGGGCTCATTTTAAGGTTCAGGTGTCACGAAGAAGAAACATTTCTGGAATCGAACTTGGAACTAATCTACAAAAAATATTTGGAGCTAATATGTGTTGTAGATAACGGAACTTCAGAATCTAGCCAGATTTAATAATCACCAGGATAAGTAGGTTTCAGTTGTATGTAGGTGCAAATAAGGCTTGTTTGGTTGATTTGTCTTTGAAACATGTCTGTCTGTATGCTCACTCCGAACTGGAACGCCCAGCTCAGCAGGCACCAGCCCGTGATCGCCAAGATACGTAGCAGGTCTATATTCTGCGAAATAAAATTGACAAAGAAATATACGGTTACATTTAATTAAGTACAAATCTCTTGAGGGTGTAATCTACTCACAAAACTGAACAACTTTTTTTCGAAATATGAAAAAAAAAATTTGGACCCCCCATACAAAAATGTTGAAAAAGCGTGTCACTTAGTATGAGAGGCCCATGTTTCATATTTCGAAGAAAAGTTTGTAACAAAAGTTGTTCAGTTTTGTGAGTAGACCACACCCTCAAGAGATTTGTACTTAATCAAATATATACTAGGTGTAAGGGACGTACACCTAGTTGTAATTGTACTATATACTAGGTGTAAGGGACGGTGTAACGAAAACCTTGCAGGCGTGCTCAAACCATGCAACTGAACAACTTTCCCCATGGAATGTATGCCGGTAAAAGAAAATAGTTTTGTTTTCCCATACAAAATGAGTCAGCTGATCGTGAATTTTGTATGCGAAAGTCCGAAAAATTTTCTCGTTTCCCACCATTGACTCCATAGTAAAAGTTGTTAATTTTCGTGTTCTGATCACGCCCCTTACACCCTGTATAGAGTCATGTTTAATTAAGTACAAATATTTTAAGGGTGTGTTTTACTCACAAAACAGAACTTGCAACTTTTTACTACCTCTTCGTACCTACCTCCGATTTTGCCCATATTATCCAACTTTGAACCGTGACGAAACTGCCAATGGTTATATAGGTCAAGCAACACAGCAACTGAAACATTTTTTCAGTTACAATTTACATTACGGTTACAATTTACAAGAAAGCAATTATATGAAAATTACTTCAAAACTAGATAATTATAGTTCCGCTGAATAGTAAGCTGACTTAACAGTTAATTGGTCATGGTTTTCCAAAATTCTTAAATTTTAATTTTGAGGCGAGACAATTTCTTAGACCAGAAATGGGCATCTCCTTTGCTGATACTTACTGTACAACGATATGTGTTCTGTAAATGGATCAGCTTTCTAAAGATCAATGCGAAAGCCTTAGGGTAGTCCTCCATTTTAGATCTCAGATGGAAATCTACCATATCGTCGCATTTATCACTCCAGAGAAAAGTATGAAACGGAAATTGTTTCGGCATATATTCTAATTTCACATTAGCGAGCTTCATAATTGCCACGTTTAAATATCGCACCCTGATTGTGAGCGTCGAATAAAGCGATAAGAAAAATGTGAGGTCATAATAAATGAAATACAAAAGGTTGAACAGAATAGCACCAGATATAAACACAGCTAAGTCCACCACGTAAGTGAAGAAAAGAACGAGCATGATCACAACTTGCCCAATGCCACATCCACAGCTTAGATAAAAATAGATTTGAATAAAAATTTCCCTCATAAACGAAGTTTCATTCGCACCCAAAAAAGCATCCAACTCTATGCTAGTGTACATAAAAAGCGCTGCACTTTTTCGGTTCCAAAATGTATTTGATACCACAACTGTGTGGAAACCAAGGAAATCTAAGATTATAATTGGTTCGGTGAAGATTAGATAGTGGATTTCGAAAGTCAAAGCATAGATGAGGTAGTAAGTACAAATATGTATCAGAATCAAGATGAGTACTGATAATATGATCGAAAATATTCCCTTTTGCCTGATTACGCCGTTAGTGATCTCGAATCGCCCTAAACCGAGCAGTTTTACGGGCCTGTAATATAGGGGCCCTAATTTATTAATGATATCCTTATGAATCACTTTTTTATCCTGGCTTTCGTTCAAATCCATTTCAGAAAAACGCGTGTGTACGTTTGGATCAATTTCAATTTAGGTAGTAAGTTACAAAATATAAAAAATCAAATGATTTGATTTTCTAAATTACTAAATGAACTCCCAAGGCATCAGATAATAAGGCCGATAAAGTTATGGGTTACTTTTTTATTTAAATTGTACTTATCACTGGGGGCTTTGATAGCGCTATTGCGTGCATGTAATGTGTGTGTGTGATTGCTTTTAAAAATATTTAGGCGCTACAATTTCTTTTAAATATTAAGTGAAATATGATGTTTTTGCTATAATCTTTGCATAAGGCGTATTTGGTTTACGGCTTTTGCAGTCATCCTTGCCAGGGGTCGGCTTAGGAGTTTCACTCCCAGCTACCTTTTTCCCGGAGGAAAAGTTATTTTTGCGGGTTAAAAATTAACATCAGTAAGTACTTATATATTTACCGATGGTTGTTGTTGTCTAGCGGTGGAAGGAGCTTTGAAGATTATCAATTACCTGCGTACTTATGACTAATTCTGCCTAAAAATTTTCCAAAATCAGTAAATTTTTAGCTAATTACAAGCTTATTGATTCATTATTATCATTGGTTTTATTACCCTCATTATTATTATTATCTAACGTTAGTTTGCTACGAAATCGTAGCTATTCTCTACGCGTGCAAACGCTTTCGATTTATGTAGGTATTTAGTGAGTTATTTATTATTTGTACTGTGATTCCACATGAGTACCTACTTTCATTTTAACCGGGAGAAACTCAGACCAATAACTCAGGATGCCTGTTAAAAACTATGTTCATTCGGAGTTAGGTGGTCCTAACTGAGGTCCGTTTAGTACAATAGCTGGAAAGGATAAATGGGGTGGGGTGAAAACCTGTCACTATAATGATAGATACAGTCTTCTGAATGACAAATTTTTTGTCACACGCGGTGTAAATGGCCGTTTTAGAGCCTTTTGCACTGCTTTCCCCGCTAAGGGTTTAGACGTGATGTTGATGTATGTATTATTTTTATTTTTTCGGTAATACCTATTAAGTTATTTTCCTTTGCTCTCCATAATACTTGTCGTTTATTTTAGTATGGGTAGGTAGTAAAAAACATAATAATCTTTAAATCGTGATATATTGCTTATCAATACAGAGTAACAAAGATGTTTCGTCTTAAAATATTTAACTATAGTCTGATAATGACAAAATGCTAGTAAATGCAACAGACAGGTTAAACCGAGGAAAATGCGCTATCACAATATTGTTCACCGACCGGACATGATAAGCCAATATAAATTCCAATATATCAAAACTTACATAATTGTTCAATTTATTTATGTATAACAGTTATCATTTAAAAATCTCATATCGCTAATTAGGTACCTCTAAAGTTAAGTAGGTAAAATTTCTCAAAAATTTTCTACATTTTCTAAATTTAGACATTTATTTACAAACATATATTTTATGAACATTCTCGCTGTGAAAGCGCAAATCATTTCAATTGAGCATCGTAGTCTTTCACCCTTCTACTCTACGGAAGCTTCGCAGATCATTCTCTACCTAAATTTATTCTTATCATTACAAATAACAATCGAAACTTTAAATAACTCAATTACACAATAAAATTCTCACACACACTCACAGCACAGACTATAACCGATCAATATTTTAATTTAAATAATATAAATATTCGTAGAAATGCAATTATACTTGGTACGACATTTTGTGAACTCATTTCGAGTTGACACCAATGATTTAATAATTTTGATATCAAAATAATAAGTACAAAAAAAAAACAAACATAACATCATAAACACATAAAACTTGTGACATAATTTGTGTTAATATTTTCAGAGATAATTAGAAGCTAGTATCACTAAAACGAGGAAAGAGATTCCTTAGTATGGAAATGTATCAAAGTCTTCAAATGCTTTGATAGCGATTATGAATCGGACAAGAGATGTCATCCGATCCATACTGCTTCATTTCAAGTCAGCGTCTGGCGCCCTCACTAATCGTGTTTAGCTTAGCACCATCCTATAATCTCCTCACCAATCCATGGCTGGTTTGAAATGAAACTCACAATCAGTTTTCGACAAGTCAAATCCTACCGACTAATCCTAATGTTAAGTCTACTTAACACTAACTTATCAGTTAACCCCGTACCATCACCAAAGATTGCACATAATACCCGATACTTTGATTTTTTAATTGCAGTCATGCCTAATTCATAGGCGAGAATTCCATCGACTGTTAAAAAATTAAGGTATTTCTTAGAACAAAATTTACGTTTTTGCTCTTGTTTATTTTAAACGTGTGTAGTTTTAATATCGTGGAATGTCTACGTTTATTTTGGAAGACAATGTCGATTACTAATCTAAAATCATTTTTGTGCGCGTCAACTGAATTGAGAGTGAGCACTGGGTGTATCTAATGTTTATGTTATGTATAATTTACAACGGACGGAATAAATTCGTATTGTTAAGTACCTTTTTCTTTAAAGTGTTTGATGATTTAACGCCAAATCAGTCATAATGTGGAATAAAGGTAGTTTAGTTATGAACTGGCATAGGAAGCTGTCCCAGTAGCTGGTTAGCGAAAGTTGCGTTTGTGAACTTGAAGTGTCGTTTGTCGTAGAACTTTAGGAGTGCAGGGGAATAAGGGTGTTGTTTTTTTAAGTGCATGTAGTGTTCTTCCGGCTCCGACGTAGTGTGACCACATTCTTCGCAGACGTACATCTGTAACAATCAAACAAGTATTTTTAGTCAAATCGAATATTTGTAAAGAAGATTAATCAAATCAGAAAGTAGTAATAAATATAGTATAGGTATGAGTAGTACAATTGTTAAATATGAAGCTGTAAATTACCTTAGTCCTTCGCTCCTTGTACGCGTACGTGTGCTGTACACCGTGAACTTTCAAGCAGTGAGATTCCAGTGAACATCTTTGGGTAAAGGATTTTTCACAGAGATTGCACTTGTAAGGTCGGACTCCAGTGTGTGTTCGTGTGTGTCTCTTTAAGTCAAAAGTGTCGTTGAAACCCTTGCCGCAGAACGTGCAAAGATATCGCTTCACGTCGGAGTGGCATTTCATATGTCGGTTCAAGAGCCTTTGCAGGCTAAAGTTCTTCGAGCAAATTCGGCACACAAACTTAGTTGGGTCATCTTCACTAACTAAAACATTCTTGTTCTTCTCCTCTTCCCGTTGTCTCGCGTTTGCTTCTGTAGCAAGAGGATTCTTCACGCCATGTCCGCCGTTAATGAATTCCAAAGGAAGTTCGGCTGGTAGGCCCAACTGCAAAGAACAAAAAGAGGAAATGAGACTTAATCGATTTAAGGACAGCTATGTTTCAGGTGGTAACTATATTTCATGAACTCTATTTTGATCTGTGTCAGTGTGTAAAGCTGAGCAAAATCAATAACAGCTGTCCTTTATGAAATACCTTCACAAATTTGAATATAAATATAATACAAAAAGAAATGCAGAAAAGTAAAGCATAAGTTGATTCAGGCTCAGCATTACATACTTTTTCATATTCAACTTCAATATCGTCATCATTCCGAAATATTTACAAAGTGTGGATGACATTGAAGTAGAAAAAGCTTCGCCTTAAAATCAAGTGATGCTTACCCTTTGTTGCAAGACTTGTAGTTTGCCATCCTTCTTGAGACTTACAGCAGCGGCGGGGCTAAGAGCCGAGGACTCGACGTGACTGCTGCTGCCGTCCAGAGAGCTGTTGCCGCCAGGCGAGGGCAGCGACACGCCGCTGGGAGAGTCCATATCCAGTGAGTGACTAGTGAAGGGGAAGCCAGGCGACGTCATGATCTGCTGCCTTTGCTGTAGTTGCACGTGTATTTGCAACTGCTGCATTTGCCCCTCGTTGTGTTGTAGTAAAGCGGGGTTCAGTTGCATCAGTAGGTCAGGCCGTTCTTTCGCAAAGTTGTATGATGGACTCTGTTCTTGGTTCGAAAATGCCAAATAGTTTGCTTTTTCATAGTAATGTCTACTTAAATTAACTTGTTCTGCTAATGTTTCTATGTCGACTTGATTGTGAACTGAATCTGGCGTTATTGATGATGATGAATCTCTTAGTTCTTGGTCAGTTAATGACTCTGCAATTGGATGTGTATTCAATAAATTAACAAAATCAGTATCTGTTGAATCAGAGAGTGCTAAGATTCCTTCATTTTGTGCAAATGTGAGCGTAGTGTTAAAGTCCTCTCCCATGTCTACAACCATGGAGTCCACAAAATTGCTGCCATAATTAATACCACTTAAATTTTCTAGTTTGTTTTCGTAGTCTATATCCTCATCTTTCAGAGCCAGTCCGTAGTGTGCATTTTGCATTAGTGAATACTGTTTGCTTTGTTCCGAAAAACTTGTTGAGTTGTCATTGTTCTCGCAATCCATACCGAATCCGTTTATTATATTAAATTCGTTTGAAAAAGAACCATTGGCATGTAAAGAATTTTGGCCACCTTTTGTGGATGGACCGAGAGTCTCGTAAAATGGTGGGAGGCTTCCCGTCGGAGGGCTGTTTGGTCCATAGTTCGATCTGCCGTCTCGGCCATTACCACCGCTACCTGATCCTCCTCCCATTGCGCCACCGCCACCTGAGGACGGAGCGGTGCTGCCTCCGCCAGAGCTGAAGTTGCCTGATCCACCACTGCTCTGAGAGCTGTTGTTGTTTCCACTGCCACCGGTAGATCTTCCATGGCCTGCGGCTGCACTTAAAATGCCTGGAACTTTGTTTGCTGGACAATTTCTGAGAACCAAAATTGGTCGAGCTAAAATTCCATTCGCAATTTTGGAGCTACTTGTGCGCCGTTGTTCTCTGAGTTTCTTCTCCGATTCTTCGTCTTCTGATTCGCCCCTCTTTTTTGCGATTGCGTAGTCAATGGGTTGATCTTGTTCTGGCTCAGTAGTTGGCAGTGTGGATGGCAGGCTGATATCTGCCAGTTCTTTTTTATTGTCACGAAATTGAGACTGTGACGGAGTTCTTTGTATAACAGAAACTTTTTGACATCTGATGCTGTTATCAATACCCGGAGAAGGAGCTGATTCTGGCGAAGGTGAGCTTCGAGTTGGAATTACCACAGGTTCAGACTCTAATGGGTCTTTCTCCTCTTTTATAAGAGGCCGTTCTTCTTTTTTCTTTTCTTGTATAGGTAAATACTGTTTGCGCTCTGCTGGTGTGAGAACATGTCCTCTGTGGCTACCGTATGGAATGTCACCTCCGAGAATCGAAGATATGAATCTTCTGGGTTCTTTTGTTCGTCGCTCTGGTGAAGATGATCCATTTTTTTCTCCAAAGCAATCGCGATCTGGAACAAGAAAAGATAAATCTGTTATAAATAGAGACACATTGTAAATGTTAGGCTTCGATAGAAACGACGGGAAAATTACAAAACAAGTAAACGATAGCTATTATTTTCTTGGTTAGTCGCTAACGTATTCGTGTGGCGTCGGAGGCTTGAGGCCTGGTTGACGTCACTGGTATGTGCCTCCATAACGGTAATGCTCGCCTCCACATACACACCTACCTACAGTAATAGTAGGTAGTGTGTGACTGTGTGCATGAGTATCGCATTATTATAATTGTCGCGTCAGGACAAAGTGAGATATTCAATCTCGACCCAAATCTGCTAACAATTGACTTTTAACCATTCAGTTAACGCCGAATGTTTCCTGTCTGTGGCTATTATTTTCATGATCAATAATCAGATCATGGTATATCATCGCAACGTACCCGACGAGCACCATTATGTTCTTGCGTTGATTGAATCACAAAATACATCATTACTTATACAACCGACAAATGACTTAACTACTCGGAAATTGAGATGTACGTATTAATGAATTAACATGCATATTTTTAACTTGCACTATTTGTTTTGTAACAAAAATGCGTAGGTAGTCAGTGAAAGTTCCAAGGTTGGCCCAAACGAGTTCCTTTGCCCTTTCTCGTCTTTTGTTAGGGATCCAAGGACGAGGACTGCATTGTTAGAGCAGTTTTTGTACCGGGTCCGTAATTGTATGCGCCTGCGCAGCCAGGCATGACGGGACGGACTCTAATTTGGAATCTCTCCATAGTTCACAATTTTGTTAAACGGTGATTTGCAACTTGTAAAAACATTGTTCGACAAGTTTTATAGCGGTGTATTTAACACTTAATTGCCTGCAGGAAATATTTTTTTCTTCCAATAAGTACATCTACAGGCACATGCATCAATTCAATACATTACTGATCTGCATTTATAAAAGATATGTCTTTTATAATTTAAATTGCTATCCATAAAGTTTATAAACTAGCTTTGCTGAAGTAGGTACTAATCAACATAAATACATATACATTAATCTAATAATAAGATGTAAATGTCCCTAGCAAAAGCGGTTTTTGCAAAAAAGGAGATAAATGGTTTGTCTTTGAAAAAAGCCACGAATTGGAATAAAATGCAGCTCGCATGGTAAGGAATGTTGAAGCAGCTAACTGCTCAACGTGTATGGTCTGAACAACCAGAATTGACTGAGTGAGATGTGTCACTAATCGCAGGTTTTTTTATTGAATCAGCGGGAGGTACAGTTCTTATTACGGTGAACATAATTTAGATAGAGAACATTATATAAGAACAAAAAGAACTGAAATTTAATCTGATGGAGAAATCTAACGGAAAGATGGAAATAGGAGCCCAGACCTGTCCGAGTTACTAATCGGTTAGGTATACCTACGTACCTTTACTTTCATTTGTCTAACAAAAGTAAAGATAAAACACTTTTGCCAAACCAAAGATTTAAGCGACGAAATTAGTCTCAAAAGTTGAACATGTAAATCGTAGTCATCACAAAGTAGGATTATTAGCGAACTATAAGCAATTTTCGCGAGCTCTATTTAAATAGTACCTAGTTCTTATTTTTAAAACGGTAAGTCAAGGTCTAGTAATTACCGTGTCCATATCTATTCTGTTACTTCGCGTTTCCTGTGGAGGAATAGCGAACAGCCTTGAGTATGAAAACTAGTGATGGGCCGAACATAGGTTTCACCGAATACTTCGGTTCGGCCGAATATTCGGTAAAAAGATTGCCGAACCGAATATTCGGCCGAATTATTCGGCAGGAATTGATGTCCATATACTTAGGGTGTCTCGGTTATCGTGGTCCAAAGAAAAATCTAGACTCTGGACATCCTAATCCTAAGCTACCATAAAAGCAAAAAAATCTCTTCAATATTTGAAGAAAAAATAGACCTTCCATACAAAATGCTCTATCAGGCAGCAAAATTAGTATGGGAGGTCCAGTTTTTTTCTTTAAATATTGAACTTTTTTTTTGTTTTTATGGTAGCTTAGGATGTCCAGTCCAGAGCCTAGAGTTTTTCTTTGTATAAAATAATTAGGAGCATCACTTGTCATCGAATTATGCGCTGATTCGCACCAAACCACTCCACTCTTTACCCCTCTAATATTTTACATTCGAAACTTTGACAATAAATTAAAATAAAACTGCATCATTGCTTGTCTTGAGGTCTTGTTGACATATCAATTTAAAATACAATATAATATAAAAAGGATGCGTTTTTAATCAGCCTAATATTCGGCTAAATTCACCGAACATTCGGCCGAAACCGAATATTCGGTAAACTTGCCGAACATGCCGAATACCGAACATAAACCGAATATTCGGCCCATCTCTAATGAAAACTCATTATTTACCCATTAAACTGAGTTCAGCCTTCCTCACCTCGCTTTTGGCAACAATTAGCAAGTCTTGAGAAGTGACGGCTCGGAATCGGACAGGAGAATAACGCTAGTACCTGTAACTAGGTATGTAGTAGATACTTGATAGATACTAAACTGTTATCTCTTAGGTATATTTAATAGCATTCGAAGTAAGGCAGGTAGGAAAATATTCAAGTGCATAGTTTCTTCGCAACGAATTCATAATTAGTTCGTCTGGTGAAAGCAAAAAAGCAATCGAAAATGTTTTGTAAGTCCTTCGTGCATTTCTTAAATGAACACAAAGGAATTTTAGTTTAGGCACCTACTTTGTAACCGAAATTAAATATTTGCCAGCAGCTGCAAAACAATAACATTTTGAACCATTAATAGCAGCCATTAGTCAAAGAATTGCCAAATGATCACGTATCAAGAAACGCAATCGATCATGCGATCACTGTATCGTTATTTAGCCAGCGCTAATAACCTCACACATTTTGCGGCTAACCATAATTTGAACGGAATATTATATCCAGTCGTTCTGGTTCCTTATAATTATCAACACATTAATCTCCAGCAAAATGTTCTAATACGCCAAAATGATTAATTATGTACTTGCTCTACAATTACCTACAACAATGTTATGTTACAAACTTGGTGCGCAACGATCATTATTCGATTATGCTCGTTATGGTCAAAGCCGTTTCCTACTTAGGTACACGTTTTTTTGTAAGTAATTAATTAACCCCCCGGCCACCCTGGTATTTACGGTATACCAGCACGTTTGGTTAAATTACTTACTTTACTTTCTAAGGTGGGTGTATGGGGAGTTAACCAATCGGTAAACTATTAAATAAGAAAGAATTTAATATTTTCAACTGATCATCAATATATTTTTAGTCGGACTCGTTTCTGCTACTTTTTGAAGACATCTAAACCGACGCTGTACATTTCCACAGTACGCATAGATACATAGCTAGCCACAAAGAGCCGGCAGTAAAACTTGCCTGGGGCATAAATAAAAACTAGCGAGGCTCTTGAGCGGAGAGGCTTGCGCGGGCGCAGCGCGGCGGCGGCGGCGGCGCGCGGGCAGCCTGTCCTTGCGCGCGGGGTTATCGGACGCCGTTAGCATTTAACGCGTTACTCGAAGACAGCTATGAAGAACCGCTCCGGTCGGAGAGCACATAAAATTCCGTTGAAGCCTTTTTTCCATAAGTATAAGTACCGATAGCACACGGTACTCGGGACGCGCGCCGAGGATCGGTTAAAAGGTCGTTTCGAAGGACATTTTTTGTATAGAATTATGTATCGCAAACGCATACGTAGATCGTTCGAAACGTGAATGTTTTTCACCGAAGCTAAGGACGTAGGCATGTTTTGTAATCGTTGAGTAATGATAATGTAGGAAAATACCTATTTAAATGCAATACAGTTAGCGTTAAGCGGAAAATAGTGTTCGTTTCCTTTCGATGAATTTAATTTATGCGTATGTTGTCTGCGACTGACATTGGGGAAAAAGAGTCGTCCTTAAGTTTTCCTATCTCTGTTCATTGTTTCAGTGAGCTGCTAATATTACTAGGCAAACAACTGTATAAAAAAGTAACAATCTCTGCTTCCTACACCCACAAATCCCTCAAATATATCTCAACCAAATGTACGTACCTAATTGTTAAGATATCCGGATATTTTCGGCAGTGGCACAAAAAATGTTAATTCTAAACTTCAAGCCTCAAAACGAACGGTCGCAAAAACTGTTCAATGCTATATTATTATTTTGTTCACGAAGTGAATCACAACCAGATTTGTCTAGGGTTAATGACCCAAATATGTTTAGCAAAGCGTTCAAGGCTAAAGCCGACTTAATTTGGTAGTCAGTAAAAAAAATCTGGTATCTTAGAAGGCGATCGACGCCTTGTTTTCGTCGGAGGCCTGTTTGGTCCGATGGACCGTCTCGATTTTTATTACCTACTTATCCGTTAAAATGTTACCGTTATTCAAATTTTCGAAGGATTCACGATAAAGTTCCGTGATATATGGAACGAAGTCATAAAAATATTCTGACCTAGTTACTGCTCTCAAATACTGTTTGTTGTCAATAAATTACGAGAGCTACTGTACAAAATTTAAATGTAAAGGAACTGTACTAATTGCTGATACCTACCTACCTACTGTATAATAAAATAACTCAATTTATTTCAAAAGACGGTTCATTGTTAAAACAGATAACTAAAATCAGTTGCATATGTTCTGCAAATGTAGCACTGACATTAATTTGAGTGTATAACACATTAATTGTATGTAAAATATTGACATATCTATTGATGAACTTGTTAAGCTCTTGAAATCACGTGTACCTACGTACCTATTTACGTATTTGCACGTTGTTCTCGAGTAGGCGGCTATAGGTATAGGTAGGTACTTGACGAGTTCGCGAGGTCCGCCTCATGTGCAGTGAATTGCTCCAAAATACACGAAATGATTATCTTTTATTGCGCGTGACAGCACAATGGAGGAGATGACCTTACACTCCTGAGATGCCGCCGACGGTTGCCACTTGCCATTTTATTTAACTCGTATTCTTTTGTGTGTGTGTCCTATGTAGATATTTTACAGCCCTCCACGCCTCATACCTACACGAAAATCAACTTTATCACTTCGACTTAACCACCAGAAAAAAACTAGCTATACATAAAGGCTTGATCTTTTGTCCTCTTAATCCGGCGTCATATATCAACCACTATTATTTTAAGGGTAACCATTCTTATTCCACAAAGATGGATTTAAAACTTCAATGGTTCATCTGATAAAAGCCGAAACGTGTCACGCTGGTGGTCCCAAGTATTTGATAACACTAAAAGTGCTTTCAAAATTGTACTTATTACTCACTGTCGTAGATACCTTTATATCCGTTAAAATTAAAGGTAAAACGGAGTTCTAAGTTTTAAACTTCTGTGGTAAAAGATTTTTTAAAATTATTTTTCACGTAAAATATGTTTTATGAAACTTCCAAAAATGACACTCAGAACTTGTCAACGATGTTTTAATATTTATTTACCTAAGTCAAAGATATTGGATAAATTGTAGCTGAGCTGCAAATAGGTTATATAAGCTGCATAAATAAATGGAAGTAGGAAAAATCACGGCTTAGCAAATATCAGCCGCAGATTTCATTTTCTGGTCTCTTATTGTCCTTATCAAAAGCCTTAAAATGCGTGCGCTGAACTCAACTTCATGAACTACGTTACTACTATCGAATAAATAAACACGTAATACATAATAGCTGTGTAGTTACGATAAATTTGTCACATGTGCGATATACACGTGCGTTTGTTTCTGCAATCGAAACAGTTATACGCGACGAATTTATATGAATAGCTGTTTAAGTTGACATAAGCGGAGCAAATTAATTTTTTCTACACGTGTGTGAAATTTTCTTAAGTACTCCGTAATATTAGATTGGAGTTGGTATAACAATGGCTTTTCTATAATTTTTGTTTAGTAGGTATGTGCGGAAACTTATTTACAAACAAATAATCTTGCCCCTATATGTATCATGCAATAAGCTTTGCACTAACTGCATAATTTATGTAGATTTTCGTTGTAGGTACTGTAAGGTCCAGCGTCTTTCAAGAGCCTGGCACCTTATATTTTCCGAATTTGAATTGCGGCAGCGCTAAGGAATCACCAAAGCTTTAATCATACCTAACACAAAGCCCGGGGACACGTGGAGAAAAACTAGCATGAGGAGCAATTCTAATTCGGAAAATATAAGATGCCAGGCTCTTTAATACATAATATTAAAATAAAAAGACGTAGGTATTATAACCTCCTGGGACCTTAAATTATTACTCTAAGTCCTACTATAACTCTTCAGTTTTCTGTACCCTCTCGCGATGACTGAACATACCTGCTCGTAGTTTTGCTATTGAACTTCTTTATCAAGATCAATGTTATTTCGCAATTGTTTACATTATAACTTGTTTGAACGATCGGTGACTGTTCATAAACGTGTGTAACTTCATAATGACTTAACGACGGCTTCATTTAGAAAAACACTTTGTGGTCAAAGATGTGGCTTGAAGTTGTCACGAATATTTTGAGTTATTTAAACGATTTTTGTAATTTAATAGCGTAATCTATTAAACATAATTAAAATTAAAATTGGTTGGAACAATTGGCTAAGTAGTTTGAAATTCGAAAATAATCTGGAATGAAATAATTTCTTCTTTCTCCCAGTGTAAAGGTTTCTCCGAAATTAAGATTCTAGGAATCGCAGGTAGAATAGTTTAAGGAATGGTTTAAACTATTCTAAGCGTCCTTAACGAAGCGTTCATAATTACTGTCGTGTTTTTACGAACAATATTTCAGCTCATAAAAAAATATACCTACACACAGATGCAAAATTGAAGAACTTGGCAGATGCCTCTATCGTGCAATTATACGCAGGTCGTACCCGCATCTTGTAATATAGTTTTTAATAAATATTATGGCCACCGCTAAACCGGTGTTTGGCGTATACTACAGGGACATGTGTTTCTATCTTTCCTAGAACGTTGTCCTCACGTGCGGGACATCTTGACGGCCGCAAAAAACAAATGCCAGTGCCAGCCAGGCCATTACCTAACCGACACTTAAGTGTGGCAACGCTGGATGTTGACTGTTTAATGTCAATTTCCTCTTTTAACACAAAACATGTAAATATGCTTTGAGCAATAAAATGTTTCAAAGTTTTGCACATAACGATAAAGTAAACTTGCTTATGTCACCTACAAAGTTCTAAAGCGTAATTACCTAATTAAAAACATCTGTATCCTTTACACTACAAGTCGGGAAACAAGAAATTGTACATTCTTCAAACAATGTAATTCCTTTTACCCTTTATTCTAAATTCTTTTGCTTGCACTTTTATGATTTCAGTTTCATGGAAACTATTTGCTAGGCGTCGTGAGTATTTTAATACCATAATAATAAAGCTTCAAAGCCATGTACCTAAACGTAGGATACATTTTTTGATACTTTTGATTCCCTATCATAAAGTGTTCCTTTTTTCTTGAGAACGTAGGCCGACTAAATAATAAATTAGATTAAGGAAATGCCTCGAGGCCAGCCAGGGTAAACTTACGACATGAAACATTATTAATAATAACATTCCTACAAACTATTGAGATGTTGGTAGGTACCAAGTGATTTCCAGAATAGGTCACATGCTTAGGTTCTATCAATACATCATATCAAATAATGTCGCTTAGGTATTTCCCAGAAAAATGCATTTTTCCCGCGGCAAAATGAGTTGCAGTGAGTAAAACCACTAACGGGCCGCCAATATATAAAATTAAAACGGACTAATTACAATCAAGAAACTGCAGTCGTACAGTGAGTATACGAAATGGTATTTTCCAGTAGGTAGTAAAATAAAAAAGGTAAGAGCGAAACTAAAAAGGCAGGTCGAGCACAATGGCTGAGGATACAATAGTGCCGGGCGACCACATGGCGGAGCACATTTCTTTATTTCTCCTTTTTGGCTATTCATAAAGATGCAGATTTACTGTTCGCAAATGGCAACACACGATAACGATCGCCATTCTGTGTTTTTTCTCTTGTTCTGTGGATTAGTTTTGAAACGGAATAAAAAATGTTTCAACTGCAGCGTGGAGTTTGATTAGGTGCAATCAATGCACGGATATTATATAACCAGATGTTGATGTATTAGAGTAATTTTTATATAGGGTAAAATAGATAAGCGCTTTTGGTAAGTGATGAAAATAATCTGTAGTCTTTGCTATGTTTCATTAATTGCTACAACAATATTATTTTAATCACACGTGAACAAAATGTCACTAGGCCCTTGACCCTAATTAAAAACGTCAATAATTATAATTGCAACGAAAATAATAGGCATAAATAGTTGCTAATAAGTACGTGATCTGCGTATGAACTAGAATAATCTAGGAAGCATTGATCTTGGCCTGAATAAAATCTATCTAGGCAGTATTATATTACCTAGTGCAAGAAGTTAGGTCGGTTTGAGGTCTAAGTCTAGCAGACTTGAGGGCACACGATCTCTCAAACCGCAGTGCTCGGTCGGAATACTAATCCGTAGCGATGGGTTTACGCGGCGTCATGATCAATCTACGTTAGAGTTCTTGTGGCATTACGAAGGTTATTGTCGTTCCCGTTGGCGATAACATGAACAAAGAATAATTAATTTGTGAGCTACACCTTGATAGCATTAGTAGATTTAACTTGATTATTCTAATCTAGGCGTAACTTGATCTATAGGTAAAAGTAGAAGACTATTTTGTGTTATAGTACGGCTCCTTAGCTGGAAGTATGGTCCCATCTGGCAGAAATCATGAGACTTGGCATGTGTGTAGCTTACATGTGTAAGCTTCAGGAAAAGAAGGGAAGCAAGTTTGACCCCCCTTGCTTCCCCCCTTTACCCCCCCTTTTATGTCCCAAATTTCAGTTGTCTTTATTTTTCTCGGAAACGATTAAAGATAGGAGAAATTTGTCAAGGTAAGAAATATTCCTTATAAAATTGTCTACATAATTGTTTTTGGGTCGATGTTGATAGGACTTATACTTTTCGAGTTATGCTTCTGGGAAACCCATCATTTTTTGAAGGTGACTTCCAGCTCTGAATTAGCCATAACTACCATGTGATAGAATATTCTTTCAAACTTGCTATTGGCTTTTGTTGGTTAGGTAGTCTTCAAAGGAAACCCGCAGAAACAACACTTCAATCACGCCTGTGGGGATGGGGGGAGGGGGGCAAAGTTTATTTTTTCCGAGCTGAACTTGAGGACTTCTGACTCCTTAAGTAAATGTGACACGAGAAATTGAGTATCATTTTCGAATATATCAAAGACGGAGTATTCATTTCTGGAACGCTCTTTGGTACATTTCATACAAAAATATAAAAATATTAAGTAAGTGAAATAAGAAAAAAATATGTTTCGTTCTCATTTAAACGCTGTTTTCTTCATGACCTTGAGACATATTTACTAGATAATAATACATACTCAAAGACATACTCACCCGAATTATAAAGCCATATTTTATTTTAGAAATATTAGAAAATACCTAGCCTACAGAAGCCTAAATATTTTTACAAGGTTATGTTTGTAGCTGGAAAAATTTCAAATTCATAGATTTTGTATCCAAAAATAAGATTTTTTTTTTTAATCTATGATGGGCTTACTCTTGACCCCAATCTTACCCTAGAGCAGAGATGGGATCTACGGTGGAGCGAGCTTGCCCAGAAGATGCCTATTCACTCTAGACTTAAAGAGATTCAGGTTATATGCACTCGGAAATACAGACGCAGGCAGGGAATTCCATTCTTTAGCCGTGCGCATAATGAAAGATGATTTGAAGCGCTTAGTGCGTAATGTGGGTATATCAACTAAGAACGGATGGTAGCCGGCCGTGCGTCTGGATGTCCGATGGGAGAAAGGAGACGGTGGTATGAGCTCATGCAGCTCACGCGCACACTCTCCGAAGTACAATCTGTAGAAGACCGATAGGCAAGCAACCTTGCGGCGGTGAGCCAGGCTGTGAAGCTTGGTCGCCACCAGTTTTTTATCGCCTATTAATCTCTTGGCTCTGCGTTCCACCGAATCCAGTGCAGCAAGTTGGTATTTAGCCGAGCCATCCCAAAGGTGACAGCAGTACTCCATGCAAGATCGGACTTGAGCTTTATAAAGAGTTAGAAGCTGTTCAGGCGTGAAGTACCGCTTGACTTTATTCAGGACGCCCAACTTTCTAGCTGCAATTTGAGCCTTGGACTACCAACTTGGATTACCAACCGCAAACGTATATTTCTCAATTGTCGCTAAACCATTCCAGATAGGGAAATTCCCTCATAGGAAATGTTGTTTATACTGAAGAGTTGTTTGTGCTGATATATAGAAATTGAAGATCTGGAGTACTTGATGTGGAACATCAACAGCCCAGCTAAACTATTCGAGATACTGTAATGTCTTCTTAAACATCAAGTACTCCAGATCCTCAATTTCTTTATTCCAACAAAATCTACCTTTCAGTATAAACAACATTCCCTATGAAGGCATTTCTCTATCTGGAATGGTTTAGCGACAATTGAGAAGTATAAGTTTGCGGTTGGTAATCTTATTTTTGAATACAAAATCTATGAACTTGAATTTTTTCCAGCTACAAACACAAATTTGTAAAAATATTTAGGCTTCCGTAGGCTAGGTATTTTCTAATATTTTCGAAAATAAAATATGCTTTTATAATAAGGGTGAGTTTGTCTTCGAGTATGTGCTATTATCTAATAAATATGTCTCAAGGTCATGAAGAAAACAGAGTTTGAATAAGAACGAAACATATTTTTTTCCAATTTCACTTAATATATTTATATTTTTGTATGAAATGTACCAAAAAGCGTCCCAGAAATGAATACTCCGTCCTTGGTTTATTCGAAAATGATACTCAATTTCTCGTGTCACATTTACTTAAGGAGTCAGAAGTCCTCAAGTTCAGCTCGGAAAAAATAAACTTTGCCTCCCTCCCCCACCCCCACAGGCGTGATTGAAGTGTTGTCTCTGCGGATTTCCTTTGAAGACTACCTAACTAACAACAGACAATAGCAAGTTTGAAAGAATATTCTATCACATGGTAGTTATGGCTAATTCAGAGCTGGAAGTCACCTTCAAAAAAATGATGGGTTTCCCAGAAGCATAACTCGAAAAGTATAAGTCCTATCAACATCGACCCAAAAACAATTATGTAGACAATTTTATAAGGAATATTTCTTACCTTGACAAATTTCTCCTATCTTTAATCGTTTCCGAGAAAAATAAAGACAACTGAAATTTGGGACATAAAAGGGGGGGTAAAGGGGGGAAGCAGGGGGGGTCCAACTAGCTTCCCTTCTTTTCCTGAAGCTTACACATGTAAGCTACACACATGCCAAGTTTCATGATTTCTGCCAGATGGGACCATACCTCCATACAAACTGCCCATTAAGAACTCGGACTATTAGGCATTGAAAATTCTACGACAGAGAAAAAAGATCACCACGAGGTATCGTTAATAATCGTAAATATCTACACAGTTCTGCCGTGTCAAAACAACATACTGTAAAGTCCAATACAGTGTTTTGTTTCTATAAAGCCAATTCGCTATCTCTTCCCCTCCTACATGTTCCCCTAGAACAATGTTTTATGTTAAATACTATAGTTATCAAGATATTGGTATGGAAAAAACACTGTATGTCTAAAAACTTAAAGTTTATAATAGCGTAACACTGTACTCGCCGTTGCAGTGTTTTGATTTGACAAAGCCACGCGCTAGCCGCAAAACTAATTTCACACTCTATGTCTATAAAGTCAAGGTCTATAATTGCGACTATACTCGCCGTTACAGTGTTTTGATTTGACTAACTCGCGCACGCGCCGCGGAGGATATCACGCTCTTCCTAAGTGTTTAGTTATATCAGGTGTAAAATCATTGCAAATATTTAGGTGAATCAGCCCATGAAACTGAACAAATATGAAAAAAATGGGCCTCCCATACAAACTGTACCAGCCGGCCTATTTTATTTGTATGGGAGGCACAATTTTTTTTCATATTTCGACCTGTGTTCCTTGGGGAAAGTTGTTCAGTTTCATGGGCTGATTCACCCCTTAAAATATTTGCAGTTGATTTTTTTACTTCCTGTATAGCTAGACCGTTGAGCTAGACAATCAGTTTGTTTGGGAAAGTTTTAGGCCTTGATGAGACTTATTTTATGTGACATCTGTCAAACTAAAAACTCGTTTATCTCGGCATATATTCATGCTATGCTAAACAATCAGTTTATTTAGGAAAGTTGTAGTTGTAGGCCTCGATGAGACCTGTATTTTATGTGACAGCTGTCAAACTAAAAACTAGTTTATCTCGGCAATCATTCATGCTAGAAAATCAGTTTGTTTGGGAAAGTTGTAGGCCTTGTTGAGACCTTTATTTTATAAGACAGCTGTCAAACTAAAATTCGTTTGTCTCGGTAATCATTCAAGCTAGACTATCAGATTGTGTGGAAAGTTGTAGGCCTTGTTGAAACCTTCATTTTATGTGACAGCTGTCAAACTAAAACTTGTTTATCTCGGTAATTATTCATGCTAGAATCATTTTGTTGGGGAAAGTTGTTTGGTTTTGATGAGACCTTTATTTTATGTGAACAATCAGAAAAAGATCTTATATAATGTACATCTTGTGTACAGGTCAGAACACAGTTTGAACCAGTGTTTTATTACCACAAATACAACCGCAGTCGGGTCAAGTCAAGTCAAGTCAATACACTGCAATGTACAGTACAGTGTTTTGTCGTGACAAATCGCAAAGATTTTTCTACCTTTTGTTAAAACAAAACAGTTTTATTTAAGTATCTCTATAAGTTTTACGATTTAGGTATAATTTTTTTAATGGCTATAAAGATCTTGTAACGTAAAATCTATATAATTTCATTTTATTTCCAATATCTTCAAAAATCATATAGAAACCATACAAAAACAAAAAAAAATGTTTTTGTGTCCGTTCTCAAAACTTGAAATTTGAAGTTACAGTCTAATGTTTTGACACGGCAGAGTTAACCTCTGGATGCCTCTGGTCAATCCGATTGCGAAATAAAATATGATAAATGATGTCTTATTAAAGTTAACCTTTTAAGTTCACTAGATTAGAACTGCCAAGGTGCTTAGAGATGAAGAACCCACAATCTTGCCTCGGTTTGATTGCTGTTTAATTGGTACGAATACCGGTCGGCAATAACTAGCATTGGTTGGTCGACAAGTTCAAATTTAGAATGCTGTTAATTGCGTAACCTGTTAACGGTTATTGTGCTTTGAATGCATGTAAATGGGCTCTTTGTTTGTTTTAATTTCAAACAAGCTATGATTAATCGTAGTTGTTTAGTCCCTAAACATTTATAGAGTTCTTGCATTAGATGTTTCAAAAATAAGTCGTTAGAATATAATGTGTACTATCATGAAAAAATCTCAGTCACGTTCGGAAGCTTTACGCGAAAAGATAGATAAGAGACAAACAGGGCAACGCGTTGAAGTCTTTTGTACGGGCGCGCTTGTCTTAATAAGACAAAAATGATTTTTATTTCGTCAGGGTTTCAGGGTCAGGGCTTCTATGGGTTTGCGATTTATTTATTAACCGAATACATAACAAAATAAAAATGGGAAATAAAAATTATTAAACTAACTTTTCCTTCAATATTTCTTAAACGTAATATCATTGTGCTATTATGTGAGGGGTCGCTTTATGACTTAACAATTCGAAGTCCCCTTGCACCCCTAACCCTAGTGCGGTAAGGGTTGAGGTTACACGACCTTCCTTTACTTGCCCTTTTACCTACAGGTGCTTCTTCACCTGTAATGCCCGATAAAATTCTATTTTTACGCCCCTCAACGTAAACTCATACGCCGATAAGCAAGTGCGCGAATACGGGCTCTTTTTGTAACGGTACAGTCGGCGTGCTTTTATTTTAGTCCACAAACCCACTGGCTTTTATGTACATAAATGTGTATTTGTATAAAACAGCTGTATCTTTAATTGCCACCGGCAATTACGGCATTGTTATAATTACACTAGCTTTCTGTCCCGCGGTTTCACCCGCGCCTTAGTGAGTTTTCTAGCTAGTGAGTAATTCTCTAAGGTGCGTGCGTTACCAAATTAGTCAAAAAATTAAATAAATGAGCAAAATTTAAATAAAAAGCCTTGTGCAAGGGAGGGTGTAAAATAAATAAGTGAATTGTAATAGTGCTTGTTTGTTATCATGATTTGGACTTAAAAATGGGTTCAATAAAGTATTTTAAAAGCATCAAATCTGAACAATAGATTGAACGAATTCATTATTCAAATATTTTGGTCGATCGAACATCTTTAGCTTGTATGTATTTTTTGTAAGCTGTACGATGTATTATCCCACTTGTACGACAATCTTGGCTCAGCTACTCGATAAAGGATGTCGCTGCCATCCACTACCCAGGTAAATCATTTTTGTCTTGCATGTAATTTTTGTGAACAGAATGTAGTATCCCACTGATACGACTATCTTGGTTCAGCTACTCGATAGAAGATGTCGATGTTATTCAAAGTAATGGAGGAGCAGTTTTGTCTCGCGTGCGTTTTTGTCTGGCAGTAGGTATATATTATCATATCACATAGATACGACAATCTTGGTACAGCTACCTGATGGGGGATGTCGCTGTTTTCCAATATCTTGGTCAAATATTTTTGACATATGTACATGTCATTTTTATAGGCGGTAAATATTATCTCACACAAAAGCGATATATAGGTAAACTAAGTATTTACGCAAATAATGTATTGTCACATAGATAAGACAATTATTTTGGAACAGCTACCCGATAGGGAATGCCGTTGAATTCCAGTATCTTGGTAAAACATTTATGACATGGATGTAATTTTCCTGATTCAGCTACTCGATGGGGGTGTCGCTGTTTTTCCAATATTTTGGACAAACATTTATGACATTTATGTCATTTTTGTAGTGGTATAAATTATCCCACGAAATAAAAGCGATACAGAAACTTAGTATTTACGTAAATATCAAGATTTTCCCGCAAGTAGATGTTTTTTTAAAGAATTGAAACGTTTATCGTTAAGGATAAAACTTATCTTATGTACCGTTTTTCGAATTGATATTTTGCTTTTTTTGTGAGGGGTTGACGCTAGGCCCCCCCAACCCTCGTGTTGGTGCTTGCAGCTGGTCTCGTTTCCCAAAATCACTTTTGCGTGTCTTTTTTCTTTCCCCCGAGTTGGTGCTTGCAGCTGGTCTCCTCTCGCAAACAAACTTTTGCTTATCCTTTTTCTTTGAGGGGGGCAAGCCCCCCTCAACCCCCCGTGCTGGCGCTTGCAGCTGGTCTCGTGTCCCATACAAACGTTTGCGTGTCTTTTTTCTTTGAGGGGCAAGCCCCCCTCTACCCACCGAGTTGGTGCTTGCAGCTGGTCTCCTCTCCCAAACAAACATCTGCTTATCTTTTTTCTTTGAGGGCGGCAAGCCCCCCTCAACCTCCCGTGCTGGCGCTTGCAGCTGGTCTCGTGTCCCATACAAACGTTTGCTTGTCTTTTTTGCCCCCTTCAACCCCCCGTGCTGGCGCTTGCAGCTGGTCTCGTGTCCCATACAAACGTTTGCTTGTCTTTTTTCTTTGAGGGGGGCAAGCCCTCCTCAACCCCCCGTGCTGGCGCTTGCAGCCGGTCTTGTCTTCTAAACAAACTTTTGCTTGTCTTGGCAAGAGTTGGTGCTTGCAGCTGATCTCCTCTCCCGAACAAACTTTTGCTTATCTTTTTTCTTTGAGGGGGGCAAGCCCCCCTCAACCCCTCGTGCTGGCGCGTGCGGCTAGTCTCGTGTCATATACAAACGTTTGCTTGTCTTTTTTCTTTGAGGGGGGCAAGCCCCCCTCAACCCCCCTGCTGGTGCTTGCAGCTGGTCTCGTCTCCCATACAAACGTTTGCTTACCTTTTTTCTTTGAGGTGGACAAGCCCCCCCTCAACCCCTCGTATTGGTGCTCGCAGTTGGTCTCGTTTCTCTTTTTTCTTTGAGGGGGGCAAGCCCCCCTCAACCCCCCGCGCTGGCGCTTGCGGCTGGTCTCGTGTCCCATACAAACGTTTGCTTGTTTTTTTCTTTGAGGGGGGCAAGCCCCCCTCAACCCCCCGCGCTGGCGCTTGCGGCTGGTCTCGTGTCCCATACGAACGTTCGTTTGTCTTTTTTCTTTGAGGGGGGCAAGCCCCCCTCAACCCCCCGTGCTGGCGCTTGCAGCTGGTCTCGTGTCCCATACAAACGTTTGCTTGTCTTTTTTCTTTGAGGGGGGCAAGCCCCCCTCAACCCCCCGTGCTGGCGCTTGCGGCTGGTCTCGTGCCCCATACAAACGTTTGCTTGTATTTTTTCTTTGAGGGGGGCAAGCCCCCCTCAACCCCCCGTGCTGGCGCTTGCAGCTGGTCTCATGTCCCATACAAACGTTTGCGTGTTTTTTTTCTTTGAGGGGCAAGCCCCCCTCTACCCCCCGAGTTGGTGCTTGCAGCTGGTCTCCTCTCCCAAACAAACTTTTGCTTATCTTTTTTCTTTGAGGGGGGCAAGCCCTTCTCAACCCCCCGTGCTGGTGCTTGCAGCTGGTCTCGTCTCCCATACAAACGATTGCTTACCTTTTTTCTTTGAGGTGGGCAAGCCCCCCCTCAACCCCTCGTTTTGGTGCACGCAGCTGGTCTCGTTTCCCAAAAAGACTCTTGCTTTTCTTTTTCTGCGAGGAATCCAATAGCTTGGCTAATAATTTTGACTGGAAAGTCATTTTATATGTAGTATAATATACATATTATGTATGTATTTCGGGATCTAATAATTTTGGTAAATCAATTTTACAGCCCCGCTATTTTTGGACGTAGTATGTATGTATCTGTAAGATCCAATCCAATTCATTGTCAAAAAAAATCACAGCACTGTCATTTTTCAACGTCGTATGTATGTATTTGTGGGATCCAAATACCTTGATAAAACACTTAATGGCATGTCATATTTGTATGAAATATGTATGTATTTGTTGGTTCCAATGGGTATTGGTTGGTAAAAGTTTTTACCTGCCATGTAATTTTTATACTGTATTTGTGGGATCCAAAATCTTGTTAAAACATTTTTATTGGCATGTTAGTTCTGTACGTACAATCGTTCATGTGTTGTGCCATCAATACTTCATATGTATGTATTTGTGGGATCCAATATCTTGGTAAAACATTTTCATGAGCAAGTAATTTTTGTACGTACAACAATTTTGCCTTACTTACTCGCCAAGAGATGACGCTGTTAGTTTCTAAAACGCGAATCGGCTCAGTCGCGCCACCTTTTTCAAAAATATTGGAAAATCCGTGATCCCGTGGGAATGAGACATTTTTCCGTGATAAAAAGTATATGTTATTCCAGATGCCCTTTTATATTTCTGCAAAGTTTCATATCAATCTAATCAGCCGTTTTTGCGTGATGTCGTCGTAACAAACACACACGTAGGAAGTATAGCAAGACCAGTGTTTGCCAATATCGTAAAACAAAACTTAAATTAAATAAAACTTCGAAAAAAATAAAAACAATATCTTGGTAAAACATTTTCATGAGCAAGTATTTTTTGTACGTACATCAATTTTGCCTTACTTACTCGCCAAGAGATGACACTGTTAGTTTCTAAAACGCGAATCGGCTCAGTCGCGCCACCTTTTTCAAAAATATTGGAAAATGCGTGATCCCGTGGGAATGAGACATTTTTCCGTGATAAAAAGTATATGTTATTCCAGATGCCCTTTTATATTTCTGCAAAGTTTCATGTCAATCTAATCAGCCGTTTTTGCGTGATGTCGTAACAAACACACACGTAGGAAGTATAGCAAGACCAGTGTTTGCCAATATCGTAAAACAAAACTTAAATTAAATAAAACTTCGAAAAAATAAAAACAAAAATAAGGAGCACACTATCCGGATTCGAACTCGAGTCACCTTGTTTGGTGGGCAAGCGCACTACCGCTGCAGCCACAGTCACTTTGAGATGACCGTTGAATTAACGGATATGCTTCCCCACAAAGACGCAAATCGGCTCAGTCACGCCACCTACTTCAAAAATTTTGGAATATGCGTGATTCCGTAGAAATGAGACATTTTCCCGGGGTAAAAAGTAGCCTATGTGTTATTCCAGATGCCGTTTTATATTTCTGCAAAGTTTCATGTCATTCTAATCAGCCGTTTTTGCGTGATGTCGTAACAAACACACACACAAACATCCGCCTTTATAATATTAGTAGGATTTATATGCACATAATTACCTATGTATATAAGTAGGTATGTAAATAAATGAAGCGTCAAAAATTGGGCTATACTATGTGTAGCCTTGAAAACATTTATTGATAAGCGCCCGTACATTCGTACACAATCGTCTTCCGTTACATTTAACTTGCAAAACATGCAAGAAGACTGACAAGCGACTGCATAAGTTGGCAACAGTGCGTCACGATAAGATAAACAATGAAATCTTTTCACTTTTAAACGCGTGTTATTTTCATATCCATTGAAATTGAAGTGAATAGACACTGGTTTAGTCCTCCAGTAGTTATTTCTTCCTGCGTTTATTAACATACTCATACTGATTTTCATTGTTTGCTATGACCAAGAAGATCTAAATCAATGTTTCCTTATATCGCACATCGATGGCAAACTTTGCAGCATAGGAGGAAACAAACATAGCACCAAGTTGAGTTACTGGCATATGCAAATAGCGTTTCGCATACAACGGCTGTAGTTAATTGGATTGGACAAACGACAGGCGAGATCGCGGTGAGTAACCTAAATACAAAGCCGGTGGTAGGTACCAGTGGTGACCGGAAACAGCGCCATTGTGCCGCATTCATTGACACCTACTGCCTACATCATCCGGTCAATTCCTGTCTCGTACACTCACAAAAATCATCGACACTCAATGGCGCACTCAAATTTTCATTCTGTGCGCTTGCGCATTGAACGCTGAATGAAACCCAAAAATGGTTTCAAATGAGTTACCGGTTGATTGTATTCAATTTTGACTCTTTCACAGTTCTTTTCTGTTTCAGGGTTATTTTGCTGCGCGACTTAGAGATTCAATTTTGCAATCCTGAATTTGAAGAGACCAATTCGATCCTCACCTTGGCCCACTAGACAGCTAAGTATCATGCAAAACCCAAACCCAGCTGGCTGTAAACGTCTGAACCTATAAATTACCACCTATATAAAAATGACGCATCATTATCCTTTTTGAACTTGCAAAAACTTCGAATGTCTACACAAATGCAAAGCAAACGGCGACGTTAAGATTTTAGCATGTCGATGAGAGTAAATATTTCGTGGAAACGCAAAAACACGACAGTTATATCAGTGATTCACGCTTCGTAACTCGTAACTACCTGGACCGTTAAAATGACCAGTGACCCAACCAACGATGCATGTTTTTGTGTAGATATTGTAGAAAAAATACATTATTATTACGGTCAATATGAGTTTGACCTCTATATGGTCTGTTGACATGCAGTGCAAATCTGGTTTTGTGTCTCCAGCCGCAGAAGTGCAGTAAATATTGCTCGTGTTCCAACTTAAACATTTACCAAGTTTAATTGCGACTGTAAACAATCCTGTTGAAGAAAAGAACATAAAAGTTGACAAAGAAGGGACAGGTTGGGATCACGCAAGTCACACATGATCTCAGGTAGATCGGACCGCAGCGAGAACAGGATTCTGCTCAAGTGTGCGTATCCTTTTTTTGGGTCTTGCAATGGCCGTTATGGAGGAAGTGGCAATTAAAATTTTAACGTTATGTTATTCAAATTAATAGATAATACGGTTCGTGATGATTTGATGGTAATACAACCTTGGATAGGTTACTAACTACATTTGGTGAGATATAATGCAGAGCACAAATAAGTGTTGCATGAGATGAAGAGATGATAAATGAAGTCGTTGTTAATTTGGTTGAGAGGATGACAGCGAGGATTAAGTGTATAAAAAGCTGTCTGGAGCAATGAATGGATGCATTATGAAGCGAAGTGTTTGACTGGAAGCTTACCGGCGCATTCCTTATCCTTTTTGGAGAGGAGCGGGATGGGGCCCTCGCGGTCGTCGAGCGGGGAGCCGGGGCACAGCGTGTCCGCCTTGCTCGCCAGCAGCTCCTGCCCCTCCTGCAGCCCCAGCTGCTGCTCGTGGAGCCGCTTCTTGATCAGGAAGATTTTCGGCATCTTCGGCCTCTCTGTTGCACTTCACACGAATCCTAATTTAGTCTGTAGTCACTGTGTCCTCAAATTCACCTTAACTAAACTGTTCAACACAGGATAATATGTAATCACATTGCACGGTAAGTCTCCTCGTTTTTTGTTGATGTTTGTTTGGTGCGTAGCAGCTAGCGGCACATGTGGTACCGTTGGCCGCTGCGAAAGGACTGAGCGCTAGTAGGTGTGCGGTGCCCGCGACACCGTTGCCCGAACAGGTCCGCCCCCGCCCGCGCTGCTGCGCCCGCGCACCGCACCGCCCGCCGCGCCGCCGCCGCCGCCGCCGCGCCATGGGCCAGGGGCACGGACATGGGCATTGCCCACCGCACCGCCCGGCTCCTCTGCACAAACACAAACACATTCCATCGAATTTGCTATTTTGACTAAGAATAACTGCCTACCCCGCATGGGATACAGTCTTTATATGTATGTATGTATAACATACTCATCTGAGATGCGTATACAGGGAGTAACGGAAAGGGTATAACAAGCCGAAAGGAGCTCAAGGTACTCATGAAACTGAACAACTTTCCCCATGAAACATGGGCCGTTCTAGATATTTTTCAAAATTATCGTAAAAATCGTAAATCAAAGTGTTGGATCGGACTACCAAATAAAGCTTTGAAAAAATTCCGAGAAAAATATACAGACAAAATCTGTGTCAGTCGAATCATCAAGTCATGAATCACTTTTTTGGAGGCAGTGCGTAAGTAACGCTGAACAGGTCTTGTGCAATCCTTTTTTCATTTTTGTCTTCATATTATACCTAGAGATTGCCTGTAAGCATCCTGTCCTGTGTAAGTTTAATAAGGTATTGAAGGATAATCGCTTGCATATTCATAAGATATTATGCTGTCAAAACTCTACTTTACGAGCAGGTATGGACCGCACAGATTTTGCTGTCGGCAGCCTTTCAATCAACGGTTACATTTCAGGGTAATAATTTTGTGTTCCCAAACGAACACTGGGCATGAGCAATCAACGAAGGGTACCTTTCAAAAGAAATAAGGGAAAACAAAACGGTGGTTGTAAAGTATTTGTGAAGCAACGTCAATAAGTTTTTAGAAGTAGGTACATTGTCTGAGTTTATTTTCCCCGTTGAAGTAATAAAGGTTTTGTTCAGCTTATCTCAGTGGGAGCAGCGGCACCTTTGTGTTGAGTCTTCCTAAATCGCGGCACATGCTTCTGACGCCATACTTTATTAAAATTCTTTTGTTTTCTCAATAGAAAATTACATTAACGTGTTTTGTTCTACACGTCCCTGACTGATATAACGATTTAGAAGCTTTCAAAAATATTCTTAACCTTTAATATGTATCCTTTGTCTGAAATACTATCGCTTTTAGATTTGGCTGAATTCGGCATGTCTTTGATGTAACTAACTCTTGGTTCTCGTCTCAGAACTAATCTCCATCAAACTTCCGTCTTACACCAAATAATAGTCCTTCATGTTATTAATCCTTAAACTCTTTCATAGTTTCTAATTCTTTTAATTCAAGTGTTTACAGTTCTCATATAAAGCACTTCCTACTTTACAGAGTTCCATTCTTATTTCCGACAATTTCTTCCTCAGGATGTGATCATAATAATGTCGTAGCTTAATCGGTATGAGTGCAAAACATTTTCGGAGAAATGGGTTTGAAATGAAGACATAGCGGAGAAGAATATAAAACACGACAAGCAATGGAAACCAATGAGGTGTGAAATTTGTTTTCGGACCACAATGAAGATCCCCGTAGTACCTGAGACGCTAAGCACATTTTGTGATATTTCTTTCCTAGAATTATGAAACTTGGTACAGTTGTTCTTTAGGTGCTAGTGAGTAGATTAAGCCCGGTTGACAAAGGGTTCCGCACCTAAGGGGGAGGAGGGGGAAGATTTCTTGTTCCGAGTTTCGCTCTAAGCCATACAACTTATAAATTAATGCTATTATAGCAAGTGTGGTATCATTTTCGGGTGAATCATAGACGGGGTATTCATTTATGGAACAAAAAACTCACGTTTTCCTAAGAAAAAATAACAGAAGATGTAAAAAAAAAAAAGAAAATGCTATACTTTTAGCGTTAATTATACTCTATAATAATAAAAAATTTAAACAATAAAAAATCTGGCTATAATGCTTTATATATATAGATTATAAATATATATGTATGATACATTAACACTTTGTCAATGGAAAGTAGGTGAAAAAAAAACTTTTCGCTGGAAGGTGTGCCTTGCTTTATGTTGCATCACAAGTCATTGTATTGACATAAGACATTTTTCCAGTCTGCTCTGTACCTCATGCCAACTTTCACCGACGAGTACAATGTCGTCGGCGAACAGCATGCACCAGGGTGCCTCTTCCTGTATGTCCGACGTCAGAGCGTCCATTATCAACAGGAAGAGGTAAGGACTCAAAGCCGACCCTTGGTGCAAGCCTACAGCCACACTAAACTCGTCGGTAATACCAGCGGCCGACCGGACCTGTGTACGAGGTTCACTGTACATTGCACGTATCAAATCTACATACTTCTCTGGCACACCTTTCTCTTTCAAGGCTCACCACAAAACCTCTCGGGGCACTCGATCGTATCCTTTTCGAGATCAACGAACACCATGTGCAAGTTTTTTGGGCACTTCTGTATTTTCGCACAGTTGGCGAAGTGCAAAAATGGCATCCGTTGTTCCCCGGCCCGGCATAAGCTCGAACTGGTTTTGCGTGATATCACTACCCTCGCAATCGTCTCTCTATCACCTTCTCCCATACTTTAAACGTATGTGACATAAGCTTTATTCCTCGATAGTTGTTACAGTCCTGTACATCACTCTTATTTTTATAAATGGGCACCAGAGTACTGTTACGCCATTCATCAGGGATCGCCATTTCATGTAACAACTTATTGAAGAATAAAGTCAGCCACTTTTATCCGTCCGCACTTAACATCTTCCATAATTCTGCTGGAATTCCATCCGGTCCTATAGCATTTCCATTTTTCATACTTCTGACAGCTCTTTTCACCTCATCTATACCTACTTCATTTACCAAACCCAGATTATACTGGACTGGTTCTAGACCTCCACTCCATACATTCTCTTCATTCATTAATTTCTCAAAATATGTCTTCCACCGCCCTTTTATGTGTTCATCATCCACTAACACCTTCCGAATTCATCTTTCATACATTTTACGTGTAATACATCTCTTGCACTCCTTTCTCTGTCCCTAGTTATTCTGTACAGATCTTTTTGGCCTTTGGGACTAGTAAGGGTCCTATACAAATTGTCTTGGACCTTGCAGGTGTTATAGATCTCCATTTTTGCCTCTTTCACACTCACGCTTTCATCCTCAACATTTTGCCATTCCTTAAATGCATTCTTCTTCTTTCTTACAGCTTCTTGCACATCCTCATTCCACCACCACGTATCTCTTTGTATTACACCCATACCTTTTGTTTCTCCAAGGACATTCCTTGCCACATTTCATTCAACATTCATTCACTGATTTTCCTTCCATATCACCCATTTCGATCATTTTATCTACCACTTCCTTACGTACGTACACTCTCTGCCAACTCTTCTCTTTCTAACTTGTACCACCTTATTTTGGGCTCTGATTGTGTTTTGCATCTGTTGGTATGGATACTAAACTTGATTTCCAGTAACAGGAGTCTAAGGCTTCACCTGGCACTACCTTACAATCTTTGACACTTTTAAGACTTTTCCTTCTAAGTAGAAAGTAATCAACCTGCGTCTGGTGGTTGCCGCTTTTGAAGGTTATGAGATGTTCATCACTTTTCTGGAAATATGTATTGTCGATCGCCATATCAAACGCACAGGCTGCCTGCAAGAGAGTCTCTCCGTCATTGTTCCTTGAATCATAAGCCCAATTTCCGTGAATCCTTTCATATCCTGCATTCATTCTTCCCACATGTCCATTAAAATCCCCTCCAATATATATTTCTTCATCTACTGGTACTTCCATCATCATAGCATTAAAGTCTTCCCAAAATTTATCTTTCACTCTATCATCACTTCCACTCTGAGGTGGGGTCAAGGGGGTGGGGGTGGGGGTGGGAGTGTGTATGCACACTCGCAATATTCGCTATATTCAACACTACATACTCAAACAACTTTTACAACTATAATTCGATCATTTACACGTTTAACCTCTGTCACACGCTCTTTCAGATCACTATCTAACACAATTCCTACACCATTTCTCTTCCCATCTCTTCCACAATAATAAAACTTATATCCTTCCCCAATTTCTCTAGCCCTTTCACCCTTCCATTTGGTCTCTTGTAGGCACGCCACATTTATACGTCTCCTCTTCAAAACATCTGCTAACTCCCTTTCTCTACCAGTCATCGTACCTACATTCCAACTAGCATACCTCAATTTCACTTCCCGAACTCGCTTACGTCGCACGCACCCGTCCGGGGAGATGCAACAGCCCTTGTCCATTTCTCACAGGAACCGGGTGCTGCCCCTGCGCGTCGCCTCGGGGGTACGCCCTAGCCCTATCGCTCAATCCTCTTTTATTTAAATCCATGTTGCATGAGAGATTTGGCTTTATTTACAACCGGCCGCCTACCAGACGTCAACCCTCTTTGGGAATGCTTTTGTGGTGTATTTACCGCCACCATACGGTTGTCCCTGGCTGTAAGTGGGTTTATCCCTTGGTCGCCTCTTACGACCCCCACGGGAAGAGAGGGGGTGGTGCTATTCTACTCTGCCGGCACCACACGGCTTACTCTGCCGGCACCACACGGCTTACTCTGCCGGCACCACACGGCTTCCAAAAAAAAAACTCGTATACCACTATAATATGATCCATGGGGAAAGTTGTTCAGTTCCATGTTCTGAGCACGCCTGCAAAGATTTCGTTAAACCGTCTCTTACACCCCGTATAAACAGGAAATAGTGTTAGAATCGTCATGAAAATCTTATATGAAAACGATGACATAGAGCAAGACACACCTTCCAACGAATCGATTTTTTTTCACCTTTTTATTGACAAAATGTTAATGTATTGTATATATTTATAATCTATATAAATGTAGCATTATAGCCAGATTTGTTATTGTTTCAATTTTCTATTATTATAGAGTATAATTAACGCTAAAAGTATAGCTTTTTCTTTTTTTTTTACATCCTTTGTTATTTTTTCTTCAGAAAACGTGAGTTTTTTGTTCCATTAATGAATTCCCAGTCCATGATTTATCCAAAATTGATACCGCACTTGCCATAATAGCATTAATTTATGAGTTGTATGGCTTAGAGCGAAACTCGGGGCAAAAAACTTTCTCCCCTCCCCCTTAGGTGCGGAACCCTTTGTCAACCGGGCTTAATCTACTCACTAGCACCTAAAGAACAACTGTACCAAGTTTTATAATTCTAGGAAAGAAATATGACAGATTGATATTTTATGGGCTTAGCGTCCCAGATATAGTTACAGATCTAAAAAAGAGATTATTACATCTCTATGTCTTGCAAATCCTTCGGGCAGACAGCGTAATCCTAAAAACGGTTTCGAATTTTTGCAAAAGATTAGAAATAGAGGTCTTCTTCAAGACAGTTAGTTACATAAATTTGAAAAAAGTGGTTTCTGTATTGAAAACTATTCAATTTAAAAATGTGATTGTTTTTTTTTTAATTGGTGAAATTATTTTTATTATTTTACTTTTTATCAATGTAGGTAAATTCATCGTGCTTTTGCTTTCGAATCTATCATTTGCTTACGTTTCAAACATACACCTTGTTTATGCACATTATGATGTAGATAATGACTAAACCAAAGGTCAAACTACCACGTGGATGTCGATGCAAAATTATTGCTGAACAAATGCAATTTAAGAGTCAATAAATCATTTTACGAAAATAAAATGCATCTAAAAGCCCATAAAGTGGCAAGGAGCTACTTTGCTTACACAAATAAAGCAAAACTGTAACGCGCTACCGAATTGGTTCTGTTTAGTTGTTTTTTAACTTCAGTAAAAAATGGAAGCGATTTTGCGTTAACCACGTTTTAACCTTTTTTCTAGAGGAGTCAATAAAAAACGAATGTGACGAGTAATGGGTTTAGGTTTTTAAAATTTATGATGCGCAGGTTACATAATGCACTACAATAAACTGTATCAAAATAAACATCTTCAATGCTGGTACTTAATAATGTTCACGTGTTGTTTGAAATATATGTTAATTTCAGTTTTGTTTTTCTCAAGTTTTTGTTCATATTTGCAATTAATTTAGTCTGGTAAACATTTACAAAGTACTAATTTCTTTAACCTTCTGCGACTGAGGTGGTAGTCCATCAGACACCGTCAAACAAATAAAACGTTGCTAGATTGCAACAACGCGTGATGCCGCTCTGTCTAGCTCAGTACCTTCCTGAAATGGTTCGCCACGGTGGACAGTCAGGCGAAAGCAGTCACGCGATGCACACTTTTGGCGTTACGAGCGTTTGGTGTCTCACAGACGTAAGCACAGCATTAAGACCTGATTGTGATAGACGTCACCTCACAAACATTTATTTAAGTTCATAGTGTCTATCAGTCATCATCTCAATAAGAAGTATACCAGCATAGTGTCTATCAGTCATCACCTCAATAAAAAAGTATGCCAGCATAGTGTCCCTTACACATAACCTCATGTAACGTTAAATTAAATATTCTTATACCCCCTTTTCACTACATTTAAGTTTGCAGAAGCAGGTACAGGTGCTGCGCTTGCAAGAAGCCCGGATTCACCTGCAATATTCATCTCCAATTTGTGAAGATTGTAATTTTTCATTGTTAAAATAAGGTCAACTTTAAAACTGATTTGTGCCTAAATTAACCATGAGATCTCAATAAAATACTGATTGTAGACTTAACATATAAATATAAAAATAATATTACTTTCATTTTATGGAAGATATTTCACTGGAAAAAAATATAAAAGATTTTAAGTACTTTAGAGAAGAAATGGCAAAAAAGCTGTCTCATTAATAAACATGAATTAAAATATTACCTTTTTTAGTTTCATAAAAATCTGTTCGAATATAAATAAAAAATATTCCATTAAATAATGTAAAAAAACTAAAACAATAATTTATTTATTAAATGTTAATAAAAATTGCAAATTAATATGACGTCTGTCAGACTACACGTCAGCCGAATGTTATCAATAAAATCACCTCAGTCGCAGAAGGTTAATAATATTATTGCATGGGAGCTAATTGCGTTGGGTTCCAACAATTTTCATACCATTCTCGAAGTCAGAATTAAAATGTGCTTTTTTCTCCCATTCCCAGCGATACACGTGTTTAAAAGTCGTGATGAGCCGGACGTCGTGCAACTTCTTCTATACAGATATTCAACATGGAGTTGCTAATGCTTCATTTTAACTGCGCTTTGAAGCTGGTCTTGAAGGTATTTCCTTTTTTATACGCCCTGTGTACAGCTTTTATCATCTATCTACAGCTACAGCTTACATGCAAGTCCAGTATGCTTACGTGGAGTACTGGAGTCTGGGAAGATTTACTTTTAAGTCACGCTTATCGACTCAGTACTACATCGTTTAGCTATCTATAGTTAGTATTCTTTGGTACTACACAGTCAGTTCATACCTCTAGCAACAGCACAACAGTTTTATTTACGGCTAAGTAAATATTTGATTAAGGTACTACCTGTTTTTGACTGAATCTTGGTTCCCAACTCTACTTTTGCCCACTATTTTTGATCGGACTGCTTTATCTACGCTTTTCCTATCGCTTGAACAACTTACTAATTTATTATTCCTTACAATAAAAACCTCAGGTTCTTCATACCACTTCTTCTTGCATCGCTGTGCAGGCAGCGCGGCAAATAGGGCAGCGGCGGCTACGGCGGCGACCGGCCTGCTGTGTGCGTGCATTGCGCAACTCGGCGTGCGTGCCGGTTCCGCGCCGCCGAGCCTCAAGTTCTCGGCAACGCTAACCCCCTTCAAGTTTATCGCTTGGTTACTAGAGCCGTCTGTGGCTCGATGTTATAACAGATTAGATGTTGATCTTGATCTTGCTTTATCTGACAGTATGCCAAGGTGATTTTGATGCGCTTCTTGGCTAGGATCTGTTGAAGTTTATGTTATCTATCCATCGGGATCCCACTACCATTCCTCACCAACTTCCATTGATCTCAATCCTGTGCTTCTGCATGCCAATCCTACAACATTCTTATTTATACAAGAGCAAAATATAAAAGAATCATTCTGTACCTAACTTTTGTAGTTCCTAGGGCTACCTTTGCCAGTCCCATATTTCTTTCTATGCACGCATCACTTAGCCGCATATCAATCAGTTCAAAGCTCGGAAACGCATCAGGTGTGTCGCCGATACAGATCGCTGAACGGTATCCATAGTCTCGATGATTGCTCTGAGCACGCGCTTCGAGAAAATTGCATTAGTATTAATGCTTAGAACTGTCATGGTAAATTCGTTTAATAAAGGTGACAATTATGTCCAAAATCGACAGGTAAAATGGTGATAACTTGTCACGATTGTAAATGCGTTTAATAAAACTCTACAATTGTCAAAAACCATGGTCGAGACCATTGACAATTGTCAGTGACATAATTGTTGCATTGTCTCTTTTCTGACATAATTGTCAGACTTGATTTTAAGTAACAGAGAAAGGGATAGGTACACAATAAATTAATTGATACAATTATCTACTATGATAGTTGCGTCTGGGAATGGTCTCCCTCCATTCGCTCTCTGATTCGCGGCACGGCAAATGCAAAGTTTATTCTACTGTTCTTAGGCGGCCCCACAGTTGTATTTGTACTAATCATTCCTTATTATCAATCACTACTCTCATTGCTTAACGTAACTACCATTTTTGTGAAAGATTGAGCTTTTAAGTACCTTAATTTGATTGCGTGACATAGGGTAAGGGCACCTGTCAATAAAATCCGACAATTCTACAAATTTGTCAATATGTCGCGACAATTTGCTGTTTAATAAAGCAAAATTGACAAGTTTTTCACGACAAATTGTCACTTGTCACCTGTCGCGGAAAAAGTTTTATTAAACAGAAAATTGTCAAATTGTCACGACAATCCGACATATTCGTAAATTTTCCACCATGACAATTTTGTCACCTGTAAGTTTTATTAAACAGAAACTTGTCAAATTGTCGGAATTGTCAACCATGACATAATTGTCACATTGTCAGTTTTATTAAATAAGCCCCTGGTCCGAGAATTGCCCTCGCCACCTGTCATATTATTCAATTTGATGATTTGATCGGGAGCGTGACTGCATTGCTTTTCATTTGAAGGAAATTGTGCTGTATAACTTAGATGCTCAGCTATAAACAGACCGCTTAATGCTTATTGCTCACAGATTTCTGGGAATTTTATGGATACTGTTACAAATTGGTATGCACAGAGCAAAGATTTGCCACATCTTTGCTCTGTGCTGTCATGTCAACAGTTCTGCAAATGCAAACTTTTGGCTTCTATTTGCTCAGATTAGATATATAGGAACGTAACGCTGTTTTGCGCTGATGAAGTAGGCAATTTAGTTGCTTGCTTAAATTGTCAAAAAAAAAGGTAAACTGAATAATTTACTAGCTTGTGTCTTTCACAGACGGGTTATTCAAGTAGAACTAATTAATTAGGTATTGTAAATCGAACTGTAAATTATATTCTACTGATTAAAATTTTGGATTGCTTTAACGCGTCACGTTTTGTTTGCATGCACAATTTCTGAATATCTATAGACTTTCAGGAAGGCGTGAGTTGTAATGCTAATGAGTCTTGTCACTATCATCGCCCGCATCTCGCTTGTAACCAGGTTAAACTGCAAACTCCAGTCAATTGTTGAACGTTTTAACAACCTTCTTACCTTCTCTGTTTTTATTGGACTGTTGCCACGACTACGGCCATGCGATGAATACTTGTATTACATATGTAAACATTACAGAGGTACTTGTACATGGTAAAGGACCCTTAAACAGCAAAAGCTTTTAACAAGAGAGGACGTGATGCAATAAAAACCCCATTATGAGTTGGTTGGTGATGTTGCAAGTGCTGGGAATGGTTCGTTACGTGAATTAAACGTCAGAAAATTCTCAAGCGCGTGTACTTATATACCGGTTGTCAAAAGGCTGTAGTGTGGAGCTGCGCGGGGGTGTGTTGCGGTGGTCGGGGGGAGCGGCGGAGTACAGCGACCGCAATACTTGCCGCAGCGCCCGCCGCGCCCGCGCCGCTCCGCCATTGCCAAGATCACGGACCGCGCTTGCGCGGCGAATGTCAGCCACGTCACGATCGAGCTTTGAGCTATCGCGATTGGATCGTTTGAATTTAGAACTCAAAACGCAATTACGATTCGTCAGTTCAATTGTTATTGTTTAGTCAGAAATCTGTTGCTCGTCGTTCGAAATTCTTGCTGTTCGAGCTTCTATGTGGGAATTTAAATCCTTACCTTAATAATTGCTCTCATGATTTTCGTTGAAACTAAAACATAGAGTCACGTTCCAAGGAATTAGATTGATTTCTTTGCATAATATATTCGCAATTCTTCCCCACTTGATAATCCGCTTTGAATAGAGTCAACACCAATCACGAAGTCTTCCTGTTACCCCAACGATTCCCTTCCCTATTATGCAATCGGCTCACATAAATAACGAACGTTTTTGTCCGCGCATCCCCATGGCACATAACGTCCAATTCTCCTGAGCTTCGCCTCGCCATGTCTCGGTATAATAGCCCTTGCCCTATCTTTATATGGGCCGAGCCGTAGCCTCCCGCAATCCTCATTCAATTCACGTAAGGTAGCGGCCCTAAGGACCGGGTTTTTGTAACAGCGCAACAGGTAGAAAGGAAAGGATTGCGGGTAGAACGAGAGGGTATTATTATGATGAGGTTCTGTCCCGCTCTGCACGGCGGGCGCAGGAATGCCGTACGATTTGTACTTGCGTTGCGCAGTGCGGGCCCGCGACTCCGGCGCTGCGTGGGTAGAGGTATCGCCGGCGAAGCCAACATGCGCTGGTGCCCTAATGCGTATGGGTCATGTAGCGGGATCCACTCAGTTTAGCCAGTGAAATTATATTGAAAGGGAGTCTGATGATTTTTGGTCACCTTCTGACTTTATTGTTAAGTAATGACCTGTTTCTACATTCATTCATAATTTTAAAGTGATAATTTAAAGCAATCTGTCATTTATTCACTTAAACCGTTAAGACGACCTTGAATTAAATACATATTAAGCGTGATCAAAACAAAACAATGAAGGTAGGTAGACTATGTAGTATTATCTTGTATCTCCCCTCAATAATAAAACCAATTTACAAAATCGCTACAACCGCGTTGACTTTCAACTTACCTACTTAATTAGTTTGAACAGAATTTGTCGATGATTTAATCAAATGCATTGCTTGAATCTTAAATGTCATCTTTATATTAATAACATCCATTAGTACCTACTTACACTCGTACAGAATAGTCACTACGATGCGAATAATTTTCTTTATATAGGTAATTAGGTACCTATCTAATTTGCTACCTATATAAAACTCACTGGCACATAAGAGCTAATGATGTAAATAATAATGCCTTTGTAGGAGGAACGTATGTAGAAGTTAAAGGTACTGACTCAAAAGTTTAAAAGGTGGGTTCTAGAAAAAACTTGGCTCTCGACGCGGCTGTCTTTCAAGCTGTTACAACAACCTGAAAATCCACATTGGGGTTGACCACAAGTACACATGCAGGGTATAAATAAAGTTCATTATTTTTAATAAGTTGTTGCAAGCGACGGTGTGCTGGGTAAACATGTAGCCGGTCCGTCGCCGATGCGAGCTGCGAGCGCCATAAAAAGTTCCTCCGCCGACCGGTCGCGCTGGTCTGCAAGATCGATGACCTCTGAGCCATTTGACTTGTGGAAATAATTTTTCTTGCTTCGGGAAGTTAGGAAAATATATTATGTTTAATGAATGACTTACGATGAATTTTATCAAAGCTTTGGTGGCTTGCAGAATTCGATTGTATCGATAAAAAAAAATTATTGATATTTGTTATCCTATTGTATGTCTGATCGAAATAAGGATTGATTTCAATAGGGTGTAAAAAATATATCATTTACAAGACATAACCAAAGATTAGATTTTTCCGTGTTATAATTTTATTTGCAGATGAGATGTAAATCTTGTAGAGTCACAATAAAATGCGAGTGTAGTTGTAGGCAGATAGAGTTGTTTTATACTTAGATGCATAGTTTCTACCTGGTATCAATCATGTAATACCTAGTTAGAACTTCGTCAGGTCAGGATTGATTGCATTTAAATTCTCTGCGAAATTGTCATAGTTTAGTAGCAAAATTTTATAGACTGAAGGACAGTCACATCACCAAACGCATAGCAATTCATGTTTAGATCTCTATGTCTATGTCTAGGGTTTTTGACCAGCTCTCTTTGTCAGAAGTGCATTCGTGCAGATAGGAATTGAATATCATGAAAAAGATTGCTGGTATTATAATGCACTCACATCACAGTGCTACCTGAAACACTGACCTGGGAACCAGAGACTTTCTGGCTTGGTAGCCTCGCTCAATCACAAAACCCTATAATACCCTACCTACCTACTGAGTGAGATAGAGACAACTCTGTCTTTTCTGCTGGTAAGATATGATATTAATATAATAGACATCAAGATGTGCTCATTTTTACGACTGACGACATCGTGTACCTACTACCTACACAACTCGCTTACATCAGTGTCGGTGCTATAACGTTACGCGACTCGTGCGACCGGTTGCTCGTAGGCTCGGCATGTATGGCACTGGGGTCTGCATTCACTGCAGTTAGATGCATGCCGCAGATGTAAAGACGCGTTGTCGTTGTGATGTTTCGCGTACTTATTTTTAGGATTTGATTCTCATGGACTCTATATAGCCAATGCAAAAGCTATTTAATCGGAAACATGATCAAACGTCGATTCATACTTGATTTAGAACCCGTAAATAAGAGAATCACGAAGGGTGATAGAAAGACGTAACAAAAAGCGTGCCATGTTGCAACTCAAGAGCCGCGAGTTTAGCGGTCGCGCTCGGCGGTGCAGCACGATCTAGCGTTCCGCTCTGCGCCAGCGCAGCCCCCCTCCAACCTCTTCACCCCCTATTTCCCTCCTCTTATCCCCCGCACGCCTCTGCCCTCTCTGGCCCTGACCGAGACACAGACCTCACGGAGGCGAAATGTTACGAAATTGCCCACGGATGAAACTTGTTTCTAACCTCATTGGACCGTCTTGGGATGGGCTGGTATTCGATTTCCGAGTGGAATGTGCTGTTGAAGTATTATGATTTTGTAGATTTCTTTGTAATTAGGTACATGTTTTTGACGATAAATATGCAGTTGAATTTCAGTTTCTTTACTAAGAACCTTAACTTTGCTTTGAGTTGTATAAAATAATCCCCAAATCTACTGTTTTTGTAGAATGGAATCCAAAATTTGATCACACATTATAGCAATTAGGAATAACTCTCTAACAAGTATAATTTGTCACGTCTTGCTAAAACTGAGAGAGACCTTTATAAAAACTGGCATGTGAATTTAATTACTACGCACCTGCTATAATAACCATCCTCCTCGGAAATTGGCGATAAAGAAAAAAGTTAGGACGATGTGGCAGCAATTAAATTGTGATAGAATTAATTATACATACATTTATATATCACGCCGATATCCCTTGCTGGGTGGGCAGCGCGTAAACCACAAAATTAACTTACTTCATTAATAAAAAGAAACATCATTTATAAAAAAAAAAGTAATTCGGCAAATCATTTTAGATTATGAAACTCTGTATCTAGGTAATTTGTCCAAAACTATTAGAACACATGATAAATGTGAAATGATTGCTGAAATTCGATGTAAAGAATACATCCCTGTAGAAGTGAACTTTGTACGGGCTATTGAATATTGTACAAAGCGGGCTTCCTTTCATTTAGGTAGGTATATGGTGCTAGTCAATCCAAGTCTGACTGATAGAGGTCTTGAAAAATCTTGTTGTAGATTAAAGTTGCCGAAGTTTCAACTTTACACGATTACACAGAGTCAGAAACTTTAAACTGACATAAGCAGCCACTTGATAATTTACAGATTCATGAATTTAAAACAGCTTCTTCGAAATGCGCCCATCGCATTACATAACTCAAAAAGTTTAAGCCCTGCACTTAATTAATTGGCTTGTTTCGTGACGGCACTCAATGTGTTCGGCAATTTTAATCATCGTTGTTCATTGCAGGTGTTTTGATTTGAGATTCCATCGCGAATTTGGAAGCAGGTTGCTACTCTAATGGTCGCTTGACAGAGCGTGCCACCTGCACGTACTTGGTATGCTTGCCTGCTAAAGAAATTTGCAAAATTTATAGGGCTTAAAGTCTTACTAAATTAGCTTCAGTTAATTTTTCCCTTTTGTGATGGCTCAATAACCGGCTTTGTTTAGACTACCTATAGCCACCCAAGAGGCTATGCTTTTCTGAAATGTAGGTGCTATTATTGACTATTTTTTGTAATATGCTCTAAAACGGTTTTGGTTGCTTTATGAAAAATTTCTGCGCTCTGTCTGTGTCAGAGTCTCTGAGACTCAGAAAGAGAAAATATTTCATATAGCTGAATGCAGAAAATCAGAAACATTAAAGTGTTTAGCATTATTAATTTACCATACTTAAAGTATTAAATGCTTACGCTTTTCTGCAGTTGATTGTCGATTTATACTTGTCCATTACCTTAATTGATGAGGTTTACCTTGATAACAAACGGCCCGGTCAATAAGGAGATTAATGCTCCATATAACTTGACCAAGAAAAATGATCTTCATGCCTTATGCAATTTGCTGCTCAGGCACTCAGCCCTTAAAGACCACCGAGAGGAACTCGCGGATACTTCAATAAATTAGTGTACAAGACTCTTGTAGTTGTAAGTTATGTTTATTCGGAGTTTGAAATGCCCGTAATTATTTTTATAGTAAGTTTGTACTAAAACTGATTGCTATGTAAACTTTTTGAAGCTATGACTTTAATTTCTTACATGCATAGCAAATCAAAGCAACTCATTGCTAGGTTTTGGAACTATCCCCCTTTTGAATACCTAATTAAAACACTTTCCGTGCGTGGTATACAATCAAATTAAAAAAGCTTGTAAAGTTATCCACCGCAGCAGTAATCAAAAGTCACAAGTTTAAATACAGCCTGCTGTAAAAAATTTGGCGAGTTTTCTAATAATAATCCCCCTTTTATTTATGTATTAATTTATATGATTTTAAAGCCTTTGCTTACTAGCCCACTGGTGAATATCGACATAGGCTTTTTCTGCGAGTGAGCATGTGTGTGCCACACTAACTCAACCATTATCAGCATTTCTTACGGGCTCAGAATCAGCGTCCCAGCCAGCCCCTCCCACCCCTAATTTATATTCTTGCACGCAGACTCTGAAACAGAAAAAGAGCCGACGCAACTAGCGTATGTGCATAGACGGTAGATGGTATAGACCGAGACACTCGTCTATTACAAAGAACTACATCAATATTCATGAGTGCCCTCTTTTCGAATGTCGCGGCCGGGTTGGCACGGTTTCGGTGTCACTCCATTCGAGACGCTAATTTTGTTGATACATAATATTGTGAATGTGTACCTATTCTGACGCCTTGTTGCCGGCTAGGGTCATTGGAATCGTGACTCGGTTAGTGCCGAGATGTTGAATGGTGTTTTTTAGAAAAAGAAATAGCTATTTTATTTTGCTGCATAGGTATGGAAACTGAACTTCTTAGTGAAGAAAATGGGCATGACGTGATCTAGGCACAGGCAGACACACAACTATGGTCCTAGCTTGCAACTATGGTCCAAACAAACCTGTATGTTTTTAATTAATTTTAACGAAAAATACGTACTGTAACTAAGGTCCAGGCCTGCAACTATCGATGATCTAAATAGGTAAACCTATTAGATATTTATTTTTAATGTAAAATATGTACACCTATATGCATGTTTGTTTGGACCTTAGTTGTAAGGCTAGGATAGGACCATAGATAGTTGTAAAATTTTACGATACTATAGGTAGTCTCTAGGTTAACCTACAGATATTTAAATTATCAAACGAGCAGGTACCTAAGTAGGTAGGTACTAAATTTTAGTAAAGGTACTTTACATTGGACTCAATTCAGACAGGAAAATTTTCTAGGCTAATCAATCAGTAATGTAATATTAATATTTTTTTCGAAAGAAAAATTCGCAATTCTCACATTTTCCGTAAACTTGATACAGTATTTTACCTGTGTTTGTAAAGTAATACGCATTTTACAGAACACCGTAGTCTATACCTACAAATATGACAGAACTTTAGCAAATAATGAACTATATGAGTTTACTCTGATCTTTTGCTATAATTTAAGAAATTGATAGATATAGCTCAGAGTAGGCCCTTTACACACATAACGTTAGTTTCATTACTTTTGAGGTAGGACAATGTGAATTTCCACCTTAATCTCGTATAAATACGACGACGCATGCCCATCGGTGCGTTGACGGATGCGTCTGTCAAATGGTTTGGTAACGTACGTACGATGTGTGTGTAAAGCGGCTAAGACAAGGGAATTTGCTGCCAGAATCGAAAAAACTCAATTATTTATACAAAGTAAATAATTTTGTTGTAGTGAGTGAGATTGTGAATCATTCACAGCTACGGCTGATAATTTCGTAACTGATGGGTCAGTGTAATGTCAAAGGGTGTAAGTTGACAGTATTGTTCACATCTATTGTGTTTTTACAAAACTTTATGCAATGCTCTATTTTAAATTTAAATGTAAATAAATGACGTGTCCAAGTACCTATACCTAGATCTAGCAAAGACCTACAATGTTGATTAAGTACTTATAGGTATGTATATCTGCGTTTATTATGTAGGTAGGTACTTTACCATCTTATTTCGCGGACAGACTTAAATTAATTAACTAGAGCACTTTTCAATTGCTATTTTTCCAAATCCATCATTTTTTCAAAATGGCAAAATGTTAATACGATCGCCTCATTTTCATTTCAACCTACAAATATACAAATACTAGCTGCCCGTGAGCGGTTTCACCCGCTCTGCAACCTATTATTCCGCGGGAAAAAGTATTACTCGCCAAGAGATGTCGCTGTTAGTTTTCGGCGAAAACGTTTAAAACGTGAATCGGCTTAGTCACGCCACCTTTGCAAAAATATTGGAATATGCGTGATCCCGTAGGAATAAGACATTTTCCCGTGGTAAAAAGTAGCCTATGTGTTATTCTAGATACTCTTCTATATTTGTGCAAGATTTCATGTCAATCTAATCAGCCGTTTTAGCGTGATATCGTAACAAACACACACACAAACATCCGCCTTTATAATATTAGTAGGATAAGGGTCAAAAACATCACTTGTCACTTTTATTTATATTAGATTATTTTTCGTAGCGAAACTGCTGCAATTAACTACACTCCTTCCTACAAAAGTTCTCACACTCTTCTAGTTCCTTGTGACGTCATGAAAGAACAGTCGGTTGTTTGAAGTACTAGCCATTTATTAACCCACACGTCTACATACCTACAAACTTTTCCGTAGTTGCACAATATTTGATAGAGTAAACTTCAGGCCATTGACAGCCATGGCAATGACCTCTTAAGGGATTTGGTGGTAACGACCATGGTTGGTAGATGATGACGTGATGCTGTGGTGACCATTCACTGGGTTTTTATTGTTCTAATATGTACAGGGAATTACTTTCAATGCTTTTAAAATGCATACATCATTTTTTATCGCTTCACCCACATAGAGTTCCCACACTTGTATTTTAATACAAATAGAGGCCAATGAATTTCCTATATCATTTTACAGGTTGCAAATTGAAAACATCAATTTAATATGTTTACTCGATTGGAATGAAACTGCCATCTTAGGTATTTATGTTCATATGGTGTTATGTTTATGTTCACTAATATGAAGTAGCCTAAAATATGATAAATTTCAATTAACTATGGATTGCTTTTCAATTACCTATGAATTTATATGTTTAATAACTACAGATGTAACTACCTTTGCTACTTCTTCTCTATTTGCTATTTATGAGTAATGTTTATGAAGACTTGTAGATAGATACTTACTATTCGTATAGCAATACCTATGATTAGCAGGTACAGTTTTCATTTTTCATAGGTACTTACTGTTGCCGGAACGTTCAGTTTCGTTCTACAAATTAGTAGTACGGTAATTGATGATGCAAAACCCGAATCCACAATGTAGTAAACAATAATTGACTGTTTTATCAAAGCACCTATTTATCTCGGGTACTTAGGGTACTTACTACATTGCTGTAGTTTTGCTTTTTGACTAACCTGCATGCATACTCACACATTATATAAGGTTCTATTAAATTCAGTGCAAATTATTTTGAGGGTGTGTTCTAGTCGTGTAACTGAACAACTATCCTAAGAAACTATTTTTCGACATATAAAAAAAATATATTGATCATACTCAAATGTTCAAAACATGTATGATTTTGTATGAGAGAACCAAATAAGAAAAACTGTTTTTGCACTGCATTTAATAGGCCCATACAAAGCGTAAATAGATAGGTACGTAAAGTTTAAATGAAAGTGGGCTCTTAATACTTATTAAAGGGCAGTTAAAACGGCAATAAGAGAGACAGTTGTCTCGATTCCATATTAGCACAGATAACAATATACTTACCTACTAACCGTATAATATTAGACGGTAATCTGGAAGCAAAGTTATATCTAGGGTAGGTATGTAAAAAAATACTACTTAGAATGGATTAATAAGTCTCAAGATTAATAATCTCAGAGCAATTCGATTTCCTAACATTTTTAAAAGACATGCAATACTCTACGTGTCATCCATCACATCATGATGTTGTTCGCATACAACACACATGATATTGTTACAGTACGGCCGTTTGAACATAGCCTATATTTCACAGCTGTCAAAATTGTGTTAACTCAAGGTCTAATTTTTCTTTATTGACATGTCTTCTAGTATGGGTTTGGCAGCTGTCACATATGGCCTATTTGGATGGCCGGCCATGGGATTCCGGATTGATATCATAGAGCAATTCGATTTCCTAACACATGCAATACCTACGTGTGATCCATCACATCATCACGTTGTTGTTCGCCTATATAAGACTAGAGACGACAAACATCGATAAATTTTCCTCATAAAATAGGTCAAGCTGTTATTAAGGCTAGATGCAGGCACGGCACGTCCAGCTCGAGTGCTGGCGGAAGCGGCCAGTCATCGTCCGGCCAGACACCTGCCGACATTTAAGGACAATGCATATCTAGCTTCATTTGACCTATCAGTATTAGGATCTTCCAAAATTTCCTTTCTTGAAAATCTCTTTAACCGTTAGTTATGTGTTAGGTTAGGACATTGCTATGGTATAAAAACTCAGGTTCTAAAATAGTACATTGCTCAAAATATTACGTACATTCAGTACATCGCTCGTACCTTAGATACCTCCCATGCACACCATCACAATTTGTGACCATACACCCGCCATCCTGACTTACACCAAAAAGCTACTTCATTTTATACCACCTACGTATTTTTATTGCAGACTATATGACTTAGATGTGACTTCACAATATTTTTTTTTTGTGTTAGAGGCTCATTTGATTCATATAAAACTGTAGAGTAGTATTTTCAGCATGTAGTCACAGGGAATGAATGTCATCCATAACCTATAGGCATCGCTTGCGCTCTTGTTGAATTTACTACAGAATAGAATCACGAAAGAAAGTTCACGAAAATTTTATTTGTGGAAACAGACTTACATGCCTAGTGACATGTTTTTGTTTTGACCTAACTTCTTGAAAGACATGGCATGAAGTTGGCCACAGAACGACGACCTATGTAAAATATTTAACTCATAACTATTTATCGATCTTGAAATGGTCGGAAGTCGGTAAAACGAATCTACGCACTTGTGTGGGATAAAGTAAAGTGACATCCCGTAGTTATACAAATAAGTAAAGTGATAAATATTACAATGAAGGATTTAAATATATTTTATAATATGTAAATATAGTCCTTTGCAACTGAAAGATGATAGTTGTTGATGTCTTGTGACGGGGGATTATTCCACAAAGAAAGTTATTCCGTATAATATATTACCCTTAGGTACTTATACCCCCCTTTAATTTACAGTGTCGTCGGTCATGAGTGTAAGACTTCAGATGAATTAGGCTTGAAATTACGTAATTTTGTAGTAAAAAAAGACATTTTTACAAAGCACTTAACCGAATTTTACACCAATACCAAACCTATCCGTAAGTTTATTACAAAGTATGTTTTCCATTTCTATATTCCTAACACCGCCTGTTATCGGTTCCAAGGTATCGGTGCGGTAGTGAAAACGCGACCGATGCGGGCGCCCCCACGCGCCGCAGGAAGTGCCAGAATCGTATGCAGATACGCTGCGAATAACACTGCCGTAATAAATAAACTGGATAAGTACGTGATGTGCGTTTTTATGAGACTAACTATGCTCTATCGAATGGTTTTCGTTCTGGCAGAGAGAATTATGATCAATAATTCTTTTTGCTACGCTCGTATACAGCATAGGTCCGTGACCATTATTTGTAGCGTTTCCAACAGGTGAGCTATATTATTTTATGGAATACCTACGTATACGCATTTGCCTAATTAGTGTTTTTAAATGTAGGTAAATGATTGCCTTATATGCCTCCGGCCTAGACTAAATTAAGAAGAACTAGATACGTATTCAGGCAGGCGAATTAAGATTCAGGCAGGCGAATTATGGCCGCGAATAAATGCTATTTCGGCCTACTAAGATATTTTCGTTCCAAAATACTATCCAGAAGTATCAAAATACTCCTATATAAAACCTTACTAAGACCAATACTTACTTACGGTTCAGAATGCTGGGTGCTAAGCAAGAAAGACGAGAATACTCTGTTGGTGTTTGAGCGCAAAATACTAAGACGCATATTCGGAGCTGTGTTTGAAGACGAAAGATGGAGGACGCGATACAACCATGAGCTTTATCAGATGTACAATGAGCCTAACGTCATAAAGACCATAAAGATTGGACGCCTACGATGGGCAGGACACATAATTCGAATGGACGAGGCCAGAGTACCCAAACGTTTGCTAGAAGGGCGGCCAGACGGCCGGAGAAGTCGAGGTAGACCGAAGCTTAGATGGTTGGATGGCGTCGAACAAGACCTAAAGAATATTGGTGTGAAGAGTTGGAAACAAAAAGCCCTAAACAGACCGGTCTGGAAAGATATACTTGACCAGGCTAAGGCCCACCCGCGGCTGTAATGCCTTGGATGATGATGATGATGAGATACGTATTCAAAAACTACATGTCTTATTGAGTTCAGATAACGATTTCAATCCGATCAAGGGTCAAAAATGCAATCAGTTCCTTATTGCCTTCTTAAAAAGTGGTTGATGATTTTCATACAATTTTGCAAAACTTATCGGTAGCTAGAAATGTCCTTGAAATTTATGTGTGTGAAAATTGTACATTTAAATCGCGAAACGGTAATGGTCGGTTCGCATAAATTTAATCAATACATTGGTATTGACCAAACCCGTGGGAATCACTTTGCTTTGAGCAAAAGAACAGATAATTTAATAATGATCTTGATTTTTTCCCATGCTCTGCATTTTGCTTTGAAAAATGTAATCAGATTAAAGCTTTTAGCGGTGATCCTTACTGTTCAATCTTTAAAATATTTATTGTGCACTAATTTAAATACACGAAAGTAGTTGAATTCGTACGGTACCTATGAGAATTTTGAGTTTTCCCAGAGTAAAGCCTCTTTTATTTCAAAGACAAGACCGCTTTTTTCATATGTATGTATCTTAAAGTATATTATCTATCATCTATTGCAGATATAGGATACCTGGTTTTGTCTCTATTGGTTTTCTATCTTCTTCTTCTTCGAGTGGGACACCAAATCGTCCAACGACCCGATGAGCCCTGGTTTCAGTGTTTTTCAACCACTTACTGCAAGTAGGTAGCAGGCCTCTGACATGGTTGTGTAACGACCGCCATCATAGACAGCAACCAGGACCGACGGCTACGTGCCCACCCAAAGCAAGGAAAAGTTTTCTATAATTTTATCACATAGCCTATATTATCGGTCTATCAAAGTAATAAGTTGGCCGTGTGATGCCGGCTTAGAATAGCATCACCCCATTTCTTTCCTGTGGGTGTCGTAAGAAGCGACTAAAGGACTCGAGGGTATCATGTGTATTGCAATTTTAGGCGACAGGCTGACAACCTGTCACTATAGCGATACACGACAATAGCTAAAACGGCCCTCAAATATGTGTCAGACGTGGCGACAACGACCGTACTTTTACGGTCGTTGACGCTCTGCCTACCCCGCAAGGGATAAAGGCGTGATGTATGTATGTATCAAAGTAATAATTCAATGTCTTTTGCATACAGCGCAGTACACTACATGATTCGGCAATATAATATTCTTTATGTGATGTAATAACATTTTGCAGAATGAACTGTTTCTAACTAGCTTCGAGTCAACCATCTAACTTTGCGATTATATCCGCTACACTTTAATCAATTTTACGATATAATTTTTTATAACACGCCATAACTTGGCAACAAGTTGAGGGCTAACTGTAAACTTGGCTTAGCTTGAAGAGCTACGGAAAAACTTAATCGGTAACAACTGGACCGAATCGCGGGGTAGTTCCCCATTGCTTTTAAAATGTGTACCTACGAGTAGGTATGATAGGTCGTAGTGGTATATGTTTTTATTTTCATTTTCAATTATTTGAGTCTTCAAAGAGAGACATTGAATATTTGTGAATAAACTGTAAAAAAAAAACAAATGAATAGAAGAACCTTTCTTAACTTGTACTTGAAGTTGTTTTAAAATCTTTTCTTATCTTTCCAAATCGTGTACCTAGGTATATATATGTCGCAGGAATGTAGCGAAATCCGGTTATTCGCGAAATCCCTAGGCCCTTCGCGAAGAGTCGGATAACTGCGAAATGCATCGATTTATTCGCACATTTCCCGGAAATCTGCGAATTCGTTATTTGAATGGACATAAATCCAGGAAAACTGCGTATAAGGCGACACGCATATGCAGCAAAGGTTCCATATGCTGATCAGGTGGTTCAGCCTGCAATTGCCTACTCATTCATATCAGCGGCCCACGGAACATGACCAAGACCAAGGCCATGACCATGACCGTGACCGTGACCGTGACCGTGACCGTGACCGTGACCGTGACCGTGACCGTGACCGTGACCGTGACCGTGACCATGACCATGACTATGACCATGACCATGACCATGACCACGAGCATGAGCATTACCATGAGCATGAGCATGAGCATGAGCATGAGCATGAGCATGAGCATGAGCATGAGCATGACCATGAGCATGAGCATGAGCATGACCATGAGCATGAGCAGTAGCATGAGCAAGAGCACGACCATGAGCATGACCATGAGCATGAGCATGAGCATGAGCATGAGCATGACCATGACCATGAGCATGAGCATGACCATGACCATGAGCATGAGCAGTAGCATGAGCATGAGTACGACCATGAGCATGACCATGAGCATGAGCATGAGCATGACCATGAGCATGACCATGAGCATGACCATGAGCATGAGCATGAGCATGACTATGAACATGAGCATGAGCATGACCATGACCATGACCATGAGCATGACCATGAGCATGACCATGAGCATGACCATGACCATGGCCAAGGCCGTTCCGTGGGCCGCTGATATGAATGAGTAGGCAATTGCAGGCTGAACCACCTGATCAGCATATGGAACCTTTGCTGCATATGGAACCTTTCGTAGCAGGTGCGTAGGCGGCTTCGTAGCCGCGTGTCGCCTTATACGCAGTTTTCCTGGATTTATGTCCATGCAAATAACGAATTCGCAGATTTCCGGGAAATGTGCGAATAAATCGATGCATTTCGCAGTTATCCAGCTCTTCGCGAAGGGCCTAGGGATTTCGCGAATAACCGGATTTCGCTACATTCCTGCGACATATATATAGTAAAAATTATAAGGGTCAAAATAACTTGAGTCTCTAGTAATAGGTAGGTCATAATTTCGATCATACCGAACGAAGTTCTTAGACCATAGAGTCTAGCTATTGTAAGCCTGCATTTAGTTTGTATATAGCTGAAACTACTTTTATTAGTTAGAAACATGATTTTTGATTTTTGGAGCGTAGTAGAACCAGTCAAATCGGGCGAGCACGATAATTGTTGAGCGCCAATTAAAACCATATTGTGCAATATTGGGATCCGATGCCCGCACGAAAATACGCGATTGAATTTTGATTGCAATTTTACCTCATCATTATCACACCAACCCATAGCAGTCTACTGCTGGACATGGTTACACCATAAGGCATAAGGCATCCAGGTTACACCATAAGGCATGATCTCCCGTTTTCGCCATTCAGTCGGCGGCTGTCTTTAGGCGTACGTAGCTACTGAGGTAAAATTGTGTGTAAATTGTAATACACTGTAGGATATTAATACATGTAAAAAGATAAATATGTTTAGGTATAATAACCCCCTTGGTCCCGGTATGTTACATTGCAGGTTCATGTTGCTAGGTGGCTGATTAAAGAAAATAAGTGAACTTAGGTTAATGTGAAAAACCTCTGACAGAAAAACTTTAAATGTTTTTAATGTCTTCAAAAAATACCATACAACATTAATATCTTTAATCTTAGTAAATTTTTATCGAGAGATTTTGCGCGTTTCTCTACCAAAAATAATAAAGTAATCATAGGTATTTAGCATCTCTTCATGACACAATGCAACACAGAATGGTAGAAAAAACCTATAATATGTGTACAGATATTGAATATGCATTCAAAGTAGAATGTTAGATAAGCCAGTCATGTTAAAGCCGGTTCGTATATCGTCGGTGCCGGCATGATGAAGTTGTTGGCTGTTGGCGAAAAGAGGTCGCGCCGCGGGGAGGGGAGGGCCGATGACCGCGCTGCCTAGCACCAATGTCTAGGCTAAGGTCCTTGGACCTCAAATAGAATGGCCATTCTAGTGCTGAATGCGCTGATTGGTTTCCGTGGGTGTTTGCGGCCTCAATCACCTATTTGTAGCAAGCGTCAGGTTCGTGAGTTGCGTAAGAAATGTGGAGTTGAGTTATTTGCCTCATCTGAAGCTATAGTATACAATCCGTTTTACCGCGGTTCTACCCTTAATTATCACGAATGCTACCTTTTCATTTGAAACACTTGTATTTATGATATAAGTAATCGAGTCGATAACCCTGGTATCATTACTTTGTATTAGTACCTACTAGCCTAGTAAGCCTTTAGTATTAACGTGGTTTAGGTAGAGACGATGACATGGTTCTTTATGGAATGTTGATGAGTTAAAAAACCAAAGAAATGATACCACAGTGTCAGCGTTGAACTTACACTAGGGTTTTAAGAAGGATTTTAAAAGAATAGGTATGTACAATGAAAAATAAATACCTTAAATCAATATTTCTGACGTAATCAGATAACAAAGCTATTATTATGTTGTTCTATGAAGTTGTACATTGTTACAAGTTTTCTATGTCAGAGAGTTGAAATGATTAGTTTTGGGGCCGCGTGGCCTCTCTAGGTGTTTTCCAAAGAGAGAGGGAAAGGGTAATGCCCTCCGAAGTTGTTTGCCGCAAAAAATGAGGACACAAGAGACCAGCGCTCATTCGGCTATGAATCAGCGTGAGAAAAACAATGACGAATGAAACAGGGTGGAATATTATCATTTTAATAACCCAACCCACTCGAACAAAAAGAAGAAGATAACCTAAATTGGTTTATTTCTGTAACCTAAAACTTAGTTTAATTTTGGTAAAAAATACCATTACTAGTACGAAATAATGACATGAAACATATTTAATGATTTGGTTTTTCAATTCCTGGAAGAAATTTGTTCAATTTATTGGGCAAGCTTCTTAAATATAATACTCAGAACCTTATAGCTACCAATAGGAGCGTTATAAAATATAGCAAATCTTTTCTATCTAGATTATGTGTCTAAAATGTTTATACAAAATTTTATCATGCTTTAAACATCAGAAAATTTTGTCAATACTCGAAAGTGCTTGTTTACCTCTATGAAATACGAAACACAACAGATTACGTTACTTCCAGGTATTGCTCTGCCTATACGTTACATGAGGTGAATTGTGAAGTATTTTCCACTCGTCATTAATATTTTCTATGTAAAAAAACAAAGATAGAACAGTTGCCAAGCCAAAGAAAGGCGCAGTATAACTTGAATTATGAAAACGGACTCAAGTTGCGTCAGCGCGTGGAATACAATTTTTCTGTGAATGTAAACAAGCTGTCCTACTTTATAAGTTCCCTGAAATGTGAAATGGTGAAACATTCATTCTTGTATCCGGGATGAAGAACCGTATGATTTTGATAAACAAGATCGCGCTGAAAACCTTGATTTTGCGGAAAATTCGAGGTTATTGCCACCGGTTTTGATACATAAACGATTCTGAAATGCTCCTACTTGCTAAAATAAGGAAAAACAATGCGCAGTATTTTATCTAGCAAATAAAAACGGGTTTCAGTTTTGCAACAAATGTACTAAATGTCGTTAGGCCTTGCATGGTTATTATTTTCTATCATGTTTAATAAAAAAAGCAAATTACAATCAATTATCATACAGACCACATAAATTCAAATGTATATCTAAAGTGGGTTTATAAAATGATAATCTTGAAGGCAATCCCGTTATAACTCTTTCAAAATGCTTACACTAGGAATTATTCACAAAGTCATATTAATGTTTACCTAATAATTCCAATTAACGTCAAGTACAAAAGACATCAACGCGCGCTTCAAATTATTCAATTAATGTCCGTAATTTTATGATCATTATTTCAATTATGACCATTTAGTATGTCCTGATTTTAAAGTAGCTATATAAAATAATAGATATTTTTGTAAAATTAAATATTAAAAAACACTACGTTTTAATTAAAAAGTCAAATATTTCGACTAACCGTCTAAACCATCATCATCATCCTCATCTCTTTTCCCAATTTATTTGATATCGGCCTCCTCTTCTGATCTTTTTTTATTTGTACACCGAGTCATCCAACGACCCGATGAACCCTGAGTTTTTCAACCGCCTACTAAAAGTAGCAGACCTCTAACAAGACCTCATTTACCTAACCTAGTTACTTTTGTATTCTTATGTATGTTTCTTGTTTAAAATCTTCCAGACTTTATATTATAATATCAGCTTTATCATTATTATTTTTATTTTGAACTGATTTATAATTATAGCGCCCGAAATCTGGGTCACTTATGGACATAAACTACTTATCAACCTGAAAATTACCCCACCAAAAGGAGTTGACCGCATTTTGAACTGTATTGCTAAGTCGAAAGACTTAAAATTTGGTAATTCCTTTTTTAGACGCTCGAAAATAAGTAACTCAGCAATGTTTTTAAACACAAGTAAGTTTCCATCAATATGTAGGTAGGTACCTATATGTATTTTTTTATTTATTAATATTAAAACCTAGATTAGATGTCAAAAATATATGAATAGTCTAAGTTTTTACCTACACTTAACTCATTTACGTATTTAACTGTTTAAAAATTAATATATCTTTTTGTACTTACAGTCACAAATATGTATACTCAACAAGATTGACAGACGGATTAGCGAGCGCTGTTCCCGACGTTTTATCTATTTATCTCTTAGTCGCATTTTACAACAGCCACGAAAATAAATTCAGTGATGCAAATTCTAAGCTGGCATACCTAACGAGGAGAATAAAAACAGCATAAGTGCCGCCTAGCTGAAATTAATTTAAAATCTTTTACATCTTAGGTACACAACAACGACAACCAATTCCTGTACCATAGAATGACCAACACCTAATAAGTCAGGTAAAAATTTTCCAGAGTTTTCCTCGCTTCAGCTGCGCTCCGCGGGTTTTCCTTCCCATGTGTCGGAGGGCCGTGCGCGCGCGCCGCTAACGGTACCGCGCTCACGTGTCTCCGGAGCCATCGACCCTCGCCGGCCTCTGCGCAATATTCCATCAGCGCTGTTCCACTCAGCTCCAAAAACGATTTCGCATCTTAGGTACCTACTAACGAGGATTTTGTCGCGCATCACCCCAATTCTACCCAAGGGCATCGTAAAAAACGACTAAGGATATACCAAGGAATGGGCAGCAGTGTTCCATGTGAATGAAACATCTTACACTGCGCACGCTAATCTGCTTGCCAATCGTGGTGCGCTTTTAGGGCTCTTTCTCCCATTTGAAATCCTCTCGTTTGCAGATGTAGGGGCATCACAAAGAACAACTGATATGTGAGCGCGGTGGAATAACCTTCGCAATACTCTACGCGCAATACTTCACACACAAATGCCTTATCTAAATTCTATTGCACTCAAATTTCCGTCTTTTCTAGACGAGATAAGCATTCAATTCGAACAAAATATCTTATGGCTGGTACTTTATTCGTAATACTTGTTTGTATCCAGAAACACTTCGATTGATAGGTCTTATGTAAGAAGTTGCCATAGCGATTAAAGCATCTAATCTTATCAAAGAAAAAGGTTCAAAATTGAATGCCCTTTGGTTTGCTTCACAATAAAGATTGGTTTATGGCAGTAGATGTCTACCTACTTTATGTTTTATTTATTATTTAGTACATAATAGGTGTTATTTAGTTTACACAATAGGTAAGTAGATACGTCTACACGTGATTTTGTTCACGTAATTTCTAAATCAGCTTATTTCAAGGGAATACAACGTAGGAGGTAGCTTCATATGTCTGTACGTACCTATCCAATATCTTTGACGTAGTATGTAGGTATTGATTAAATAAGACTAGCGGCCCGTCAGTGGCGTCAAGCGCTGCATGCAAATCATTTTCCCGTAAGAAAAAGTACGTTATTCAAACCTTCCTCTTGATTTACTCTATATTACTCCCTCCTTTCCTATCCTGTCTGTGACATTTAGGAGAGATTAGAGAATTCCACGACAGAGGAACACAAAAAACGACTTCATTCAATACCTTATTGATTCATTTGATGATAATGGCATACCGACTTACACGTGATAGTGTAATATATTTTTTGATTTTATAGTCCACTAGCAGCCCGCCCAGCGGTTTCACCCGCTGCTACTTACCTGTTTTCCCGTAGAAATTGGATCTTTGCCCGTAGTAAAAAGTCCATTACTCTGATCCAGCAGAGGTAAATGTGCGAGCAGAAGCGGCCCGTCATGCTGAATAACTTTTACTTTGAAGCCATGGCCGTATCTCTTATAGTTTAGATGGGATGCTGGTGGTCTTCATCAGGTACTCCAGATCCTCGATGACCATGTGCCAGAAGAAGCGACCCGTCATGGTGAACAACTGGGATGCTGGTGGTCTTCATCAGGTGCTCCAGATCCTCGATGATCATGTGTCAGTAAAAGCGGCCCGTCATGGTTAACAACTTTGTCTATGAAGGCATTGCCGTATCTCTTATAGTTTATATGGGATGCTGGTGGTCTACATAAAGTACTCCAGACCCTCGTGACCATTTGCCAGCAGAAGCGGCCCGTCATGCTGAATAACTTTTACTTTGAAGCCATTACCGTATCTCTTATAGTTTATATGGGATGCTGGTGGTCTTCATCAGGTGCTCCAGATCCTCGATGACCATGTGTCAGCAAGCGGCCCGTCATGGTGAACAACTTTGTCTATGAAGCCATTGCCGTATCTCTTATAGTTTATATGGGATGCTGGTGGTCTACATCAGGTACTCCAGACCCTCGAGACCATGTGTCAGCAGAAGCGGTCCGTCATGGTGAACAACTTTTTCTATGAAGCCATGACCGTATCTTTTATAGTTTAGATGGGATGCTGGTGGTCCTCATCAGGTACTCCAGATCCTCGAGGGCTGACAAAAAGTAATCCATGTCCTTCTTTACTATGCTAGTAATATCAGTGCCAAATTTCGCGAAGATCGGTAAAGCGGTCTGGCTTATTTGGGTAATATCCGCTGTATTTCCCGCTTTTCCTGCTGCTTACCGTTTTCCCGTGGAAATGAGGAATTTTCCCGTGGTAAGAAGTAGCCTATGTTACTCAGGAATGTTGTAGCTTTCTAATGGTGAAAGAATTTTGGAAATCGGTCCAGTAGTTTCGGAGTTTATCGATTACATACATACAAACAAACAAACAAAGTTTTCCTCTTTATTATATTATTAAGTGTAGATGTAAAAATGTGAATAGAAATTGATTAATCTCGATTATATCTCTTGTACAGATTATGGGCGTCCAATGATCGTCACCTACGCACAAAACGCTGCAGCAGCGAATTTTCATCTTCCCTTAGGCTGTACTGAAATCCAGTCCTGTCTTTGCTGGTAAGTAAATGTAAGTTATGGTTTACATTTTTTAACTAGGTGATCTTACTCTAGAAATTGCTTGTCAAACCAAACTAATCTAGCCTGAAACCTAACCTAAGCACCTCTCTTAAATAATATATAGCAATCTCTGTAGTGGGTAGTAATTACTGTCTACCAGTTTAAGGAATCAATATTTTGCTAGGTAGTTTTTCCTACAGTTATATGAGTAGGTACAGTGGTAGCACAAAATGCTACTGATAGTACCCAGCTATTTGTAAATGGAAGAAAACATCAATGCATTGATGCAGGAGTCGTGATGTAATTGCTCTCTTTGAATTCAGAATGAACAGTCAAATTCTGGAACCTCACGTGTTTATTCCAAGGACTCTGGAAATTATGTATTCGAGAGAAATTTTCCAGTCAATTATACAAACCGATACACACGTGACTGCATGCAATACCCTTCATTGATAAGTATTCTAAACTGAAATGAGATATGGAAAAATCTGTCTAAATGCCAGGACGATTCAAGGACAATATTCTTTGATTTAAGTTGGGTGGATGTAAAATGGTTATTTTGCTGCCAACAAACCGCAAACGATATACGTTGCTGGTTATCGTTTGCGCAGCATTATTTTAAACTCAAGATAGCGAGCAATGTCTGTTTGGGGCGGAATAACCACTTCTAACTTCTTAAATATACGGGATCAATCTCCGGGACAATTTAAGGACATGGGTCCTATGAATAAAGATGGCCGGATGTGAGGACAAAGGTGTTAACGTCAACAACCATGAGAAGCTGATTATCACAAATGTAATTTCAAATGCGAAACCCCTGCCTTTCCCGTTAATCATTTTACTAATTTCATGACTTTCTGAATTTGTTAAGTTCAGGCCAGGTGTACAGAATTTTAGATTTAATGAGACCGACATGCGCAGTTTTTTTTGACAAATTAAACAAACTCAAGCTAAATTTTTGAATTTTTTCATGGGACTGTGAGCTGAACTACTGTGCTTGAATCACACGTCCTGCTACAAAAATCCATTTATGCATATGCATATGTCGCAGCCAACTGGTTAAAAACGCTGTGTAATTAAACAACTAGATCTTTAATCAAACGCCGCCATCTAACCAAACAACTAGTTCACTGGCTGAATTTTGAAGCATTCCAAAGGTTCAACACAGCGGCGGACCGAAAACCCACTGTTTAATGGAATAAGTACGTTTTTACGCCACTGCGGCGCTAGAGTCGGTTTGTTTACAAGATGGCGTCAGCGGCACAAAAATCTACACCGTATTTTGTGATTTTATGATAAATAATCCGTAATTTGCGTAATCAGTGCTGTTTTATTATGATTATAAGTGATGGGGGCGCCTACGGGGGAAACGTCCGACCAAAAGTTCAAACAGTTGTTTGAAGAAACAATGAGAAACTATGAAATCCAACATCAAGGTAATTTTGTTCTTATTACACGAATATTGAGCCATTAAATGTTTATTAAACTGTCACAAACCTAATAAAACATGGGTAATTCGTTACGTAATCATTCAATTTGCAGTATCTACTAATTTTCGATGAAAATAGAGTGATGTGAACGAAGGTACTTACAAAGTATAAAGCCCTATACAAACTGCAGCGGGATTCGGATGGTTACTTGGGTAGCGTAGTGGAACTCAATTACTTGACAATATGTACCAGTCACAATACCGCGTACCCACGTACAGAACCGGTTCCGCTCCGGTTTGCATAACTCATGCTCGGGGCTAGACTGTAGGGGAGACTGGGGTTGCTTGCACTAGGGGCAGCAACACAAATGACACTTTCAAAATTTTCTTAGTGTTTCTCACTGGTTGAGGTGTTTGAAAGGGGCTGCCTGTAAATAGAAAAATTACCTCTCCTTTCCCCTCTACAATAGGCCCTTGAGGTCATATTGACCCCTCTTTTATGACAGGAACGTACAGAGTTGCTCATCAGCAACAATGTTTACCTAGAACACTTTTCTCAGGCCCAAAATCGGTCAGAGGCCCCTAGGGCCCCGTTAAAGATCCAATGGACCCCTCGATTTTTGACGGAAATGGGTAGAGTGGCTCATATACAACAACTTTTTTCTACAAAGTTTTCATCTGGGATGCCTAGATTAGCATGTAGGGCCCTACAGTCTTAATACTGGGACTTAAAAATTAATTCGCCCTGTGGTCGCCATGATGACCTACAATTTTTGACCAGGAATGAAAAGGTTGCTCATCAGTAACAACGTTTGCCTTAAACACTTTATTCTGCGGCTTAAAATCAGCCGGTAGTCCCTAGGGGGGCCTTAAAGGGCCATAATAGACCCTCCATTTTTTTGACGGAAATAAATTGAGTGGCTCATATACTTTAACTACTTTTATCTACATTTTTTCATCTGGAGGGGCCTAGATTAGCTTAATCTAGGCCTTTTATGGCCCTGGTGACTACTGCCTGTTTTTGAGGCCGCAAAAAAAGTGTTCTACGCAAACGTTGTTGATGATGAGCAACCTTTTCTATTCCCGGTCGAAAAATTGTAGGTCATCATGGCTACTCACAGGTCGAATTATTTTCAAGTCCCAGTATTGAGGCTGTAGGGCCCTACAAGCTAATCTAGGCCTCCCAGATGAAAACTTTGTAGATAAAAGTTGTTGTATATGAGCCACTCTAGCTATTACTGTCAAAAATCGAGGGGTCCATGGGATCTTTTAACGGAGCTCTGGGGGCCTGTGACCGATTTTGGGCCTCCAGAGAAAAGTGTTCTAGGTAAACATTGTTGCTGATGAGCAACCCTGTACGTTCCCGTCATAAAAAAGGGGGGTTAATATGACCCCAAGGGGGCCTATTGTGGAGGAAAGGAGAGGGTAATTTTTCTATTTACAGGCAGCCCCCTTTCATACACCTCAACCAGTGAGAAACACTAAGAAAATTTTGAAAAAGTGTCATTTGTATTGCCGCCCCCTAGTGCACTCCAACCCCAGTCTCCCCTATTGTCTTGCCCTAAGCATGAGCTATGCAAACCGGAGCGGAACCGGCTCTGTACGTGGGTACGCGGTATTCTGACTAGTACAAATATCAAGTAATTGAGTTCCGACTTCCGGTACTCACGTACCCACCCGATTCCGCTATATTTTGAATAGGCTTACTTTCAGATCACAGAATCAGACATACGCGGGCTCTGCGCCCGTTTGCGACTCGCAACGCGTAAGCTGTGCGTGTGACATTATAATAACGCGCGTGGAGCCCGCGTATGTGTGAATATGCCCTAACACACATTGCTACCCTAACAAATTGAACGCAAGCCAGTTGGCTAACCAACATACAGCTGTAGTGTAGAACGTGATCTTCAACCACTTACCTGATGAATGTTTAGTTGTTTGGTTAGATGGCGACGTTTGATTAAAGAACTAGTTGTTTAATTACACAGCGTTTTTAACCAGTTGACTGCGACACATACATAATATGCCCTTGATATTATTAAATTCGAGTTATAGAATTGAAAGTGTGATAGAGCAGTTGTAGTAGACTTCTGTAAGTAAGCGAAATCAAATAACACAGTTATAGAAATTTGGCTCCTAGCGTTCATCAAAACTGATCAAAACTAATACAGGTGTTTCAACAGTAAGTGGCCTATCCAGAAAAATCCATATACCTATGTATGTATCTACCTAAGAATAGATATTGCAATTGGGTGTTCATACGTCAAACAAGCTTATGTAATGTTTTATTGAATTATTCGTGAGGGCAGTGATCTGAGGAAAAGCTAGAGAGTTTGCTAGAAAAAATATTCAACGAATAGATTTACCATAGCAAACAGACATAATAGGTACTTCGTAAGTAGGAATCTAAAGGCTGACTTTTAGTGACATAATGACTAGTAAAATAAAAGTTACAAGTAGAATAATGTGTTTTAAAGATACTTTTGTGCAGGACACAGTTACAAAATCACACGGGTGTGGCAAAGTACTGGCAAAGTTCTTGCATTATTCCTAGTCCCTATCCCAACATCTCGTAGCCATACACGTGTCTTTTCAGTTTAAAACGAAACAAAATGTTTATTTCGCATTAACTATTAACTTATGAATGACTATAAACGTGAATGACATAACTATGGAGACATAGTGTTTGGGCCACGACTGTTGGAAAAATCGAAACGTCTCCTGCAACAGGTTCAGAATGCTTGTTGTCGTTTCTGCTACAAAGTACCACCACGCAGTCATATTTCTCCTTATTTGAGTAAAGCTGGTATGCTCAATATGCAGTCTCGCAGACTGCATCACCTGGCGAGTCTCATGTTTGACGTCATGAAATTTAGGAAACCCGAATATTTATACAGTAAACTTAAATTCTCATCCTTCTATGACAGATACCCTAGCAGAAGTGCACGTGCTCCTCTTGCTAGTCACATACATCGGACTGTCGCGTTCGAGGGTAGTTTTCGCTTTCAGGCAACCAAGTGCTGGAATAACATTCCACCACCAATTAGGACTATATCACACAAGGCTTCCTTCAAAAATCATTTTAAACAACATTTATTGAATGTTTCTAGACTGCAGATTCCGGATGGTTGTCTGGAATGGCGGAAATGCTCTCCGCGACACTTACCTGCATAACTGTCTACCTACAAACACGGTTACACAAGTCACTGTGAATTGCACACTTTACTGTTTATTTATTCCTTTTAATATATATATTTTTTATTTGTTTAGGTATAAGCACTTTATTTATTTCACTACCTACACTACACTACAATATGATTTTCTGCTCGGATTTCATTTACCGCTTTAACTCGCGGGCGAAGGCTGAAAACTGAGAACCAGTGTTGCCTCCTGGCTAATATACACTGAGCTTGAGCCCTTTCACATCACTGCAGCATACATGTGCATAATTTTGTGGGATAAATTTATTGTATTTATTGTAATAAAAATTGGTTTTAAAATGTTTTCTGTTCTTGCAAAATGTAAATGTGTATGATGCAGAAATTTGAATAAACGTTTTATCTATCTATCTATCTATAAACTGTCTAAGTTGACAGTGTTAAAACCAGTAATCGTATAAAAATCACGTTACACACGGGCGTGGCAAAGACGATTCTTGCATTATGCCTAGTCCCAATCCCAAAATCTCGTAGCCATACCTATAGTCTTTTTTTTGCATTCCCTATTGGTGGTCATGACTATTAACTTCCTTGGTTGACAGTGCCAAAACCAGTAACTGCACAAAATATCACGTTACACACGGGCGTGGCAAAGGCTGTTCTTGCATTATGCCTAGTCCCTATCCCGATATCTCGTAGCCATACATGTGGTTTTTAGTTTTAAGATGAATAAAAACTCATATAGTAACTATTAACTTATGAATGACTTAAACTATCTAAGTTGACAGTTTCAAAACCAGTAACTGCACAAAAAATCACGTTACACACAGGCGTGGCAAAGGCTGCGCTCACATTATGCCTTTAGTTTTAAGATACTTTTTATATTACCTACCTATTGGTTTACATAGAGTTGCAAATAGAAAAATGAACTTTTCCCTTAGAGTATATAATATAAGCAAGCTATAGAGTGCGTCTAAAAAGTTAGAACTGACGTACGTAGTCTGGGCGCCACCTCTGTCTGTCAGTAGCAAAACGCCAGTCTCTCTTCTCTCTTCTCTCTTCTCTTCTCTTCTGCGACAGCCAGCACTACTGAACATCTATAACTTCTCATACATTTGACGTCTGTATCTAGGGAGCAACTGCTTACGCTTTGACAGTACGCCGCGTGGCCTGATGCGCACTCTATAGCTTGCTTATATACTATACTCTAGGCCTTTTCCTATTGGTTATCTTATGAATTACTATCAATTTACTCGGTTGACAGTGTCAAAACCAGTAACTGCACAAAAAATCACGTTACACACGGGCGTGGCAAAGGCTGTACTCGCATAATGCCTAGTCCCAACGTCTCGTAGCCGTACAGGTGGTTGCTCCATTCACAACCGTCGTTCCCACGCTCAGACTGTGCTTGCATTGTGTGTTTTGTGGTGTACTTCTGTCTGTACCCCGCGATCTGATTCACGGTTTGCTGACAAAGGTTGAGGGTGAGTACAGGTAGTAGTGAAATAAAAGTGTTGTTGAGATATTTGAAATATCGATAAGATTGAATCAGTTTTTTTTATAATAAGATAGCTTCATTGAATATTTAAAACTAAAGATTACGTTTATATTGTAATGTTTCTATGTACCTACTCGTACCTAGTCTGGTGAAAACTCAAATGTGATTGATGATATAAAGATACTAACTATTTAACCATCTTTAAAAATATAATAGAGTCCAGATGGACTCTTGAATGCAAATCTGCGAGGCATCGTCACTACTTGACAAGGTCATAAATAAAATACAGAAGTTGTATGCTTAAAACAATTGTTCAAAAATCAAAACCAAATTATTTATAAACACCAACATTGTATAAAAGTTATTGTTTTGACTCTATCAAAAATATTGAATTATGACGTCATATTTCTATAATTTCAAACAAAATATCACATTCGGTCGTCTTAAAAAATAACTCATTTGACCTGTCAGTCAAGTAGCGGATTGTTGTGAGTTTCATCCTCTACTTAAAAGTCTTGACGGCGAGTTCAATTTGAACTATCGATATTGTGTGCTTCACTAGCAGCTACAAAATACGTTATGTAAAAATGACCGTTGTTGCGGGCAGGCAGGTATCATGTTTGTATTGATTTCCTATAAGTAAATTGATTTGTAAACGTCAATGGGTCTTCCCATACCATGGAGAAGAGTATGTAGTGATATGAATCTTCGTGCTGATTAAAGTACGGCATTACCTATAAACACTAAACAATATTATACAACTACTTATAATCAAAATAAACTCTACTCTTCTCTCTTCTCTTTTCGTGTGGAACACCGAGTCGTTCAACAACCCGATGAACCCTGGTATCAGAGTTTTTCAACCGCCTATTGCAAGTAGCAGACCTCTGACATGGTTATGTAACGACCGCCATCATAGACAGCAACCGGGACCGACGGCTTAACGTGCCCATCCGAAACACGGAACCATCTTACTTGCGGACAATCAGGTGGTTCAGCCTGCAATGTCCTAACCAGACTAGGAATAAGTACATTCACAAAGTGATAAATATCAACTTTGTGAGTGACCCCACCGGGAATTGAACCCGGAACCTTTGCGTGGCAGGCAGGCATACTAACCACTGCGCCACATCGGCTGTCAAAATAAACTAAAGGATCCATTCATTCTATACGTTTTAAGAACAGGAAGCGGAAGCGGTTCAAAGAGAGGCACCGCGCCGGTAATAAGTACAAAGTACTTACGAAGAATTGCTACAGAAAACTTAATGAGGTAGCAAACTGGAGAACTAATGGCGCCACTCTCGAGTGTGCCTATTTTCTCTGATTGGTCGATGTGTCAATGTCAGAGTTTAGTTACTTCGTATCGGTTGTCTTTACGTCATTTATCGGTTGTCTTTACGTCATTTAGGTGCAGTTGCGTCTGCTATAATATCTATGCTTTGAGTTTTCTTCCCCATAAGACCATAATTTAGAATTATTTGACTTGCGTGTTTTGTTATGTTGAGTGTATTATTTTATTTTGACATAAATGTACCTATATAGGTACCTAGTTGTTTCAAAAGAAGTGTTAGATTTCAAAACGTTGATACCAACATTCATAAAATCACTCACATAAAATTAATTAGATAATTAAATTATAAACAAATAAATTTGTAATAAGATACAAACTTAGGTAATAAAGCCATTGAATGATTTTGTATGGATCGTAAAGGATAACTGGCGCTTTACAGTCATAACGTCCAATGGTGCGTTATTTTTGTGCTATCCGTTGCGTTTGAAAAATACGATTTTCCACCATATTTTCTTACAAATACGGTTTATGTGAAACAGTTTGACGGACGCATCCGTTAGCGCAAAAATATCGCACAACGCTGCGTTGATGAAAGCATTTGTCAAATAATTTGACTTGTATGAGAATAAACGCATGCGTTACGCAACGCAAAAGTAACGTCGAAACGGACGTTAGGTATATGTGAAAACCGTCTGACTAATTAAAATTTAGATACAAACATAGGAACTAAAGTCTCTGAATGATTTTGTATAGATTTGTATTATATTTTTATATTGTATTGTATATTGTAGGTATATTATTATTTGTATTGTATTGTATAAAACTTAGTACTTGCATACAAGCATTTTTATGTAGCGATAAAGCTTGTCTCACATATGAAATTTAACTTCACGACTCCGCTGATTTGCGCACTATAAATCTTTCAGCCCAGTGGTTGTTCCTTGCCCAAAATGCTATAAATCTGCAAGCATCGTAAAGTGTAATTATTGAATTATGTACAGTGGTTCCCAAAGTTTCTTGTTACGTTAAAAAACAAATAGTTATAGTATAGTCAGCCATCCGCTGCAGACGGGGTCATAAAACGTGGAGTAGTAAATACTACTACTTTATGATTAATTAATTAATGATAGCACACCAACAGTCGATATGTGTTTTGATATTAATTCCTTATAAAGGCCAGGGTAGTATTTATCACATAACTTGCTTTATGACGTCTACTGCAGCGAGTCGCTGAATATAGTATAGCCACCTATTTATGTCGTTCCTCCGGGTTTTCCTGCCGTCTTAAACTAACTCACAGACGAAAGCGGAAGCTTGAATTCGAGAACACATAGATATTGTAGTTTCTTGGAAAATAAAGAATGAGATGATAGCTAGAGGTATTTGCTTTATTTTGAAACTAGCTGCCCGTCAGCGGTTTCACCCGCTGCAACCCATCTTTTACCCCTGTAGGTGTTAAAAATTGAAAATCCCTGAAAAATGTACTCAAGTTTTTTTGCTGTTTGATCTAATTGCAAGTTTTTAAACAGATCGCATTTAAAAATCATGATTTTCCATACAAACTTTTAACCCCTTTATTTACCCCGTTAGAGGTCGAAAACCGAAAACGCCGCAAAACACGTATTTCATTTTTTTAGCTTTTTCATCTAATCGCAAATTTTGAAACAGATCGCATTTAAAAAGAATGATTTTCCATGCAAACTGTTAACCCCTTTTTTACCTCTTTACGGGTAAAAAAATCGAAAATTCCTGAAACACGTGCTAAATTTTTTCAGCTCTTTGATTTAATCGCATATTTTGAAACAGATCACAATTAAAAATAATGATTGCCCATACAAACTTTTAAACCCTTTTACCCCTTTAGGGGTTAAAAATGGAAAATCTCTGAAATACGTGTTTGATTATTTTAGCTCTTTGATTAAATCATAAATTTTGAAACAGATCGCATTAAAAAAAAATGATTTTCGGGGTTAAAATTTGAGGTAAAGAATATTTAAAAACCTGCCCCTTAACTTACTCTATATACTAAAAAAAACCGCATCGAAATTCGTTGAGGGGTTGTAAAGATATAAGCAAACATACATACAGACACGGGAAGGGACTTTACTTTATACTATGTATTGATGATTGATGGAAATATATTTACACTTAAATTTTTCAAAATCTCTGTACGATATCAAATTCATACACGAATATCTAAGTGTCAATCTTAGATCCCGTTAAATTATTTATAACTATAAATAGAGTAAAAAACCGCGAAAGCTTTAATTTTTTATGTCAAACGAGTGGTTCACAATCTACATTTTGGGAATAACAAGAGTACGTCATAACGCGGAAACCATGTCTCGATCGTGGTTACGATAAATAAATAGGAATCGCGAACAATGGGGGTTATCGACCAGCTGTAGCATTTCGGTGAAGGTCTGGGTATCGAGGTCGCGACTCGCGAGCCAACGCATTCCTAGAGACTGGCTAGTTATAATTAGATTCTTAACTTGGTTCATGCAATATGATACGAATTAAACTATTTAAAAAAAAGAACGAAATGATATAAAAAAACGAAAACCCGGCGGTAATTTTAAAGTTAAGTTTTGCATTTTAAATGCGCCATTTTGAATTTATGAAATTTTATTACAGCCAGTTTTTCTCGTGCTGCTAAGACAAATCTAACGATACCTCATATGTCAAGATCCACCGTTTGGGCAGTAGCCCGTGAATAGATACCTACTAAAAGCACTAAATTAAAAACAAGATTTATTCGGAATAAATACATTTAATTAAATAATTTTGGATCGCTTATAATATGGCCCGCGATCGTCGACCGATAGCGTTCAAGAGAGAACACCTGAGCTGGGACCCACTCAGTTGTCGAGATTAGTGCTGATCATAGCTTGTCAACTTTCAGCCTAACACTACATACATTAGGCAAGGAGTGAAATTTTAACGAAGGTAGGTCACGCAAAAAAAGCGAAATATGATTGATTGAATAAAAAAAGGAGATTGGTGTAAAAGTAGATTAATTTGTAAATTTCTGAAAAGGAAGGCGATGGGAATGAGCATGTAAGGAACCTTCACAGCTCATACATACATACTTTTGAAAAACATAACCCTCCTTCTGAGGCAGTCGGGTTAAAAACTTTTCAAAGGATTCATTAATACGTCTTTTTAAATTAAAAAATTATATCTTTTATTAAACTTTTTATGTAGCTACCTATTTTAATGTAGGTAGTTAGGTTAGGTAATTTTCAAGCACTAAAATGTATCATTATCATTAGTGTTCTGATTGTTTAAGCTCTCGAAGTACCTACGTAACAACCTACCAAAACTATTTAAAACCTATTTATGGCTAGGATATTTAGATTGTTTTAGCTCATTACATTACATCATATTCAATAAAATTGTTGTAGTTCTATATCTCGTTAAAATAATATTTCATACCAAAATGAATGTACTACAAGTTTTCTGTATCGAAGTTTTAATATTATTTTTATTGTTTACTGACGTGATTGGAAAAGAGACGCGTAATCTCGTAAGTACCGAAAGTTTTTGTCAATACAAAAAAAGTAAGACATGGTTTAAGTCGTATAACAACGTCTAAACGCACGTCTAACTTTTTTGTAACCACACCAAGAACCACACCATTTAGGTCTATTAATAATTTACATTCAGAAAATGTAACGACAACTTTAAATGTCTTTTACTTTCAGGGTCCCGGACCATACGAGATCATATTTACGAAATTTATAGAGTGTCATGGTCCTAAGCCTAAGAATCTGACCAAAATTCAAATACACAGCCCTAAAGTTGGCGAAAACGGTACACTACTATCAGTTGTGATAACTGTTAGAGAAATAATTAAAATAGATACGGTGAGTATTTAATCAAACAAATAAGTGAATATCTTTAATTTGCAAATAATGAATTTAATTATGAATCTAATAGCATATTTTCTTTTCAAAGAAATTATTATATTTTGTAGGAACCTATAGTTGATTAAAAAAGGGGTCCTATAATTGATTAGGTATGCTCGGTATTTTGCCTAGGTAACCTACTTAAAATCAAATCAATTTTCTTCAAAATTAATAAATTCTTTAACAAATTGAATTATAGGTACCAGTAATTGACTCAATTTTATGTTTTAGGTTAGAATGGTTACTCACTCAATAACAAACAATTTGAAGAACCACTTGGCTACTTACCACCCTAAACAACCATGTACACATTTTGTGTTGGGCCCTCTGATCGTGATCGCTGTCAATGCTACCAACGCTTGTACTGCAAGACCGGTACCTAATTTCCGTTTCAGATACTTTTCATCATCATCATCCTATCAACCTACATCTAGTCAAGGAGAGGCTTATACACATTTGAGCATAGTCCTGACCTTTTTCTCGCCATCTACGCAGATCTAGATACTTAGTTCAAATTCAAAATAAAAAAGATTTGTCTTTTCAATGCCTCTGAAAACATAAACAACAATTTGTTTAGTGGCTACACAATTAAGATTATCTAAATAATAAAACATTTGCCGAGTGATGCATTACCCCAATTGCGGGTGCCGTATTAAGCAAATAAGGGATAATCAATAATCATCCAGGTAATGTACAGCAGCTTCCCTGTAAATGCAACATCTTGCTATGCGCTTGCCCACCGCTTGCCTCCCCTCTTTGCCGCCCGTGGTAAGTGAAAGAGGATTAAAAAGCAAGGGGAGGCTCGTGTCCAGCTTCAGTACATTGCTATGGCTGTTAAGGTTAGGGTAATACAATCTCACTTACCTACTTTCAAAAGGGACAAAAAGAGACAAAGAAAACCTAAGCGAATTGTATTTCAGGACATCAACTTTAAAAATATTGACAAAACAATTATTTTCAGGGTATTTACACAACAAACTTTGATGCTACAGCGTTTTCCAGGAAACTTTTTAAGGCTTTTTTGTACGGAAGTTACACAATAAAGTATTTGGCGTATAGTAAGAAAGGAAATATATGGTGCTTTAAGGCTAACCTACTTATTATACCAGATGAGAAAAAAGCAAATTAACCGACTTTTACAAGTTAGTGTTTTGAATTGCTTATTGGATAGATTTACTTGAAGGTTGGAAAATTCGTACTTTTGTAAAAGATTTCATTTTAGTTCTAGAAAAAGGATTTTCATGAAGAAAATAAACATATACCTAAAATACTAAAATGTGTTTTATCTTTTAGAAATAAACAATCAACGATGCGAAAAAAATGCAAAGTAGACTACACACCAAACACATAAATGATATCTTCAGAGTTTGTGAAAATCAATCCGCATTTGGTCTTTGAACCTGTCAGCCAGATTTCAATATTTGACAGCGTAGGAATTCCTCTAATGGTACTAATTTTATTAAAACTCGTTATGTTAACAAAAACAAGTTAATGTTACATGAAAATGTGTAAAGAAAATGTTACAAGACACTGAATCTATCACAGATAAAAAAAACATGGTTGAAAATCGTCGATTTTGTATTGAAATTAGTGTAAATCACACAAAGGATATAATCAATTGGCCGTACAAGCTTAGGCCCCTCACAAATGCCTCGTAAATCAAAATGTATGCTCATGAAACTCGTAATACATATTCCTTGTACTACCTAGATTATGCTGGTATAACGACTTTTAAATTATGCAACGGGAAACTGATAAAGTAACGCAAAATACAACATAATCTAAAAATCTGTTTTGATAGCATTTTGCTTCAAAATAACAATGCTTGCCACATTTCATAACATAGAAAAATAACTTTTAATTTTGAATTTGCGATCCCCGTTTCGTATAAAGATGATATTTGCAAGATTGTGATAAAAAAATCAATCATAATTTTTAGTTTTAGTAAGAATTTCATACAATACCGTTTTCGCAATTCGATAAATTCGGGGTGGGCCCAGAAATTGATTATCACATTTTACATTTGTTTTACGAAGAGGCCGGCTAGTTAGATGTAAGATAGATATTTTTCTGCTTTAGTATGTTTGTAAAATGAAATTGTAAATACTAGTTTAAAAAAGGTGAAATATATCCGCCTACAGTGCAGTCGCCAAATTTTGGATTGTTCGGATATGAACATCAAAGATTTTCTACGCAAGTTATCAAATTTCATGCAATCGTAAACCCGCGACTCAAAAGTAAGTTTCAAATAACTAATGATAGGTATATTTTGTATTTAAACCAAGTACGCAAAAAATAAGAATAATGAGGCACTGTCCAGGACCACATTATTGATTAGAAAAATATAAATGGCGCTCTCCATCGCCATAATATATCGACACAAACGTCATAATTTTTTAGATTGAATTTGTCTCAGAATCATTATATAACTTTTTTGTATCAGATTTTACTGTTTTGATATTTTTATACTTTTAGATTATTGTCAGTAGCAACCCTGGTTATGTTACAAATGATGACAATCGCAAAATCCTTAAAAGGGTCGAGTGAACCTTTTGTAAACTCATTATTTTGTGGCATCACTGTCATACAAAATATCTGATCAGTTATGAAAAAGTTACTACACGTAATTTAAAGTCAAAATAGATTTATGATGAACTACCACAATTGTAACTATTGAAGTATTCGTTATAAACGGTTATGTTTTTCAGATTATTATCTACAGATTCATATAATAAAATTTTTAGTGGCTCGAAAGTCTGTTTATAGAAGAGATTGTATGCTTGAAATTGGTAACAAAACACGTTTCAAAAGATTTTAGTTTTTTTATGTTTAAATGTATATTAAAATTTGTTTCTCTGTTTATATGTGACAGCATCACGCAAAAAAACTGAACGGATTTTGATAAAATTATGTAAATAGATTGCTAGCACACCAGAGAAGGTTCGATGAACACCCAATACCTAAACTATGGTTTGAGAAACGTGGTTTTAGCGATAGCAAATTAGCGTGACGAATATCCAGATAATTCCTGGACGCTGGTGTGGAAATAAGAGATTTTACCAGTTAGAAAATTAGGCGGAACAAAGTTCGCGGGCACCAGCTAGTTTTATCAATAAAAAATTCGAAACAGTTTTGTGTTATTCACTTTTAATAGGCTACGTAGGATGTGTGTGTGTGCTAGTTTTGACAATATTGCTTTAGTCATTATGTTCATGTTTATATCAGAAAATGTTTGTGATAACAGCCTGAATAAACAATATGTAAGTATTTTAATCAATTTTATTTAGGTATAGGTTAGGTACTTATTTTTTATAAGATACATAAATAAATTAAACTTTCAGGGTCCATACACGATAGTATACAAGACCATTGGAGAGTGTCGTGGTCCTAGGCCCAAGAATTTGACTAATGTTGCAATCAAAGGCCCATTTAAAAAAGGGAAAGAGCTCTTTTGTTTCTATTAACGTAACTGTTCTACATTTGGCTAAAGTTGAAACAGTGAGTATACCTTTATTAAAATTAACTACATTGCAATGACATAGATACATTACGGAATGATGCTTCGCGTTGCGATGTAGTTTATTTTTTACGCTAAAGAGGAAAAACAAGAGTACCGAAGTATGAAAGACGAAACGTATAAATGTCGCAGTACGATGGCAGAATTAGGTTTTTGGCCAAAAACCTAGGTTTTTGGCCAAAAGCCGGCATATGGCAGAATCGTAGACTTCCTTCGGCCATCGTCCTAAGATGATCCAGGTTTTGGCCAAAACCTAGGATTTTGGCAAAACTAGAATTTTGGCCGAAATCCTAGATTTGTTTAGTATTATGGCTTTTTGCATTTCGGAGGAACTTCTTCGTCTTCGAGTGGTACACCAAGTAGCCCAACGAGCCGATGGACCCTAGTATCAGAGTTTTCAACCGCCTACTGCAAGTAGCAGGCCTCTAACATGGTTGTGTAACGACCGCCGTCTAAGTGATCATAGAGAGCAATCGGGACCGATGGCTTACCGTGCCCGTGTAGTTCGGGGGAACCTTTGATCTTTTGAGGGTAGACTTGGACACCCTGAAGGACGGGAGGTAACATCAGATTTAAAAACAGGTTTAAAAACTCTAACATCAGGGTTCATCGGCTCGTTGGGCGACTTGGTGTACCACTCGAAGAAGAAGAAGTTCCCCCGAAATGCAAAAAAAGCCATAATACTAAACAAATCTAGGATTTCGGCCAAAATCTAGTTTTGGCCAAAATCTAGGTTTTTGGCCAAAACCTGGATCAGCTTAGACGATGGCCGAAAAGAAGTCTGCCATATCGGCACAACCAAAACCTAGTTTTTAAAAACTGATTCTGCCATCGTACTGCGACATAAATATTTTCAAAATAAGTAACTAGACATGTGTTTCGGTAAAGCTTTTTAGGAATGTGTCATAGTTTCTGGTATTTTGCTACTCTTTTACCAGTTCAGCGCAAAAACTTAACTGAAGCATTTCGAACAAACTGTAGCAGCAGCTTCGCAGATTTGCACCAGTAGTTTCGAAGCAGTTTCAAAGGATATAATCAATTGGCCATACAAGTACCTATACCAATAGGCCCCTCACAAATGCCTCGTAAATCAAAATGTTTGGTCATGAAACTTATTTCTTGTACTACCTAAATTATGCTGGTTGGTATAACTACCTACTTTTAAATTATGCAACGCAAAACTGATAAAATGACACAAAATACAACATAACCTAAAAATTACATAGGCAATAATTTTGCTCCAATGTGAATTAGTATTGATATTTTAACACATAAAATCACACTTATAGCCTTTATGGTGTAGGCAGAGCGTCGATGACCTTATAAATAATAATGCTTTCCACATTTCATAACATAGAAAAAGTACTCTTAATTTTAAATTTGGGATTCCCGTTCCGTATAAAGATGATATTTGCAAGAATGTGATACAAAAATAAAGTTATAATATTTAGTTTTAGTAAGAATTTCATACAATACCGTTTTCGGAATTCGGTAAATTCGGGGTGGGCTCAGAATTGATTATCACATAGTTATAAATATTACAGATTCAGATTTAGAATTTATTTTTCAGACGAGGATGACATCGTCTTATAACAATATAAAAGGTAAAATGAAGAATTACGAGAGTAGTTACCGTACGGACAGCCCATGCACTCACTTTCTGTTGGGTCCTCTTATAACTCATCTTATGAATGCCACCAGCTCTTGCACTGTGAAACCGGTAGGTACCATTATTTTTGACTTAACATAATGTTAAGGATCAATGTTCATAAATAAAACTAATAGTAATAATAGTAATAATTTTATTTCCAAACAAAGTTTACAAATATTTGTCCCTATTACAAATTAAAACAACGCTTAAATAACATACAACAGGTACATGCAATAAATGACAAATAAGCAGCGGACCCTGCACTAAGCAAAGCCTGTATCGCAGGGGCCCGAAATTGGATTTCTATAACATTAATTTAAGGTTCGGACGTGGACTTTTAAGTTGGTATATAAGTAAAAGTGACAAACATAATTAATACGTATAAATAATAAAAATCACAAACAAAAAAAAAAGAATAAGAAACAGACAAAAAGTGGGACCCATTTAAGATATATATGTGTGTGTGTATGTATGTGTGTGTGTGTGTGTGTGTGTGTGTGTGTGTGTGTGTGTGTGTGTGTGTGTGTGTGTGTGTGTGTGTGTGAGTGAGTGAGTGTGAATCGGTGTATGTGTTACTTACTGTGCCGTGGGCATTAATGCTTCGGTTTCGTCGTGCGTTAAATTTAATAGCCAATTTTCAATCTTGTATTTCGCTTCCCGGCAAGATAGGTTTTTAATGGTTAGGACGCGACAAAACCTATTATATAAATAGGGGAAAAGATAGAAAGGGAGACGTTGGGCAAAAGTTGTACGGACTCGAGGAACCTGAATTTTAAATACTCTACGTTTGAGAAGAGTCTCGTATTCGGGGGAACGTTGGGTAGTCCTATGTTGAGCAACCACAATCCGCAACATATATAACTGACGAACCCTCAGAACCTTGCATTCTCTATAAAGTAAATCTGTAGAGTATCTAAATTGCTTACGCATCATGACCTTGAGTACCGCTCTCTGAGCGCGCTCAAGGCCAATCATTATGGTCGAGGCTGCACCTCCCCAAACTCTTATGCAATACAGAATCAGAGATTGCGATAAAGCTTTATACACCATTATTAAAGTGTCTTTCGAGGCAGAATGTCTAAGAGATTTCATTATGTATATTATTTTCCTAGTCCGAGATGTTAGAGACGAGATATGTGCCCCGAAAGATAGTTTTTCATCTACCATAACACCTAGATATTTGATGACCTTGGTTTGAGCTATGATTTGGCAGCTGCATGTAGGGTTGAAGTCTGGAGACGACTGTGCAAGTGAAGAGACACACGAACTTGAATGTAGCTTAAACTATTCCTTTATTTCTTATATCTGAAAAGAAGACCAGTGACACCCAAATAAGAGTTACACGATCAGTAAATCTAATTAATTTGACTGATATCCTTTTATTGTACTTATTTTCAGGGTATCTACGCGACAGCTCTGGACCCAACTGCGTTTGCGACCAAAATATTCACAAAATATATATATGGAGACTATACCAACAGATTTTTAGCATATAATAAAAAAGGAAATATTATATGTTTGATATCTGAAGTAAGTGTCGTACCAGCACTGAAAGTAAAATAAATCAGTATTGACAGCATAAACGTTTATTAATTATTCAAGCTTCCCTTTTCTAAATACTAGTCTGTACTTAACTTAAATAATATTAATTATTATCTGGATTATGTTACATCATCGTATAGAACCATAGACTTTATAGAACTATGAAGATTGTATAGAATTGATTTTTGTAAGTATTGAAGTAGGACAGAGAGAAAAGATAATAATATTAAATTCGGGTATAGTAGTAATGAGTATTGTACTTGGTCCAATGCGAAATCGTATCTGTGCATATCCAGCAGCATTTCTTTTTATGGTTCATCAAAATCTATACCAGTGATCAAAAGATGTAACCGAGATTTGATGCACTAAACCTACATTTCTAACTATTCGACAGGATTGTGCATAATACAGAGGATTTATACCCAACATTTATAGATATGATTCAAAGTTATCATGATATCATCAAAATCCATATATCCGGTGCCGATAAGTTATACAGTATGTAAAAAAATCAACTGCAAATATTTTGAGGTGAACCAGCCCATGAAACTGAACAGCTTTCTCTAAGGAGCAAAGGTCGAAATACGAAAAAAACTTTTGGTCCTCCCATACAAAATGTACCAGTCGACTGAGTCAATTTGTATGGGAGGTCCAATTTTTTTTTCATATTTCGACATAATTATGTTTCTTAGGGAAAGTTGTTCAGATTTTTAACACCTTATATAATAATATAGGGCGTAATTGTTTTAAAAATGTCTCATAGATTTTGATCACCTACCTATATAGATGATGGCATATAAAATTGTAAACAAGGAGGTAGGTAACTATTTAAATATTAGATAGTTATAACTACTTACTATTATTATTTTCGTATCGCTAGGATTATTATATACTTTGAAATAGTTTTGCGTTAGTCACTTTTAATAGGCTACCTAGGATGCGTTTGTGTGTTGCTGTTGGCAATATTGCTTTAGTCATTATTATTGTGTTTATATCAGATAATGTTTGTCATGAACATGCGCATGAACATCTGAATAAAAAATATGCAAGTATTTTCATTAATGCAATTTTAGAGTATTTAATTTTATGATATACTTATATGGCTTAATCATTTCAGGGTTCATACAAGATAGTTTTCAAGACATTTGAAGAGTGTCGTGGTCCTAGGCCCAAGAATTTGACTAAAGTGGTATTGAAAGGTCCATATAAAAAAGGAAATACATATTTGGTTTCTCTAAAGTTTACTGTACCACAAGTAACTAAAATAGAAACAGTGAGTATTTTAAAAATGCCATTAAAATATCATATCGCTTTGAGATAATACTTCGCAAATTCAACCGTAAAAACAACTATTTCAACAGTTTGGAATTTGAAAAGTTTTGGAGTGTCGGTGCTTTTTCAAGATCATAATATGTTTCTATTTTGCAGATGAGGATGACATCGTACTACATAAAAGGCAAAGTGAAGAATTACGTAAGTACTTACCGTACGGACACACCGTGCACTCACTTTCTGTTGGGTCCTCTTATTGCTTGTCTTATGAATGCCACCAACTCTTGCACTGCGAAACCGGTAAGTAACATTGTCCAACCATATTTATTAATTTAAAAATATATTGTACTTACTTTTTTCAATGAACAAGTACTCGAAGGATCGAGACTAAAGAAGTTATTTTTTTATTATTAATTTTTCTTTTTGATCTTTTTTAAGAAAACCCTGGAAGATATTTAATTTAATTTGATTGAAACCTTACTGAGACAAAAGTTAACAGTAGTAAAATATTTTTTATTTTTCAGGGCTTCTACGCAACAGAATTAGATCCAAGTGCATTCGCTAACAAAATATTCACATCTTTAATATACGGAGACTTTACTAGCAAACTTGTAGCATATAATAAAAAAGGAAATATAGCGTGTATAATATCTGAGGTAGGTGTCGTACCAGCACTAAAATAAATTAAATCAGTATTGAAAGCATAAAAATACGTTTTTTTTACCTTCCCTATTATATTCTGAAGGCAAATCTGTAATTCAAATTTGAGTTACTATCTGGATGGATTATGATAGCAACGTCAAAGACTTTATTATAGGTACCATCGTACCTGAAATTTGAACATATATCAATAAAAACGGGTAGTAATAAAAGGTCCGATAATAAATTCAAAAATGTCCGTACTAAAAATATTATATTTACTGCCTAAAATACTAAACTTCCGACTACTTCTTTCCGACTAAAAATGACAAAACGACCGATTGATATACTTAAATCTCCGAATAAATAATATGACTGTTAATTGCTGTAATACTTTTTTACCATATGAAATTATGTTCTACTGATAAATATGTTTTGTAATTTTTACCTTTACTTGCCAACTAGTAATTCATCAATTACATTTCATTTTTCATATACTCTGTGCTAGTTTTACTTCAACGTTATACTTAAATTACTATTGTTGGCGCTTATACAGAAAGTTATTATAAACACAAAAATGTTCTTACTATAGTCATGAATTTTGGTTACTATAGGGAGCAAGGAATAAAATGAAATTCAGTTTATTATAGAAGGTGTTTACAAATGTATTTATTGTAAAACTGTGGGCAAGTGCAGGATCCTTTTCTCCAATCTACATTTTCGGTTCCGTTTTTTCGGTATTTTCATCATTATTAGGAGTAAAAAAGTATACTTGGTAACCAACAATAGAAAATTAAACTACTCATAAAAGGCGTAAAAGAATGATTATTTTGACATGACCTCTGTTGTCAGTAACCTAGTATTCTTGTCGGAAGTTCAGTATTTTATTCGGAAGTTTAGTTTTGTTATTCGGAGTTTAATAAATTTTTAAGTAAAAATGTTATTTGATTGTGTTCATAGCTGTTAGTTAAATTTATTTATTTTATTCGGTATGCTTTGGATTTTTTTGTCGGTATTTTATTATAACGCTAGTAAATTAGAATAATAGTCGGACAGAGATAGCTGGAAATTCATTTATTTGTCGAAACCATTATTATTTCCCGATAAAAACTGTATAGAATTGGGGTATAAGATGCAAAATCGAAGAGTTCTGTCCACACACAGCAGTGGAAAGTTGGCTGTTGCCACGAAGTAAGTATTGGCTAGCGCTGTTGCAGTCAAACATGATTATTGTCCAAAAAGACTTGACAAAAAGATTTGGTTTCACATAAGAACATTATCAAATATCTCCAATGTTTACAACAAATATTTTGCAAATGGCGACTGTTTAAGTCTGGACCTGGACCAATCAGATCACGCGGGGCTCTCACCACAAACATAACTCATAATAAACCTAGATTTATTATAATATCACTTTTGCGGTCTAGTAAAATTATAATATCACTGAAATAAGCCCGTGAAATTATACGAAACTGTCGTTTTTGACAATAATCAGTGTAATTACAATTTCACTAGTGAAATTATAATATAACGTCTGCGACTGCAGTAAGATTAAAACGACTAGGTAAGGTATTCGTTCAGGAAATATAATTTGACCCAATCAATTTTATCTAAGAGTACCTACTGAGTGAGTATTACCACAAATCAGGGAAATGGCTCACTCAGTACTAGCGACAGTTTTAATGCTTACTGACTATAACTAGAAATAACCGGAATCTCAGGGGCAGTTAAGCTATGAAGTTGGTTGTCACGAATCTCATATTTCTTGGATTAAAATTGGCTCAGAATCATAATATGACGTTTATGTATCAGATTTTGCTGTATTGATATTCTTATACTTTGAGATTGTTGATATTCTTATACTTTGAGAATAATATCATTCGACTTCGACTCTTGGCACTATCTTTTTGGATTGTTCGAATATTATTATGACATCAAAGATTTTGCACGCACGTTGTCATAAACCAAACAATTTTAATGCAATTTAAATGATAGAGTCAAAATAGATTTTGATCACCTACCTATATAGATGATGGTTTACCTACAAAGTTAAAAACAAGTAGGTACCTAACTACTTATATGTTAGATAATTATTTTTACTCACTATTATTTTTGTATCGTAATGATTATTGTATACTTTGAAATCGTTTTGTATTATCCACTTTTAATAGGCTACCTAGGATGCATTTGTTTGCTGGTGTTTACAATATTGCTTTAGTCATTATATTAATGTTTATATCAGAAAATGTTTGTCATGATCACGACCATCTGAATAAAAAATATGCAAGTATTTCTATTTATGCAATTTTAAAGAATAACATTTTATGAGATACTTAAATAACTTAAGCATTTCAGGGTCCATACAAGATAACGTTCAAGACATTTGAAGAGTGTCGTGGTCCTAGGCCCAAGAATTTGACTTATGTGGTATTGAAAGGTCCATATAAAAAAGGAAATGGAAATAACCATTTGGTTTCTCTAAACTTTACTGTACCACAAATTATTAAAATAGAATCAGTGAGTATATTCTTCTTCTCGTGTCGATGGCTTTGCAAAATCTAAATAATTTGAGTATATTAAAAAAAATTATAACAACTATGTCGCTCTGAGATATGTTTTTTGCAAATTAAACAGCACCAACAACTATTTCAACGGTTTGGAATTTGGAAAGTTCTGGGTTGTTGGTGCTGTTTCCAGATCAAGTTATGTTTCTTATTTTCAGATGAGGATGACATCGTATTACATAAAAGACGAAGTGAAGAATTATGTGAGTACCTACCGCACACAGACCCCGTGCACTCATTTCCTGTTGGGTCCTCTCATTGCTCTGCTTCTGAATGCCACCAGCTCTTGCACTGTAAAACCGGTAGGTACCATTGTTCAACCATTTTTACTAATTTCCAATATAAAATTATTTTTTATTTACTTAGAACAATTAACAACAACTCGACTGTTAGGGATCAATATTTGTTTAGAAATTGTTCCCTAATTTTTGATATTATATTTCGGAAAACCGGTATATTGTATTTTCTTTGATTGAAAACTTTCTAAGCACAATGTCAACAGTAGTATCCCATTATTATTTTTTCAGGGCATCTACGTGACAGAAATTGATTCAACTGCATTCGCTAACAAAATATTCACATCCTTAATATACGGAGACTATACCAGCAAACTTGTAACATTTAATAAAAAAGGAAATATAGCGTGTTGGATAGCTGACATAAGTGTCGTACCAGCACTAAGATAAAATAAATCAGTATTGATAGCATAAAAATGTGTTTTGTTGTACCTTCCCCATTCGGAAGGCAAATCTGTAACTCAGATTTTGATGGTGAAATTGAGGTATAATTCATCTTTTATTTAATCCAATGCAAAATCATAGCATTATCTGTCCACGTCCAGCAGTGAAATGTTGAGGCTGTTGCAATTAAACATGGTTATTGCTCAAGTTTAAACACACTTGACAAAAAGGTTTGGTTGCACTTGAAAACATTCTCAAATATCTCGTCTAATTACTTATTATTCAATTAATATGGGTAGGTATAGTTAAGGAAATATAATTTGACCGTATGAATGTTATCTAAGAATACTGAATGAGTATTAATCAGTATTCAGGGTGAGTATTCAGTAGCCTGGGGGCAGTGACCCTATTCGATGGCGCACTATTCTTTTGGATTGTTCCAATATGACATCAAAGATTTTCTATGCACGTTGTCATATTTCAAACAATCGCAAATTCCGCGGCTATAAATTATACATATAAAAATTGTATATGTTTTTTTTGCGTTAATGTGACAACATAAAAAGCTCAAAAATCTCAATTATAGGTAAAATATAATTTGATAACCTATATAGTTGATGGCATATAAAGTTGTAAACAAGGTAGGTAACTATTTATATATTACCTAGACAGTTAGTTTAACTCACAATTATTATCTATTTTTATTTCGCTATGGTTATTAAGTACTTTAAAATCGTTTAGCCTTATCCACTTTTGAAAGGCTGCCTAGGATGAGTTTGTGTGCTGGTGTTGGTAACATTGCTTTAGTAATTATATTTATGTTTATGACAGAAAATGTTTGTCTTAATCATGAACATAACCATCTGAATAAAAAATATGCAAGTATTTTCATTAATGCAATTTTAGAGTATTTAATTTTATGATATACTTAAACGTACTTTCGCTTTTCAGGGTCCGTACAAGGTAGCGGTCAAGAAATTTGAAGAGTGTCGTGGTCCTAGACCCAAGAATTTAACTGATGTTGTATTGAAAGGTCCATATAAAAAAGGAAATGCCTATTTGGTTTCTCTAAACTTTACCGTACTACAAGTAACTAAAATAGAATCAGTGAGTACATACAAGAAAAAAAAAATTATCACAACCACGTCGGTCTGAGATATTATGCTTTGCAAATTAAGCAGCACCAACAGCTATTTCAACGGTTTGGAATTTGGAAAGGTTTGGGTTGTCGATGCTGCTTCCAGTTCAAGTTATGTTTCTAATTTTCAGATGAGAATGATATCGTACTACATAAAAGACGAAGTGAAGAATTATGTGAGTACCTACCGCACACAGACCCCGTGCACTCACTTCGTGTTGGGTCCTCTCATTGCTCTGCTTCTGAATGCCACCAGCTCTTGCACTGCGAAACCGGTATGTAAAATTGTTATTATCAAATTAAAAAAGAATATACTGAAAGTAATCAACAACAACAACTCCCTAATTTTAAATACCTACCTGTAAGTGTAAATACTGCGTATAACAGAAAGACATATAAATACGTTTACGAGAAGAGTGGAACAAAAATATAAAGCGTAGTGTCGTTGTCGTCTTTAATAAATTACACTTATTTTTAATCGTTGCATTGCAGTGCGATTGCAATTTGGCTTACATTGCTGGCTATTTCATGTAAAACTCAAATCAACCATGGAACTTTTTAAGCGGCGTAAGGCGTAATTTTTAAGTGATAAGTATAAGTAATAATATTTTCATATTCTGGGTTGAATAAAGACTACTTAAATTCCAAATTTTTTATACATATTTTAAATACGACGCGTTGTATGGAATAATGTTGTAATGGACAAAGAAAACTAATGAAATTCTTAACATGGTTTAGTATTGATAGTTTTCAAAATTGATGTCCAGCAAAAAGCTACAAAAAGTTTTGGAATTTTCAGCCCCTAAAATGTTTTGAATTTAGATATATTCGAGTACTAGCGTGCATATGACAAAAACTTATTGTTTTTTAAACAGCTTTATTAGCTTACTGGAAATATAAGCCTTACATAGGTGGACAACGATTGGGAATAGATTAAAACTTTCACGGCATGTAGAAAATTTCATAAATTTCTTCGTCCAATACAACAATATTTCATACAACGCACCGTTTGGGAATTTCATTGGCTCATTGTAAAGTCTGTCAGTAGCGTTTGTAATGACAGAATTTACAAGTTCACCACCAATGTAAAACATACCTAGACAAGTGATGTGATTATTTCGATTGACGATAAAGAATAAATTTTTTTTGATCATTCTGTAAAACATTGTACTTCTTACTTTTCTACAGGGCATCTACGTGACAGAAGTGGATCCAACTGCATACGCTAACAAAATATTCACATCTTTAATATATGGAGACTATACCAGCAAAATTGCAGCATATAATAAAAAAGGAAATATAGCGTGTTGGGTATCTGAGATAAGTATCGTACCAGCTCTAAAATAAAATAAATCTGTATTGACTGTATAAATATATTTTATTTTTCCACTTTCCCCTTTCTGAAGACTAATCAGTATCTAACTTATGTCTGGCTGCGTTGTGACTTAGCCACAGACTTTATGATGGGTATCTTCGTTTAGAATTTTAAACAGGATAGTGATAAAAGTTGTATAAAATTGGATATAATTCATTTTCTACTCGGTCCAATGCAAAATCACATTCTGTCCACGTCCAGCAGCGGACAGTTGCGGCTGCTGCAATTAGATATGGAACAAGACCAAAATAAGTATCACATTCAAAACAAGAATATTTTTTTAAATTTAGTTTTTATTTATGAGATATAGGTAGCTTTCGAAAACCAACTACGCTTTTTCAAACTTGTCTCAAATAATATCGTCATTAATGTTCAATCAAAACAAATTATACAGTTTCATGAAGTTTATTTGATTAGGGTTTATTATGTGACAAAATCCATGTCTTTGAACTGATCTATTTATAATAACAATAACTCTAGTTATTTGGACTTAGCAGTAAGATCTGAACGATTATGTACTAATTAAGATGATTTAACGGGATAACTGAAAATGGACATAAAATGTTCGAATCAATCGTAACAATTTTCTTTAAGAATTCACGCTTCCACAAAATATAATAAAAATTTGTTATCATCCTTGGTTAGCAGCTAATGAGTATGTTCAAAAATATTTCCCTGGTTGAATGATTTGTCTAAAATATCATCATACTACCTAATTATTTAGACATTTTCATAAATAACTATATAAATATCATTACTATATTGCAATATTTAAAATTGCTGTTCCTCGTTAAGAGTATTAGAGTTTTGTTTATCAGCGACACTACCTTTTCAATAAAAATGATCTTGCGTTTTTATATCCTTTTTTTGTTTGTTATTTTACCAGAAAATAAAGCAGGTTTGCCTGATAGTAAGACATTTGTAAGTGTTCATAATTTTTATTAAATAATTTATTAATCAGCGTCAACATACATTTCTTTTAGTAGACATAAACCTGACCAACCAAGACTATTTATTTTACTCGTACGACCAATCTAAGACATTAATACATGACGGCGCGAGGCGCAAGTAGCTTTGGGAAGCTAGTCCATCATTATACTCTCTTTGGCTGGAGTGGATCTTGCGTGAATGGGGTTGTAAAAGGCGCTGTCGATTAAAATGACAGACTTGAAGCAGTAAAGTAAATATTGTCGTACGTTTGTCAGTTGTTGTTCATCGGGCCCCGTTTGGCGATTCCCATATAAACAGTGCGGTAATTAAAATGCGTGCCATAGCTTAAGGATAAACCATGCCTTAAAATATTTTAACAATATCTTTTCTCACACTTTAGCCAATTTTAGAAATTTGATTCAACAGCTCAAGCAAGATTCGTTCAAACTCAAAGTTGATTAGACGAAAGTTCTCGTATTGCCTCTCTTCAAACAACAAAAGCGAAAAAGAAATGTGTTTTAGTAAAATTTTAAATTTTTCGAAAGAAATATTAAAATATCCTATTTCAAAAGTTTTTCAATATTTTTACGGCATCTTTAATCGGCACTTCAAATACCATAAAGCCATGGCACGCATTTAAATTAACACCTTGTATATAAATATACTAATAAAATTATCAAGACATTTTTCTCAGACTTCATCCATCACGTATTAGTTCAGTGTTTGAACTGCAAAATTTTAACCCTCCGCAAATTAGGTGAAAAATGTTAACGTCCCATACAAAAGGTGGGTTTGATAGACCCCAAATTCAAACATAAATTTTGTCGGAATTTTAAGACGCATATATTTTTTAACGTTGTTTCACATAACATTGATCATATTCTGATTAAATTGAAAATTTATGAGTAATTACAGGATAACTTACCTACATAAACGAGTCAATTCAATAATTCAAAAAGTTTATTGTTTGGGTCTATAATACCCCCCTCGTATGTTGAGAGTTAATCATACATCGGTTTGTTTCATTATGTACATGTATGACGATATGATATGTGTAATTGTTTATTTATACTGGGTGTTACAAAACAACCAATAAAGCTGAAAGGAGGTTAAGGTACTCGTAAAACTGAACAACTTTTCCTATGGAACATGGGTCGAAATATGAAAAAAAAATTTGGTCCTCCCATACAAAATGAACTCCATTTGTATGGGAGTTTTTATGGGTTGTTTTGTAACACGTTGTATAGGTACCTAATGTATCATTTTCAGGGCAAATACGATATCTATGCAACAAAAATTCTACATTGTCATGGACCTAAACCTAAGGATTTGGCCAAGAATACATTCGGTTTAAAGAAAATGGGAAATAATACTTTTATTCTTATAAACTCGACTCTTTTGGAAAAAACAAAAATTGAGACGGTAATATACCTTACCATCGTAATCAATTTTAATTTTTTTGTTGGGTTTCTTTTTTAAGACGAAATATTTTGGCACTTTAAGCTAAAATAATGATAATATTAAACGAAAAGAAAACAAACAGCCTTTTTGACAGACCTTCCCCAACGCCTCGAGATGTTATCGAGTGGTTCATAAGCTGGCAGGATTTTTCCCAAATATCCCTTCCGGATAGTTAAATTTTAGCCCTTCTCTTTTGAACCTTTACTAGCTGCAAAAAATATTATTGTGGCTAGTTCTGTTATAGTTAGCAATTGTTTAGATCGTGTTTCGGAGGATGGGACTAATGCTGGAAAATGACTATCTTTTATCGATGCCCCATACAAAATTAGTCAGCATATCGTGAATTTTGTGTACAAGGTTAACTTTTTTGTTTGTTTTTCAGCATTGGTCCTATATTGATTTATTTCGGTTCAATTTTCTAAACTAAACAACGTCTCCAATTTAATAGATTTGGGTTTCCTCTATTCACAATATTTTTTTACATTTTGGTTCAAACTTAACTTTGTATTCTGCAAATATCGCAGTAAAGCCTAAGTTTATTTATTATTCTTCCAGATGAAAGTGTCAGTTTTCATCATAGAGAAAAAAGGGAAGAGAGAAGTGACCACTTACCGCGCTAAAGATCCTTGCAACCATTTCATCACGGGTGTTATATTGGGCTACTTATACAATGCTACTAGTTCCTGTATTATAAAACCGGTACCTACCTCTTTAGTTTATCCATTGCGTGGTTTAGAAGGAGTTAGCAGATTCACGACAGATAGAGGCTAAAAGCGACTACGTTTTATAACTATGTTATGTATGTATTGATTTTGTCATATTTACAGGGAACTTACGACACGGAAATAAATGTGATGACTTACACTAAACGAGTATATGGATCTTTACCGTACGGCGACTATCTTTACAGAGTTGTGGCATTCAACAAAAAAGGAAACATAGGTTGCTTCCTGTGTGGATTGGTTATTGTACCCGAAAAGAAATTAATAAATACACAAAAGTAAGAACTGTATTTTTATTAACTTTCCTGATTAAGTACATCGTTCGTTTTGCTGATTGTGGAATGTGGAATTATATAACATTTCAAATGGTCATCGTAAACATACCTAACGCAAAAAGAAAGGTTCATTTCATGACATATTTTCGCTATCTTCCTCTTAAACAAATTTTTGAACGTTCGGCCAGGAAACGGCGCGCAGGGCGCGCTATATAAGAAGGTAGTTGACACAAACTTCATATTTCTTGGATTTAAAATTGGCTTGCTGTTTTGATATTCTTATACTTTGATATTTTTGACAGCTGTAGCAATCCTGGCTATGTAACAAGTGCCTATCGCGAAAATGCGAAATAGGGCCGAATAAACCTTTTGTGCTTCAAAAAAAAAAATTACGTATATAATATAAAAAAAATATTATACCTACATAATATTTCAGTTGTGTTCATTCCTAATCATTTAAAAATCACACCCCATCCCTGAAGGGATCGGCAGGTTATTATATAACATGTCTTAACAGTAAGTAAAGGCAAAAAAAACCTTATTATTTTACATTATGCTTTAAAATTACATAAGTATTGGTAAAAATTGGTCACGTGCAAGTTGGACTCGCGCACGAAGAGTGCCGTACTATATAAAAAAATGGAAAACAATCAGGTGAATTGTATGAGCGCGTCCCGAAATTTTAATTTTAATCTAATTTTTAGTATTTGTTGTCATAGCGACAATAGTAATTACATGTTCTGTGATAATTTCATTTTGTTTTATTATTACCGTTTATGAGATAGAGTTTTCGAAACAACATTAGATAAAATCGATCAAAAAACTAGTTTTTTTTTGTATATGCCCCCAATATTTTTTTGTTTAATCTTAAGTTTAGTATTCGGTGTTGTAGCAATAACGGAAATTATACGTCATCTGTGAAAATTTTATACGAGATACAGCCTGGTTACAGACGGATAGACGGACGGACAGAGACCTAAGTCTCAGTAATAGGGTTCTGTTTTCACCCTCTGGGAACGGCAACCCAAAAGTACTATCTAACGACGACAACGAACATAATACCTGAGACGCTAAGCACATTTTGTGATATTTCTTTCCTAGAATTATGAAACTTAGTACAGTTGTTCTTTAGGTGCTAGTGAGTAGATTAAGCCCGGTTGACAAAGGGTTCCGCACCTAAGGGGGGAGGGGGAGGGGGGGGGGAAGATTTCTTGTTCCGAGTTTCGCTCTAAGCCATACAACTTATAAATTAATGCTATTATGGCAAGTGTGGTATCATTTTCGGGTGAATCATAGACGGGATATTCATTTATGGAACAAAAAACTCACGTTTTCCTAAGAAAAAATAGAAAAAATAACAAAAGATGTAAAAAAAAGAAAAATCTATACTTTTAGCGTTAATTATACTCTATAATAATAGAAAATTGAAACAATAAAAAATCTGGCTATAATGCTACATTTATATAGATTATAAGTATATATGATACATTAACACTTTGTCAATGGAAAGTAGGTGAAAAAAAAAACTTTTCGCTGGAAGGTGTGTCTTGCTTTATGTTGCATCACAAGTCATTGTATTGACATAAGATTTGTATGACGATATGGATTTCTTTTCAGGTTATTATAACTGTAACTTTCAGTTATGAGCTGTGTATAAATTTATGGAATTAAAAATCAATTTTCTTATATCTTAACTAGCTAGTGCCCGCAAACTTCGTCTCGCGAAGGGATGCTTGTGTGCCAACAGGCCCTCCAAAGCTGATAAAAGTTATCATCACTTATCTATCACCGATGTTAATCAAGATATTTGTGCGCAACCATTCTTAACATCAAAATACATCGCTAAGTTTTGTAGTGATAGATGCATGCACGATCTACGGCAGATGAAACGGATGTTACGTTACGTTTGAGCCTACCATCGGTTCACACTACAGGTAGAATGACTTCTTTGCACCGCCTCACATAAGGTGGGGTGTGGACTGCTCTCCAAATTTTTTTGCACCATGGTCTTCTGTTTGGGGTTGTCGAGTAGGTATGCGCAACCGGATTAACAATACAATTAGTACAAGTACAACTCCATTTTAAAATACCGAAAAAAAGAAACAAAAAGTAATTACTTACTACACTAACAAAAAAAGTAATGCTTAATTAATTTTCTTTAAATAAGAAAAATTGCCTTTAGTACCTACTTACTAACACTGCAAAATATGAATCACAAAAGAAGGTACTACACAGGTAGTCGTGACAATAATACTCACTTGTTTAGCTCTATATATTTTAATCAATAAATAATACTTACTGCGTTTATATTTACATTATTAATGCACTAAGTATACAGTAATAAACTTAGTCTGGCAAGCGGTCACTAAAATCTCAGAAGAGACCAACTTGCTGTCTCTTGGACTGGAGCGTCATGAAGCTTTCCTGAGAAGAAAGGGCCTCATGTTCCATGGGGTCACTGAAATCAAGGATGAAAGGTTAGCTGAGGTTATTGCAAAAGTAATAGGTGACAAAATTCAGCTGTCCGAAATTACCAGTTCCGATTTGCAAGCCTGACAAAGGCTAGATTTCTCTACATCGAAGACGCGTCCAGTACGACACTGCGTTGCCTGGGACGCAATTATGGAAAACGCAGGGCTGCCCAGGACCTGCGCCACCCTCTCGGCCTTCCTGGCTGACTCCACAGGAACGACGGGTCGATAGGTGCGGAGCCAGATCAGCTGCAGGAGTCTGCCGCGCGATTTATTACCAGTCACTCGTGGAGTCGTTTTTGTATGGAGTTTTCCATCTCCAGGACCCTGATCAGCTTGGGTCGGATTTATCCTTCGGTCGCCTCTTACGACCCCCATATAAAGAGAGGGGGTGGTGCTATTCTACTCTGCCGGCACCACACGGCTAAAAACATACACAATACTTAAGCAACAAAATAAGTTTCTTTACATTAGCTTACCCATGATATTATGTTCATTTAATATGTTAAACTCTGTTATTGGCTATTAAAGTTTTAAAGGTGTATTTGTAATTTGTGCCAAGTATGTGAATTATTTATTTATTATTATTAAGGACTTCTACCCATCTAACCCATCTAGGGTAATTCTGTGAATTCAAATTCAATGATTCAATGATGATTCAAATTCAATGATGATGATGATGATGAATGATGAATGATGAAATTCAATGAATGTCAAAACTCATGTCTTTACGGTTTGTCAAAATCAAACAAAGACAATAAAAAATGGAGGTTTCAAAAAGAGGTTTCTACTTTTTGACAGCCAATGGACTGGGGTAGATGATGTTCAAAGTTTATTTTAATCGTATTTCACGTAGGAATAAGCGTTTTTCCCGCAGTAAAAAGTATCTTAGGTGTTGACCAGGGCTAGTAGCTACACACCACAAAAACACCACCATACAGCCTCCAAAAGCGTAGGTGATGGAGGGTCGCAGCAGGGGCGGTGAATTCGTACCGGGTTGAGATATTTTAAAATATTTGTAGCGATAAAGATGTCAGTAATCAGTATACAGCAATATACAGAACCAAAACAATGATTCCGGCCTTCAAAAATGTATTTTGTATGGGGAGTAAAAAAAACTCGTATACCACCATAATAATGATCCATGGGGAAAGTTGTTCAGTTTCATGTTCTGAGCACACCTGCAAAGTTTTTGTTACACCGTCCCTTACACCCCGTATAAACAGGAAATAGTGTTAGAATCGTCATGAAAATCTTAAATAAAAACGATGACATAGAGCAAGACATACCTTCCAACGAATCGATTTTTTTTCACCTTTTTATTGACAAAATGTTAATGTATTGTATATATTTATAATCTATATAAATGTAGCATTATAGCCAGATTTTTTATTGTTTCAATTTTATATTATTATAGAGTATAATTACCGCTAACATTTTTTTCGTATTTTTTTTTATATCTTTTGTGATTTTTTCTTTAGAAAACGGGAGTTTTTTGTTCCATTAATGAATACCCAGTCTATGATTTATCCAAAATTGATACCGCACTTGCCATAATAGCATTAATTTATGAGTTGTATGGCTTAGAGCGAAACTCGGGACAAAAAATCTTCCCCCCCCTCCCCCTCCCCCCTTAGGTGCGGAACCCTTTGTCAACCGGGCTTAATCTACTCACTAGCACCTAAAGAACAACTGTACCAAGTTTCATAATTCTAGGAAAGAAATATGACAGATTGATATTTTATGGGCTTAGCGTCCCAGGTATAATAATGAGAACGTTTTTCAACCGTCACGCAATAGTTAGGTAAAATACTATAATAGGTAAAGTACGTACTTAAAAATCAATCTGTAATATGGGCAGTTATTTACCGACTCGTTGTGTGTATCTATCTAGCGGGGTCCCTGAGGTATAACGATGAAATATATGAAAATGAATAGGCTTTTCAATGTACTTCACGACTTTGATAATGAAATCCAATGTACCTCACTCCTTTTTGAAAAAAACTCAAAAAACTACGTGATCTGGCTAGCGGGCTACTTTTTCATTTCAAAACAAATATAAATTATAATTATACAGTTTGATTCGCCTTCCAATGTACCCCCCAAAACAGGTTTTAAATCTTAAAAAAGTTTGTTATTTTATGCGAAATACCACAACAAAAGATTTCTCTATCCAGCGGGCTACTTTTTATATTTACCACGTACAGACTTGAGAAATATACCATTTGGTTGCATTTTCAATGTACCCCTCAGTTTTGCTAAGTTTGATGTGAGATAATATCCTAATGCAAAAATATTTTGAAAAAACGATAATGCCTTATACAGGATGCTGTACAAACGTAAAATTCCATTATGGTTATGTGTGTGTTCAAATGTCAACCAATTTTAGCAAGGAATTTGAAATGAAAGTGAGAAACATAGTTGACTTTCACACAAATTTACCATATCAATGATCACCTAACTGATTTACTACCTGATTTACAATATTTTTTATCATGCTTGTAGATGTAACCCCCTGTACTAAAAAACTCTGAGGCATGTCGGTATGGCTTGCAAAAAAGTTGCAGTGTTGTTGTTAAAAGTGGCCTCTGTCAGGAAAGGACAATTTTGCCAATGTCCAAGTTAGAGGTTACAAGGGTTCAAACGAAAATATTATTAGGTCGGTTGACCCTATAACTGCTACTACTACTAACTAACCGAATAAATAAATGAGCTGACATAGTTAACAAAAAAACTAGGTGGGGCAGGGGGGACTAGGTGGATGCCCTAGTGTAGCGTCGTACGCCCTGGAGGTAACGGATGACCTTGAGGGAGCGGGATAGCGTCGTATACTCTGGAGTCGTTGGACGCCCTGGGATAACGTCGGAATAAGACTGCCGTGTTACGCGGAACTCTAATTACACGAATTACGCTTAACATGTCTTAATCGTTTTTTCGGTGTCTACTTTATAAGGGAAGTTTGAATAAAAAAATATTTTGTATGAAATTTTTTACAACAAAATCAGTGTTAGAGTCTGGCCAGCGAGTCTTTGGACACGGAAATGGCGCCAATTTTAAAAATCTTTCACATGTTAACACTGAAAAACTACAATAAAACAATTTTGATACTTACTATTTTTTTTGTTTTCTGCTCTTTAGTTTGTGTTTGCCTTGCCTACCGGTATGTATGTATGATGTATCTACCGGGAGTAACAGAAAGGGTATAACAAGCCGAAAGGAGGTCAAGGTACTCATGAAACTGAACAACTTTCCCCATGAAACATGGGTCGATATATGAAAAAAATATTTGGACCTCCCATACAAAATCGCCGATCGGCTAATTGATTTACTCTGAGAGGTCCAATTTTTTTCATATTTCGTCCCGGGGAAAGTTGTTCAGTTTCATGAGTACCTTGACCTCCTTTCGCCTTGTTATACCAGGAGTAACAGAAAGGGTATAACAAGCCGAAAGGAGGTCAAGGTACTCATGAGTTGAACAACTTTCCCCATGGAACATGGATCGAAATATGAAAAAAAAAATTGGACCTCCCATAGTAAATCAATTAGCCGATCGGCGATTTTGTATGGGAGGACCAAATTTTTTTTTCATATTTCGACCCATATTTCATGCGGGAAGTTGTTCAGTTTCATGAGTACCTTGACCTCCTTTCGGCTTGTTATACCCTTTCCGTTACTCCCGGTATATACCCTCTCCGTCACTCCCTGTATATATCGCAGGATAACAGTGAAATCCGGTTGATCTCGAATTTCCTAGGCCCATCGCGAAGAGCCGGACAATTGCGAAATACATCGATTTATTCACCATTGGCCTAAAAATCTTGGTAAATAACAAATTCGTCAACTTCATGGACAAAAATATAGGTCACTGACGTAAAACACGACACACGCGTAGATGCCAACGCGTACGCACCTACTACGACTTTTCGGAGCTTTAAGTCCCTCTGCACGCATGAAAATATAAATGCGGAAGAAAGAGAGCGTGCGTATGGAAATGTGCACTGCATGGAAATGAACTGAAAAATATATGCATATTTCCATGCGCATGCTCCTTTCAGTGCGCATGCTGTCTGTGTTGTAGTCTGGTATGTATTCACGCTCGCAGGTGCTCCTGTGTACATCTTTCGGTGGCGTAGAGCGACCTAAGGCACCGAAAAGTCGTAGTAGGTGCGACGTGCGTACGCATTGGCATCTACGCGTGTGTCGTGTTTTACGTCAGTGATCTATATTTTTGTCCATGAAGTTGACGAATTTGTTATTTACCAAGATTTTTAGGCCAATGGTGAATAAATCGATGTATTTCGCAATTGTCCGGCTCTTCGCGATGGGCCTAGGAAATTCGAGATCAACCGGATTTCACTGTTATCCTGCAGGCATGGGACAGGTGGAGGCATGGAACAGGCTACCAGAGCATGTGGTGTCAGCAGAAAACACAAACCAGTTTAAAAACAGATTGGACAAATTAAACTCAACTGAGAAATCCAAACAAGAGGACAGCGAGATACAGGCATAATCAGTTGCTACAACTGCCTGTTTAAACATAATAATAATAAAAATTTGGAGAATTTTAATATATCTCAGGCACCGATGAGAAAATTTTGATTAATCGAACTAAATGAATAAAAAGAACCAAAGCATATGTACTCAAATAGAAATATTTTTATTTGCTTCAAACATGGTAGTCAAGATTACATTGGTTTTATTAGATCGCATGTTTCGCCAATATAATTAATTAGCATGCAAACATTATACTAGTCACTAGTCATTAATTTGAAATTACAAAAGAGTTAAAATAAAATAAAAACTATTCATAATAAATACAATATCAACAATAAAATTATTTAACTAAAATTAGTTATTTGATTATTATTACAAAAAATCATTCAAATTGTAAATTGATTGTTCTTTTAGCCATTTATATAATTTTGTCGAAAACGATTTATTGTTCAAATTTCTTATGTCAACGGGCAATTTATTATAAAGTTTAACACACATACACAAGCAGTTTCGGTAAAGAACTTCAGTAGATGGTCTTTCCTCATAGATTAATCTTTCTGGATGTCTATGGTTTCTAGGATTTCTATCACTAGAATTTTTGAAAAGAGTTGGATTTTTTTTAACAAAGACGCACACGTCATAGATATAAAGAGCCGGGAGTGGCAACAGTCCAAGTTTTTTAAAAACAGGTCTACATGATTCGCGAGAAGACATACCCGTGATCGCTCTAATGCACTTCTTTTGCGCTAGAAGAACTTTTTGTATGTTTGTTCCGTTACCCCGGCAATAGTACCCATTTTCTAATTTATTTAAATGTGGTAAGTATCAAGATGTTTTGGCTGTACTTACTTGGAGCTTGTAGCCGATAGAATTTCATCCAAAAGTCGACATATAGTTTGACATTTCTTTTTCTAGTGTTGCCATTTGAAATATTTGAATTATTTGACGTCCAAAGACTCGCTGGCCAGACTCTACACGAATTTGGCAAGACATAACTTTGCCGTTTACTGTTACGCTCTGCGCGTGTAACTCACTTACACGATTTAACTACAGTAAATGCTACTGGGCGCGGCGCGTCGCGAAATAAACGTTGAACATAACCTGTCTCACGGAAAGCGTGAGATACACGGCCTCGCGTAACACGATTTGTTCCAAATTTCAAATGGCTATAACTTATTCTGCATCAAATATTATGAGAAAATATTTATATGTTCTTCAAACTAATAACAGTAATAAAAGATTTGTTAAAAAATTATATGATTTTAATGTGCGCATAGCATTTAGGAAGGAAAAAACAGATTTTAGATTCAAATGCGTTTTTCTCAAGTCGAGCAGTTTTAAGATACACGAGTTCCGCGTCACACGGCAGAAGACGTAGGTAGAGGGAGAGAGAAATACATCACAATGCAGCTGGTACACTTGCTGCTCAAACAAAATACTTTGTTAATCCCCTACGAGCACGCGGGTGAAGCCATGGGTAAAAAGCTAGTATTTTTATAATAACACTTAACTATTTTCTGATTTTATCCCTAACTTTAATGCTAACATCTATGTCGATGCTCAGTTTCAGATTTAAGTCTAATCTCTGCGCTTTGACCTAGACTTCCTTCATCTTTTACAGTTTTTTTATAATTTCTTCCGTTTTATGTTTAACAAAAGTTTTTGTAAAGCTAGGCAAGGCAGTATAGTCTTTCATCGTCGCCTGTCCTGAATGGACCACCATGAAAAAAAAAAGTGGCAACCCTAACCATTTCACTGGTATTTTTCTTTTACTTCTCATAAACATTTTCTTTTATCCGTCAATGGCAGACGTATTTTCAAATCAAATTATTTATTTTATTTTTACTCGGATATTCAATGATTAACTTAAATTGTATTATAAGCAGTGAAAAACCCTACAGTGCAGCAAAAAAGAGTAGACAAAAAATGAGGGCGCCACTATGTATGAAATTTAAAAATTAAATGGAAACATTGGCTATGAATGGCAACATTGGCTATGAATGGCAATAATTTAGTATGAAAATTTTGTAGTTCCATTTTATGTAATTCTACTCTTTTTTGCTGGACTGTAAGTGTAAACATTAAATTAAGAATTTCCATTGAAGAGTTAACAAGACATTTCCGGATAGATCAAGAGGATGTTCCTAGCGCCTGCAGAAGACACTATTGTCTCCCTGCTGGAGCCATCACTCGTCCGGCGCAGCAGCGCTGGAATCTTATACTGCGTGTTACAAAACAACCAATAAAGCTTAAAGTAGGTCAAGGTACTCGTAAATCTGAACAACTTTCCCCATGGAATATGGGTCGAAATATGAAAAAAAAAAATTAGACCTACCATACAAAATTAACTCAATTTGTATGAGACATTCATTGGTTGTTTTGTAATACGTTGTATTACTGACACTGGCAGAACTACCCAAGATGGGTTAAAGTCGATATTAAAAAATAATAAATGAATAAATAAACATTGAATGTTTTTATGCTGATCTTACAGATCTGTTTTTAGATATTTTACAATTATTCAATGCTTTTATAAATAAAACTTAAGCCTATTCATTTTCATATATTTCATCGTTATACCTCAGGGGACCCCGCTAGATAGATACACACGTGACAGACGGCTATCGAGCGGGGCGCCCTGCTCCTTAGACTAAATAACTATCTAGCGGGGCGCCCCGCTCTAAACACTTCCAATAAATAAACATTGAATGTTTTTTTCCTGATCTTACAGATCTGTTTTTAGATATTTTACAATTATTCAATGCTTTTATAAATAAAACTTAGCAAAACTGAGGGGTATATTGAAAATGCAACCAAATGGTATATTTCTCAAGTCTGTACGTGGTAAATATAAAAAGTAGCCCGCTGGATAGAGAAATCTTTTATTGTGGTATTTCGCGTAAAATAACAAACTTTTTAAAGATTTAAAACCTGTTTTGGGGGGTACATTGGAAGGCGAATCGAACTGTATAATTATAATTTATTTTTGTTTTGAAATGAAAAAGTAGCCCGCTAGCCAGATCACGTAGTTTTTTGGCTTTTTTCCAAAAATGAATGAGGTACATTGGATTTCATTATCAAAGTCGTGAAGTACATTGAAAAGCCTATTCATTTTCATATATTTCATCGTTATACCTCAGGGGACCCCGCTAGATAGATACACATCGACTCGTTAGGTGATTTGGTGTTTCACAGAGCGCACTAACAGAAATAATAATAAAAAAATGATTTTGAATGGGTTTATACTTACATTTTTTATTTTATATGAAATTGTATTTGATGTGTGTGGGAAAAAGGCGGAGTTAATGGTAGGGGTCTCGTCTCTTTATTATTAATCAGTGATTTTGAAAACATATTCTTGCTTTTAGTTGGGTGAAATTGAGTTTTTCAAAAGTTCAGTCGAGGTAATTTGTGACATGAGATCACCTAGTTTTTGTAAGTTGCTACATTTTTATGCAAATAAAAATTTGCGAACTAACTTCTTATATGCAAATGGAAACCAGCTATGCTAGCAGGTGACCTAGCTTTTTCTACACCCTCATGTCAAAAGTCTTCTTCACTTCTTTTGATAAATTCCATACAATTTGAAATAGGTAGGTGTGTAGTTTTCTCGCGCGCGCCTCAGTGCGTCAGCCAAGGCGTCAGCACAAAAAAATATTCAACTATGTATTTTACCAAACATGCTGTTTAGTATAAGTATCCAGATGGATTTGTATTCTTGTAAGTGTTATTCTTACAATGATGACCTACCCATTTATTGTCTGTTTTAGGGACCATATGATATTTTAATTACTGACATTTTACAATGCCGTGGACCCAAGCCCAAGGAACTGACTAAGGCTACATTTGGTGTGCAAAAAATAGGTCAACGTTCTATTGTTTTAGTCAATGTAACTCTTTTTGAAAGACAAAAAATTGAAACCGTAAGAAGCAGCATTTTTGATATCTAATAATAAATTAAATTACACTGCATATAATAATACAAACATCTCATCCCATCTTCTTCAAGTGAAAGTTTCAGTGTTTTAATTAATTAAATTATACTGCTTATAATAAATTCATATTTTTCATCCTGATGAAATTTCAGTTACTTCAACAGGTGAAACTTTCAGTGTTTATTTAATTAAGTTACACTGCATACAATACCTACAATAATACGAATTTTTCATCCCATTATCTTCAGGTGAAAGATTCAGTGTTTTGGTTAATTAAATTACTCTGCATAGGTATAATAATACAAATTTTTCATCCCATCTTTTTTAGGTGAAAGTTTCAGTGTTTTACGTAAATGGTACTGACAGTACAAAAAAGAGGGAGGTGACGACATATCGTGCTAAAGAACCTTGCCGCCACTTCGTGACGAGTGTTCTTTTGGGGATGCTGTTCAACATTACTGGTTCCTGCATTGCAAAACCGGTAAAGTACATCCCTAATTTTCTTTATTTTTCTTCGAAAACATTGATGACATACATATGTCGCAGTATGATGGCAAATTAGAAAAATTCTAGGATTTTACTAAAAGCCGGCATTATGTCATAATCTTTGACTTTGATCAGCCATGGTCCGAAGCAGATCTAGGATTTGTTTAGTAATAAAGCTTTAATTTGGAACGAGGAGAAATGAAATTATACTTTTTTATGAATTTGATGAAAAATAAATATTTTGATGATTAATTCGAATTATTTTTTTAGGGAAATTATGTGGCTGAATTAGATGTGATGAAGTTTACCAAAAGACTATACGGGTCTTTAATATATGGTCACTACTTCTACAAAGTTGTAGCGTTTAACAAAAAAGGAAATTTAGGATGCTTTTTGTGTGAATTGAATATTGTACCAGAAATTAAATGAATATTGAATATGTTATCAATGTTTCTTTTTTTAATTTTTTTTACCTTCTTAACTAGTTTGGATTCTGTAACATTAACATAACTAAAGCAATTTGCATTCTCATTGTTAATCCTATACTAACTATTTACTACATTATCTTATTACTACAATGTAGGGAATCAAAAGCAGCATTTCAAGCACGTGACATCTACACAACTTAAGAACATAATATACCTTAATGTAGTTGAATGATGTGGGCCTATCTTACAAAAATAATAAATATCACTTTAAATAACCTATTACTTTAGATAAAGTAGATATTAGTAGAGTTTTTGTTCGAATTGAGAAACATCTTCTCTTTTATTTTTTCGGTGGTTTAAAAGCATGATTAATGAAAACGACCATGAAATGTGCTGTTTGTGAAAACGTGGCAACCATATTCCTAGTTCTTTGAGATCCCTGTAAACTGTACGTAGATGTGTTGTGTACTGTAAAATTGTGATGTACTAACAGATCCATCTGTACTGTAGTTATTACAAAGTAATCTGTGCCTGCCTTCAGTTGTGGAATTTCAGATTATAGGTTGGTAGGATGAAAACTTGTGTGCTTAGAAAAACGTCATTGATATTTACAAATAATTTTTACAAAAAAAAATTATAAGTATTCTATGATTATTCTAAGTGTTCAATTTCTTTTAACATACTTTGTTTTCTACCTGTAGAAGCCTGTAATTGGCTGTCTGTTTCTATAGCTTTTTTAAGTATACTGTTTGTTAGCTGTTGGTTTTCCTATCTTAATAAAATAAATAAATAAATAATCCGAAATACCGCTTAAATAGGTAAACTAAAATGTATCTTCTAAAATAACTACTATATTGACCCAAATATCGTAGTAGATATGTTTTGGATTAAATGTCTATCTTCCTGCCCCTATCCCAAATCATTTGTTAAAACAAAAAATTATGTAGCAAAAGGATTTGGCTATTTTTTATGAACGGCCGCCTACCTGACGTCAACCCTCTTAAAGAATACTATTGTAGGTGGTATTACCGCCACTATACGGTCGACCATAGTCAACAAATATTCAGCCAAGGTCAGAAACTCTACGTCGCCTTTTTTTGCGAAACACGGGTGGCAGTATGCTTAGCCGTTGATGATGAAAACTATTGTGGTCGGATTTGTTCCCTTGGTGTCAAAAGTATTATCAATTAATTTAATACCATTGATGTTATTTATTTCTAATCCAAATCGGGATTTTTGTGAAATACTGTTACTACTTCCTAGCACGGGCCTCGGTCTTTTTGGACTGTTACTGCACACCTGCGAAATTGTAAGCGCTTATCAAGTTATTGTGATGAATTGAATTTGTAAGGTGAAATAAATTAATGTTAATTAATTTTGCATGAATAAATAAATACAATACAATACTTATCAATTCGAGTGATTATAAATAAAGCTTATTTAAATGCTGCAATAGCTAAGTATATTTTAGTCGTATAAAATCTTTAGATCTCTCTTATAGTTTGAAATTGCTTATTTATAGTTTCATGTCTCTAATTTAAATAAATATTGACGTTATAATTACGTTTTATGCTTTAAAATGTTACATTGATATAAAATCTCGTCCGGTGAGGATGGTGATGATACCTATTTAAAATCAATCTGTGATTTAGCCGATAGTTTACTCCTCTACTAGTTCTGTAATTTTGTCATTGAATCTATGTTTTGTTCTACTAAGCACAGCGATCAAAATAAAAAGTAAAATGTTTTTAAATGTTTTCATACCAACTTTTTTTATTTTGAATCAAAACATAGGTGTGTGTGGAGATTTGGTAAGTACCTATCTATCTAGCTAAGTACCTACCTAAAACAAGTGATTTTAAAAATATCTATTTCTTTTCTGAAGATTAGGCGCTGAATTTCACATCTGTACAGTTGACGTTAATGGAAGACGTTATTTTTTATTGAGATCAAAAATCTACAAAAAATTCGCCACGTTACTGTAAGTAGAAGGACATGGACCGATTTAGTGCTTCAACTCAATACAAAGCGAAATTTAATACGTATGTCCATGCGCAATATATGACATGTTGCTGCCATTAGTCTGTTTTTGCACTTACTTGCCCTAGATGCAGTATAAGTACTTTTTGAAGAATGAAATGATATAACTATTATAGTCCGAGCGGCGGCTGGTCTTAACACTATCTCACAAAAGAATAGAATATTTTAGCTATGTACGGGTAGAGGAGCTCTAGTACTTCAGATTGGTCGTGGTCTGCCGCAGCAGCACGTTTGGCGGAGTAGCTAAAGTTTGCCCTCTGAAAAAGTTAAAATATATCATCGAAGAATAGAATGAGACATGGCTGATAGGAGCAGTATAGTAAAGCGTATAAATCTTGGTCTGCCGGCTGCTATCTTGGCACGTTTGGCGGAGTAGCTAAAAGTATGCCCTCTTAAAAAACTAAAAATATCTCAACGAAGCTATCGGTACGACATATTTTTATTCTATTATTCGAAGAGATAAATTTTTTACTAAAAAAAGTAAAACTGGCCGGACCGGGAAAACTGCCAGGCTGTGGCCAGGCAGACCAGTATAAATGTAGGCAGACTCAAGCAAGCTATCGGTACGATATATTTTCATTCTATTCTTCGATGAGATATTTTTTACTTTTTTAAGAGGGCATACTTTTAGCTACTCCACCAAACGTGCCAAGATAGCAGCCGGCAGACCAAGATTAATACGCTTTACTAAACTGCTCCTATCGCTACAGGCATGTCTCATTCTATTCTTCGATGAGATATTTTTAACTTTTTTCAGAGGGCAAACTTTTATATACTCCGCCAAACGTGCCAAGCTGCGCCGCGGCTGACCACGATCAATCTGAAGTACTAGAGCTCCTCTACCCGTACATAGCTAAAATATTTTATTCTTTTGTGAGATAGTGTTGAGACCAGCCGCCGCTCGGACTATTATATAACTATTTATTGTTTGTTTTAGTTTTCATACGGCATCGATATAAACCGAATTCTATCATGTCGTGGCCCAAAACCCAAGAATCTGACTGATGCGACATACGGACTAAAGAAAGTAGGACATCATTCTATTGTTATAGTGAACATAACGCTTTATGAAAAAACAACAATTGAAATAGTAAGTACTCATCTAATAAGGAACATTGCATCCATTTCTTTCTCAGATTTTAAAAATAAGTGTTGTCAATTAATAGGTTCATACCTACCGGGAGTAACCAAAGATTTCTAGGTATATCTGTGGGTGTAAGGGACGGTGAACAGAAAACTTTACAGGCTTGATCAGCCCATTAAACTAGCTAATTTTTCCTGTCATTTCAATGGTGGGAAAAGTGAATAAAAAATCGTCTGCCCACATAAAATCAGTGAGTTGATCGTGAATTTTGTATAGGAGGTAGGACTTTTTTCTCGTTACGCACAATTGGCTCAAAAGTTGAAAAGTTTTTCAGCTTAAGATATTATGGTCTGAATGATCACGCTACCAAAGTTTTCGGTAGACAGTGTTCAGTTTTGAGATAGTGTTTTATGCAATACATCTTTTTCAGATGAAAATTTCAATATCCATCGGAGACGGTACGAAAAAGAAGCCGATGAACACGTTTCGTTCTTCAGAACCTTGCGCCCACTTTGCGACGAGTCTTCTTTTGAATACTTTGTTCAACACTACTGATTCCTGCGTTATGGAGCCGGTATAATTTTGTTGTTATTGGTGATCTTAAAAATTGCCTTGACTAGCGTCACTACACCCTATTGCTACTCGTAGGTGTCGTAAAAGGCGACTACGGGATTAATTCAGGTAATGGGCAGCGTTCCCCTTGAATATCTACAAGACCTTGTACTGCACTGGCTAATCCACTTGCCAAGCGTGGTACCTAAGTATACTTATACCCCCGACCAGGGAAGTTGACTGTTGTGGTAGTAGTAGTAGTAAGACTTGCATTGCATTCTTGTCGATCCATATTTACCAAGTATGTTAAAGGCGACGATCAAACGTAACGTCCCTTACTACGTTTTTTCAGCGCCACGTACTTAGCGCTGCGGCGCCGGATGCGTTTGAACCGTTTGTCATACACCGTGTTTGTATGGGTAAAAGTGGGGTAAAAACTTGAATTTTAAAACGGATGCATCACTAAAATAGCGCAAAAAAGGACACTACATGTGATCTCAGATTTTAAAGCAAACTCACGATAACACTCACGCATTTTTTTATTCCAGGGTAATTACGTGACAGAAATAGATGCGATAAATTTAATGAAAAAAATGAACTATCCGATGGTATATGGTCACTACTTTTTTCAAGTTGTTGCGTTTAACAAAAAAGGTAACCTAGGATGCTTTCTTTGTGAATTACGTGTTGTACCAGAAAAATGAATTGAATTAAAATGAATTTTGTTCTCATTATAAATATATTTTTCTTTTCAACACTTGCCTTCGTCGTTGGAGCTAAAATATAGTAGGTATATTTTATTTTTTACCTATATTTGTCAATAATCACGTAGTTGTGTTTTTAATTCTGGGATATTTTGTTAAGTCTTTAAAATAGTTAATCAGAGTTGAGTTCTTGGAGGTTTTGAATGTCCTCTACATTCATAGTACAAACAGTACTAGGCAAGTATATCGTTGGCGAAGCGAAGGTGTCAGTTTTTTTATTTTTCTTTTCCTTTGAGTGGGACACCGAGTCGTCCAATGACCCGATGGAACCTGGTGTTAGAATTTTTCAACCGCCTACTACAAGTAGCAGATTTCTTATGGTTGTAGGTGTAAAGAGCGCCTTTAAAGTAGGTAATCATAGACTGCAACCGGGACCGGCGGAACCATCTTACTCTTCGGACAAATAGGTGCTTTTCACACAGTGATAATATCAACTTTGTGAGTAACCCACCGAGAACCTTTCTGCGTCCCACCCAGGTAGTAAAATCCCTAGGACTAAGAAATATTGCAACTTCAAAATTATTTAGTTTTAGTGGGTCAAATAAGGGCATAAACTTAATCGTGTAGACGTTTGATTCAAATGTAAAAGATATAATAAAATATCTGGATAGTCTTTATCGTAGATTCATAGTTTCTCATTATTTCTTATATTATCATCACTCATTACTATACTATTGTTGAATCTAGCATAGAAAAAAAAACTATTGTTGGAATGAAACTAACATTGAAATGTGATAAAAAGGTATTAATATTATTTGGCAATATCTTTTTATAGTTAAAATATACCTTTCTATTCAATAACTTGCCATAAATACAGTTTGTAGGTAGGTATGTAATATTTTGGTTAGGTGCCGCCCACCTAAAGTGCCCACTGGTTTAAACCATTATAGGTATTTAGCGATAAAAATCCTATATTTTATTGTTTACTGTAATTATTTTGCAATTTATGGTTCCTAAAATACTATAGGAAAGTCATAATACACTCTTAACAGGTAAGTGGGTACCTCTCTGCCATTCGTAATAACTATTATATTGCGTTGTATTTAAAAATCAATCAAACCAGTGATTTTATATATTTTCTATTTTCGTACATGTTCCACTAAATACGTGAAAAATGTAGAGTTGTAGGTAGTTAACAATTATTTTGTTGTTAATTACTGAAATGCATTTACTTGTTGTTTTACTAATATTATTAATAGGGTTAGGAAACGTGAGTGATGTTTTAGGGAGAGACTCATACGTAAGTTACTAAGTTAATTCCCTCTCTCTCTGCCTTTAATTATGTAATTTTTACTAATGCCTACGCCTCTTTTTTTTACTTAGCGGGCAATTAGTACTGGAAATAACTTTTTAATGTACTTTACATTACTAATACAAAAAATGCATAGGTGGGTATTTATTTATATATGTTTTGAAACCATAAGTAGATAACAAATATTTATGCTTAGATATTATGAGTACCTACCTATACAGTTGTGCAATTTCGGATATCGGTTAAATACTAGTTACCTACCAAATAATAGATAAAGCTGTTTTTTATAGGGTCCCTACGACTTGTATTTCACCAAAGTTGAAGAGTGCCGTGGTCCTAAGGCTAAAAATTTGACTGAGGCTACATTCCGGCTAAAGAAAGCAGGAAATATTTTTCTTCTTTCCGCTAACATAACATTTACGGAAAAAACTAAAATAGAAACGGTAAGTCGAGATGCTTTTATTACAGGGACTGTCTCTCCCGCTCACTCATGAATAATCCAAAATGTAAGGTTTCTTTTTTAGATGCAGCAATATTTATTGAATCGCACAACATAATTTAGTCCAGTTTATCGGTATCAATCACAAGAAAATCGAAACCTTAAATATTGAATTTTTCTGAGTTTGCGTGAGAGACTGTACATAAATTAAGGTAGGTATGTTATGTATGACTTGGCTAATTTGACTGTATTAGCAGCATAAGTAAGTAGGTACATAAAGTTATTTTATTTAATACAATTTTGCACAACTAAGATAAATTTAAGGAGAATACGTTTGTATCAAAACCCGAAAGCAGGTGCAAAACACTAGGTAAACTTTCGGTACCCACCCGGTAAGTATCTTTATTAAAGTTGGTACCTACAGATATATTTTCTGTTGTTTTCAGATGAAAATGTTTCTAACATACTCAAAAAACAATTCGCAATATGAAGTGGCCAGATACCAGGAACAAAATCCTTGCAGACACCACCTCCTGAGTTTAGTTCTGGCTTGTATTTTTGATATTAATGATTCCTGCACTGTGAAACCGGTAGGTATGCTATTTTTCCCATTCTTAGGTATGTCTTTAATCAGTCAAAGCTACATACTTTAGTAGAAACTTATGGCTATTTTCAAATTAGCTGAGCGTTTGTGCTCATCTATCGGTTTGCCACCTTATTTCCATACAAATACGGTTTACAGATGCGTCTGTCAAACCGTTTGAAATGAACCGTATTTTATAGGAATAAGGTTGAAATTCGTATTGCCCTAAATATGCGCAAAAATAACGCACAAAAGAACGTTAGGTATGTTTCTCGCCTATATGACAACGATAACGACCCAAGATGTAATAAGAAAAATGTGAATGTCGTATTCTTTTCAGGAATTTACACGAGGGATTTGGACGTAGCAAAATTCACGAAAAAACTATACAAGTCCCTACTTTATGGCGACTTCAGCCACAAAATTGTGGCGTACAGCAGGAAAGGAAACATTGGCTGTATAAAGTCTCGTTTACGTATAATACCGGTTTGATAATAATAAGTCTTGAAAATAAGAAATTTAAAAAGTTATCATGAATCGACCAAAGCATGACAATTTTTTCAATTTTCTTATTTTTATTTATGAGAATAATATAAGCACTGTGAGTGTATTAAAAAAATCCAATAGACATAATTAATTTGTCTTTTATCTGCTGTTTACCGCTGTGTTTACCTCATTAAGAGCCTTCGTGTTCTCGGAATTTTCATACTAAAGTATTCCCTTGATTTCTTTCCGAATAATGCATGTAGAGTTATAATTATTTTTAGGGTTTCATCTACTACAAACACTTATCATTTTGTCAATATATAAGTCTATGTTTCGTCAAATCAATACATACAGACAGACTGTCTGTCTGTATACCGCGCGAAAAGTTTTCAAAAACGAGTTTGAGATTTGAATCAACGACACTAAGAAGGCAGTTCAGTATTTATAGGTATGTCATGTTATATTACCTGCAAAGTTGTAAGACTAGATTGGATACTATATCTGTTGCACCTGTTCGTTAACTCATACGGGTTTATGGAGTTAGTCTTTATTCTAGTCTAGTCAATACGAGCATTTTATATGACGTAACAAAGAATATTAGATATAAGTAGGTGGTGATAGATGTATCAAACCAAAATACATATGTTAATGCAAAAAATATATTAGGTAAGTACCTACAGTCTCTATTTGCAATTCTGCCTACATTTTAAATCATGCAGATATTTAGGGAGTTGTAAGCCATGCATGTAGGTCAGTCTTCAATCAAAAGTTAAGCTTCAGAGCGCCACCTATCATACTTACTATCTATACAACACCGCGGCAAGGCAAACTAAGTTGTTTTAAAGTAGATTCGCATACACGTTCACTTCTAGTTCTAGCCATGAGGCCACGCACACATAGACGCAGCGACATAGAAAAACAAGCATTACTCACGCACACTAGCGCACAGTTACAGCCTCTTACGTGAGGAACGTAAGCGAGTGCGGAACTCAAGATGGCTGACATTGGCAATGGCAGGTCGTTGACCCGACGCGGGCGCAGCCTTCAAAGCTTAGATCAGCGTTAGAGCGTTGTTGTTTTCTTGTATTTTTATTACCTCCGCGTTTTTATATTACGCAAATGTATTTTATTTATTCAATTTGCGTCTGAGTTTTAGCATTGTTGTTTGTTATTGCTAGCTGAACTGTTAAACTTTGATTAAAAATGACTTTCCGGGTACCTAACTTAAATTTTCAGAAGATCTGCTGAAAATAGGATGGAAGATCCTGCTCGAAGGCTGAAGAATATTATATATAGAACATATCGACGGGTTCCGGGCTATTTGTATTAACCGACATTTTTGAAACTTTACACCAGAGCAATTTAAAGTTTCGATTTTCAGAAAAAAAATCATAACTTTGGCAAATTGCATTATTTTTTTTAAAGCAAACGAAATTTCTGTTTTGTTACAAATTATTTATAATCTGATTAATTTTTTTCTCTGATATTTCTATTTCTAACAAAATTAAATGTCGTTTAATACAAAATGGCCCATTTTTCACATTTTTTTGTTCCAGGCTAAATGACTTAACCGCCTAGGTTTATAAATACATGTTCCAAGCTACTTGACTTAAGTGCCTAGGATTGCAAATAAAAGCTCTAAGCTAAGTGCTTTAACCAATGAGTTGGTCATATTTCACACCTAAGCTAATTGATTTAAATACCATATCTTAAACTTATTAGTTTTTTTAAATTGTTTGTAATCATACTAAAATAATGAGATATGAAGAAATTGACGGTTAAAACATTAATAAATTTCAAGGCACATTGATATGATAGGCGGTTAGGTCAACTTTTTAATTATGCAAATTTCTTAATTATAATAATTATAAATTCGGAAGTTACTTTGTCTGTCTTTATGTCTGTCTGTTACGCTTTCACGCCTTAACCACTGAACCGAAATTTGGCACAGAGATTGCTCGCACATCCAGAACGGACATAGGCTACTTTTGGTTCCACTCGAGGGTCTAGAGTACCTGATGTAGTCCACCAGATGCAATAACAGGAGCCTGGCTAAACTAAAGGAGGTAGAGATATGACTCCAGAGCAAAAGTTGTTTAGCTTGATAGGATGCTTCTGCTGGTGAATAGACATCAAAGGTTTGGAGTACCAGGTGCACCGACAGGAGCCCAGCTTAACTATAGGAAATACAGCTATAAATCCAAAGCAAAATTTGTTCAGATTGACAGGGCACCTAACAGAAGTCGAGCTAAACTATAGGACAGCTATAAGTCCAAAGCAAAAGTTTTTTAACTTAATGGGACGCTTCTGCCAACGAATACACTTCGGAGGTTTTGAGTACCTGATGTAAACCACTAGGTGCATCAACAGGAGCCCAGGTAAACTAGAAATACAGTTATGACTCCAAGGCAAAATATGCTCAGATTGACGGGACGCTTCTGCTAGTCAATAGATATCGAAGGTTTGGAGTACCTGATGTAGATCACCAGGAGCACCAACAGGAGCCCTGCTAAACTATAGGAGATACAGCTATAAGTCGAAATCAAAAGTTGTTCAGATAGACCGGGCACTTCTGCTGGCTAAAAGACATCGAAAGTTCTGAGTAGGTACCTGACGTAGACCACCAGGTGCACCAACAGGAGCCCACTTAACTATAACGGATACTGCTATGACTCCAAAACAAAATCTGTTCTGATTGGCGGGGCGCTTCTGCTGGTCAATAGATATTAAAGGTTTGGAGTACCTGATGTAGATCACCAAGAGCACCAACAAGAGCCCTGCTAAACTATTAGGAGATACAGCTATAAGTCCAAAGCAAAAGTTGTTCAGATTGGCGAGGCACTTCTGCTGGCTAAAAGACATCGAAAGTTCTGAGTAGGTACCTGACGTAGACCACCAGGTGCACCAACAGGAGCCCACTTAACTATAACAGATACTGCTATGACTCCAAAACAAAATCTGTTCTGATTGGCGGGGCGCTTCTGCTGGTCAATAGATATTAAAGGTTTGGAGTACCTGATGTAGATCACCAAGAGCACCAACAGGAGCCCTGCTAAACTATTAGGAGATACAGCTATAAGTCCAAAGCAAAAGTTGTTCAGATTGGCGGGGCACTTCTGCTGGCTAAAAGACATCGAAAGTTCTGAGTAGGTACCTGATGTAGACCACCAGGTGCACCAACAGGAGCCCACTTGACTATAGCAGATACTGCTATGACTCCAAAGCAAAATCTGTTCTGATTGGCAGGGCGCTTCTGCTGGTCAATAGATATTAAAGGTTTGGAGTACCTGATGTAGATCACCAGGAGCACCAATATGAACCCACCTGAAGCAAAAGCTTGATGTAGATCACCAGGAGCACCAATATGAAGCCACCTGAAGCAAAAGCTGTTCATCTTGATGAGACGCTTCCGCTGCCGAATAGGTATCGAAGGTTAAGAGTACCTGATTTAGACCACTAGGTGCACCACCAAACGCTTAACTAAACTAAAACAGATACTGAAATGGCTTCAAAAGTTGTTGAGTTTGATGGAATGGAAGGCTTCTGGCAATGCAACTACTGTTATAGGAATGTGGTTCCAACAATAAACAACAGAACATTAACAGGATTTGAGAAATGTGGTTCCAGCCATAAATACATAAGTAGCGTAATGGATTTAAATTTAAGAAACTGGTGTGGAATTAAGATTTTTTCAAAGGTATAAAGAACAAAACGAAACTAAGTTCGAGGGTACCAGCTAGTAATGAAATAAAAAAAACAATTAAAATAACAAAAGTTTTAAGATATGACAAGACCGGCTCAAAATTTTAATTTTAAAAATATTATGTATCGCTAAACGGCGGAAACTGCAAACGTGTGTCAGTCATTCATCTCATTTACAGAACAAACAAGTATTCGAACTCACGCGTTTAATCGCGTTGGCGCCAAAATCAGTGTTTTAACCGACATATTAATAGTCAAACCATACAAAATTTTGATTGTATTAACGTGGATAATATACTAAAATATGTTTTTGTTATAGCTGAAACGACAGCGCAAATCAACTGCAGACTAAGAAAATAGGTTTAACCATCAGCTGTACATGTTTACTGTAGACATCATAAATAGTTCAAGCGACCGGTATACCATTAGCTACTACGAGCTAAATGGCTGAAGTGACAACATCTAGCATTTTAAGTACCAAAATTAATGTATGAACCAACACTGGACATAAATTTGACTATGAGGCTAATTGTATTAAGCGACAATGGATAAAAATTTAGCTAAGAGGCTAATTGTGTGAAGTGACATTTCTTTATATTTATAAGGTCAGGCTAAATGCTTGAACGTAAGCTGCATGTAAATTTTTGCTCCAGGAAAAAAGGTTTAAACGACTATCTGTTATTTAATAGTGAGCTTAAGTACACAAGTCTTGAATTTGACAATATTTTGTGTCGGTCCATACATTGCAGTACAAAATAGGCCCCAAAAATGCGGTTGTATTAAGCGACATTTTTATGCTCCGATTGTCACCTAACTGAGCTCAAACGACGCAGAAAAATTCGCTGATTCCAAATATGTATAAAAGTCTATATCGCAAAAAATGGCGGTTAATACAAATAGCCCGGAACCCGTCGATATAATATTCATTAATGGCTTTAAATAGTGTACAGAACTTGTTTGAAACATACCTACCTTATTTTACCTCTAATTTATACGTAATATAGAGCACTGCAAATTTTTTATATCTTTTCATGTAGGTAAACATTACATTACATTAAAGATACCTAACATAGTGTACTTACTTAGATAAGGAATATTATTTACTTCTTCTGGCTACTTCCTAGTTAGCTAACCAGGACAAGATGGCAAGGCCCGACGCCCCATCCGGATGCAATCCTGTTGGCAGAGTTGCTCCTGGTAACGTCGATGCTATATTAAACAGGAGTTTGTATTATGATATGGTTGTTTGGTTTGGTATCTAACGTTCCGAAAAAAGTTACTTTTTAATTTATTTTTATAAGTTTTTTGAACCTATTGGTTCAAGTTTCTGATTAAATTGTTCCTTTAGTTTGGTAAAAACTTTGAAAGCGTCTGGGCCATCTGAGGTTAGGTGTATGATAAATGATAATGGACGAGATCTTTCATAAAAGTGGAAATGGGAATAAAAAGAGATTATACAAGGTAAGTATTAGGGTAGTCCCGTGTGGTGCCGGCAGAGTAGATTAGCAACACCCCGTCCCTTCCCGTGGGGGTCGTAAGAGGTGACCGAGGGATAAACCCGACCTAAACAGCCGTATGGTGGCGGTTTATCCACCACAAACGCATTCCCAAGGAGGGTTGACGTCTGGTAGGCGGCCGGTCGTAAAATTCAGTCAAATCCTTTTGCAACACGATTTCGTGTTCAACGAAACGTGTTGCGTTGAGCCCTAATTGTGATAAGGGCAGGATGATGATGATGATGATGTACAAGGTATTAGGGTAACAGTGATTCCTACTCCAGCCCTCCAGCTCCATAATGACAAATCTATACAGAAAAAGACTAAATATCAAACCAAAACTCATAAGTCCAGATGTAAGCTTCCTAGATAGCAGCTAGCGCCCTCTAGCGCGCGCAGCGACAACCGCGGAATGTAGCGCAAGGTAACGGTGCGCGCGGCGGACGCGCAAAAACCAAGTTCACTATCACGGAAGATTGCGCCCGCGCAGCCGACGCCGCGCCATTATGCGGTTACGTGGTTACGTTGTCGCCGGCAGGCTATTATGCGCGCGCTGTAACTATCGCTGATGTGTGTCTTTTACTTAGGTGGCTAGGATGGCTCATTGCTCTGATAATGTTCATTTTGTAGACGTGAATCTGTAATACCTGTACTATTATGTATTCTATGTCTGTACGCAGGTTTGACTCTAGCGTTACAGCGCCCTCAATGTGAGTGAATTTCTCTAAAATTTTAAAGATGTCTATCTTACCATTTAGCACGACTACGAATGACCAGTGTATCGGTAACTTACATTCAAATCACAGTCTTACAATATGAAAATTCACAATTCCCATTGCAGAGCGGTGCTGAGGGCAAAGCTTCGTAATTATAATTAAATTCAGTTCACATTGACATGAGATCCGCGACTGTTAGTTACAAGAAGCATCCGGTTGCTCTTGGAAGCGATCGGAAAATATGTCAGGGTTCCTTGGGAGGGGTTCTCAGAAATAAAAAATATTTTAGCGTAGGTAAAGCTCACGCGTAACGTCCGTTGCTGTGCTAATTTATTGCAACGCTGGCGCATGCGTCTGTCAGATACATTTTTTCAAATTCCCCATACTAAAATCCGCGTTAAAACGTAAACGTCTCGAAACGATTTCATGCAACGAATCAACTATTCGAGTATGCATCTGTCAAATATACGTAGATTATTTAATTAATTAAGTTAAAATCAGCTTTACAAAAAACGGATTTAAAAAACGACACGACTAGGCAGTAGGCACCCAATTAGTAGGTAATGTGATGGTAGGTTTAGTTTCCTAATTTCAGATGTACATCTCGGCACCTGAGGATATTAGGTACCATTGATATTCTGCTCATATTTTTTTATATAAATAGATAGGTACAATATTTTTCTTTACATTCGTGTTGTACGGAACCAAATACGAATTTACGCTGCTACTCTTGCCTGCACACGAGCAATATTAACTGGAGGAATCGACTATTACGACTGTTATGATGTGGGAACCCCATTGTTAAGGCGCAGGCTTAATCGTGGGTAAATCTACCTTGTAGGTACCTATACTCTTAAAATGTTAATTACCGTATACAATGTTTGAGCCAAGTTGGCGGCGGTATCTTAGTAGGTACTTAAATATTTCTTTATTTTTGGATGAACTTCTCGCGATCGTTAAAACCTGCTGCCGTATTTTAATTAAGTATTCTGATGATTTATATCCTTATAAACCAACACACGCCCATCTCTAAAAACTCAAAAGAAATAAAGTCGTTAAAATTATGGCCCACAAAAAACTGAAATCCGAAAATCACTTTCATTTTAATGTTCAAATAATAACTCAATGTGGAATCCATTCCGACTCCTTTAACAAATGACCATGTTCGCAACACCTGCACCTGTCACCAATTTTCTACCATAAAATAATACTAATCAGATGCCATGTTTTAGAAGATTCATTACCTCTGCCCCATTTCAAGTCCGGTATTTCAACAACGTCTAAAAGTTATCAGTTCAAAAAGACCCTCACATAAATCCTTAGAGTTGATTCTTCGTTGTGAGAAATGTTCTAATTGACCTATATTTTGTAACATATGGGTCGACGTGGGGCAGCTGATGGTAGGTCAGGAGTGGGTTACTAAGGCCATAATTTTGGATGCTATTATCGGATATTGATTTGCTTTTGTTTTGGACAGTGAGCCTCGGGCCAAGGATGCTAATAAGGTGTTCAGTTTCTTTGAGTTTTGCACCTTGTGCTATCAAATCTTTTTCATCGGTGTAAGGGTTTATTGAAAAACTCGTTCAACAGGTGTGTGAAGGGTTTTGCCGATTTATATTGCTTTTTTTACACGAATACAAATTTTAATGAGAATACTTAAAAATTAATCGTGTAGATGTGGAGGTAGGTATATATGATGATTTATCTGATCAAAGTGATTAATATGAACTGGTTGGATAGGAACGCTAAAATGCCAGTTGGATAATGTAATAAAGATAAAACAAAAATGAAATGAGCAGTGCATTTAAAGTGTATCTAAAGGTTCTAGTAAGAAAAAATACACATCTAACGTACAAACTGGTAAAAAACCAACCGTGATGTACTATGGCACAAAGAGCTTAGAAAAATATAGATGTGTACCTAATAGAAATAGAACCTTACAGCCGTAAATGAGCATCTTTGTGTATATTTACATACGTAAGAATAAAATAGATTTATTAAATGTAAATTAGCAAAAGAAAGCAAAAAAAAGAAGTATAACCTAAATTAAATACGTTTCGATACTCCGTCCTACGCCATGCGCAATACGCAACTTCTGCTCGTAAGTAGTTAGATTCGACTTTCCGAAAATCGTAAGTATATTTTTTGTCTTTTACAATTTAAACAACTTTTCAGGCCCATCTGTACGCCTAACATGCCAGGCAAGACATATATCACTTATCGAATGATAAAATTTATCGATTTCGATAAATTTATCGTGGATTGTAACATGCGCGCCACGAGAGATAATTTTATCGCAGTTTCTCGTCCTTATCACGACGATATGTCAAGTGAGTTTTGAAAAACCACCCATACACAAATTGAACGAATGAAACAAAAATTGAACGAATGAAAAACACAGTCGTTCTCTTTCACAACTATGAGTATTGAAAGGGATAGACTGTTTTCTTTTTTAAAGAGATTGCCGAAGTATTTTATTTTGCAAAGGGCCTTTTTATTAAAATTTTTTTTTTTTACTTAGCCTGTTCAGTGTCCCAGTGCAGGGCAAAGGCAAACTAAAATTAAATATGTATAATTAAACTGGTTAAATTGGATGTAGCTTCGGCTACGGAGTCGTCAGGCGAGATACAGAGTGGGCTGTAGCGTCCGACGCTATGAAGGCGTTGGACGCTATATGGAACAAGCTACAATAAAAGGGTCAGCGGCGAGCACTACGGGGGCGTCGGACGCTAAAGATGGTGAGGGGGAGGGGGGACGCTATGGATGGTGAGGGGGGGGGAGGTAGCGTCGGACGCTATGAAAGGTGAGGGGTAGTGTTGGACGCTACGGAGGCGTCGGACGTCATAGACAGTAGGGTGTAGCGTCGGACACCCTGAAAGGAGTGGGGAAGTGTTGGACGCCCTGGAAAGAGGTGGGCAGCGGACGCCCTGGGGAGCGTGGGATAGCGTCGGACACCCTGGAGAATGGGGGGTAGACCCTGGATGGCGGCAGGTAACGTTGGTCACCCTGGAGGATGTGGGGTTGCCTCGGACGCCCTGAAAAGCAGGGGGTAGCGTCGGACGCAACGGAGTTGACGGATGCTGTGGAGGCGTCGGACGCTATGAAAACATCGTACGCTTTAAAGGATGGGGAGTATTATCAAACAGGGGACTGATTTTCGGTTTAAGCTTATCAAAATTCATTTTTCAATAAGAGTACGAAAATACAGCTATTTTTGCTCTACGACGCTCCGTTTTCGAGATAATTGCACTTTTAGTTTGGATTCGTTTTTTATATTAGAAATCGTTACTTTATTGAGATATGATGCTACAGAGACACGTAGGACGCTACGGAGGCGTTGGACGCTATGCACGTGTGACGATACCGAGGCGTCGGACGCTACGAGGCGACAGACGCTATGGAAACGTCGGACTTTATGGAAACATTGAACGCTGTAGATGATCGGGGTTTTATCAGACGCTATGGAGGCTTTAGGCACTATGGAGGCGTCGGACGCTATGAAGGCGTTGGACGCTATGAGACAGGGTAAGTCGTAGGATGATTGCGTTCCGAATAAGGGACTGATTTTAGGTTTAAGGTGGTAATCAAACAAAAAAGTTTCAACAAGAGTACGAAAATAGAGCTATTTTTGCTCAATGACGCTCTGTTTTCGAGATAATTGCACTTTTAGTTTGCATTCGTTTTTTATATTAAAAATCGTTACTTTATTGAGATATGATGCTACGCAGGCGTTGGACGCTACGGAGGCATTGGACGTTATGGATGTGTCGGACGATACGCAGGCGTCGGACGCTACGGAGGCGATGGACGCTATGGAAACATCAGTCTTTATGGAAACATTGAACTTTGTACAGAATAGGGAGTATTGAACTCTGTAGAGACGCTATGGAGGCGTCAGGAGGTATAGAGTCGCCGGGCGCTATGGAGACATTAGAGGCTATGGAGGCGTTCGACGCTATATGAGACAGGGTAAGTCATGGGATAATTGTAAACTGAATATGGGTCTGATTTGTTTTTTAAGATTATCAAACAAACGATCATCTACAGCGTTCAATGTTTCCATAAAGTCCGACGTTTCCATAGCGTCCATCGCCTCCGTAGCGTCCGACGCCTCCGTATCGTCCGACACGTCCATAACGTCCAACGCCTCCGTAGCGTCCAACGCCTGCGTAGCATCATATCTCAACAAAGTAACGATTTCTAATATAAAAAACGAATGCAAACTAAAAGTGCAATTATCTCGAAAACGGAGCGTCATAGAGCAAAAATAGCTCTATTTTCGTACTCTTGTTGAAACTTTTTTGTTTGATTACCACCTTAAACCTAAAATCAGTCCCTTATTCGGAACACAATCATCCTACGACTTACCCTGTCTCACATAGCGTCCAACGCCTTCATAGCGTCCGACGCTCCATAGTGCCTAAAGCCTCCATAGCGTCTGATAAAACCCCGATCATCTACAGCGTTCAATGTTTCCATAAAGTCCGACGTTTCCATAGCGTCTGTCACCTCCGTAGCGTCCGACGCCTTCGTATCGTCCGACACGTCCATAACGTCCAACGCCTCCGTAGCGTCCAACGCCTGCGTAGCATCATATCTCAACAAAGTAACGATGTCTAATATAAAATCGAATGCAAACTAAAAGTGCAATTATCTCGAAAACGGAGCGTTGTAGAGCAAAAATAGCGCTATTTTCGTACTCTTATTGAAACTTTTTTGTTTGATTACCACCTTAAACCTAAAATCAGTCCCTTATTCGGAACACAATCATCCTACGACTTACCCTGTCTAACATAGCGTCCAACGCCTTCATAGCGTCCGACGCCTCCATAGTGCCTAAAGCCTCCATAGCGTCTGATAAAACCCCCGATCATCTACAGCGTTCAATGTTTCCATAAAGTCCGACGTTTCCATAGCGTCTGTCGCCTCCGTAGCGTCCGACGCCTCCGTATCGTCCGACACGTGCATAACGTCCAACGCCTCCGTAGCGTCCCACGCCTCTGTAGCATCATATCTCAATAAAGTAACGATTTCTAATATATAAAACGAATGCAAACTAAAAGTGCAATTATCTCGAAAACGGAGCGCCGTAGAGCAAAAATAGCTGTATTTTCGTACTCTTATTGAAAACTGAATTTTGATAAGCTTAAACCGAAAAGCAGTCCCCTGTTTGATACACAACCATCTCACGACTTACCTTGTCTTACGTAGCGTCCAACGCCTTCATAGCGTCCGACGTTACCAACCATTCTCGATAGCGTCCAACGCCTCCATAGCGCCTGAAGCATCAATGATGTTTGATAATATTCCCCATCCTTTAAAGCGTAAGATATTTTCATAGCGTCCGACGCCTCCACAGCATCCGTCACCCCCGTTGCGTCCGACGCTACCCCCTGCTTTTCAGGGCGTCCAAGGCAACTCCCCATCCTCCAGGGTGACCAACGTTACCTGCCGCCATCCAGGGTCTAACCCCCATTCTCCAGAGTGTCCGACGCTATCCCCCGCTCCCCAGGGCGTCCAACGCTATCCCCCGCTCCCCAGGGCGTCCGCTACCCACTTCTTTCCAAGGCGTCCAACGCTTCCCCACACCCTTCAGGGTTAAACCCATCCCCACCCTTTATAGCATCTGAAGCTAGCCCCCAAATTTCACAGCGTCCTTCACTATCTCCACCACTCATAGCGTCCGACGCCTTCATGGTGTCTAACACTACAGTTTACCCTCTATAGTGTCCGACGCCTTCGTAGCGTCCGACGCTACACTCAATGTAGCCGGTTAAATCATAATTAAATCCATAAAATACGGCACCGCCATTTTATCCTTTGCTATCGTCGACTCGAAAGATGGACGATAAAATTCGAGTAATTTAACTCATTAAAAACATAAAATTTTATAACAAATGGCGCGCATGTTACGACTTGTCGATAAATTTTAAAATTGTCGATTTTTGACAAAGCGACGTGATAAATATGTGCGCGCATGTTACCGACAGTCGATAAATGATATATGTCGTCGAATCACGATAAACGGGCGTGATAAAATTTTATCGTGCCTGGCATGTTAGGCCTACTGAACGTAGGTAAATGCATTAAAAATATTTTTTTCTGATGTTGTAAAACGAAGGTTTTCATTACAACATTTACCTACCCTATTGCGAGCATCTCTAAGTCTATGGCAAATGCATCTGCAATGCATAGGAAACGCACCGTCTTTGTACCGCGCCGCACCTGCGGCAGAGTCCCACGGTACGGGCTCAAACAGGGTGCTACGAAAACCTACCCATGGAATTAAAGTACTTTCTCCATTTAAGAAAAATAGCAGAGCTGCACATGTAAAAAGTGCAAAATCTTTCACGTAAATCAATCTAAATTCCTACAAAAAATGCAATCTTAATTCCTTAGCTACCGATCTAGCTTACTTAATCGTATTATTTAATATTCAGATTTAAAAAAATGGAGACTCCATACAAAATTTTCTATTGGTCACATCACATCTATTAGCTTAAGATTTCCTGAATCTAGATATTTTCTTTGGACCACTTAAACAGAGACATCCTCTATCTATAGACAGATATCCTCATCTATATAGAGATATGCGCACTTCGGCGTTTGCGGCGAATACAATGCCTATTTTGTGTGCTGCACTTGGCAATGAAATGACTTATGTTATTTGAAAGTACGTATAGAGATTAAGTACTTCAATGTTACTGTATCACAATTTACCTACTTACTCTCTAGGTTTGCTGATAATGCCAATTCGATAGGTACTCTTACGAAAACGCTTGTTTTTTTATAAGCGTAAGATATCCAGTATCCAGGTATGGAGAGGCACACTGATAACGTCCGTTCGTACGCTGCGTAAGAACAATATGAATGAATTTCGACCTAGTGGATGTGTATTTCCAACTGTTTGATATAAACAGTATTTGTTTGAAAATCATGTGGAATATTGCATTTTCGCGATAGCGTTGCGTAAAACCAAACGGACGTTACTTATATTTTCGCCCTCAAAAGTAAATAAATACTATTTCTTTGACAGTAGATAGTCAAAAGCTTGCGTAATGTCACATTTATTTTATAAGGAATTGTACCTATGTCATAGTTATTTTTAATACAAGAACAAAAACTCACGTAGATACGTCAGCGTTTCAGTCGCCGAATTTTGTGTTGATCCTATGCAAAATAACGATAAATAAATGATAAGGCATTTATTCACTTAATTATAACAGTTCTTAATCTAATTCTCGTAGGTGTTTGTAAGAAGCGACCAAGGAATTTAAGGGCGTATGAGTAGGTATTGCAATTTTTGGCGACAAGCTAAAATTATTATGGTGATACACATTCTTCTAAATGACTTACGTTCTGCCTACCCCGGCAGGGATGTAGGCGTGATATATGTATGTATGTGACATTCTTTTTGTACCTCTAGTTCTATAGTTTGTGATAAATACCTATCGGTATTTAAAATAACAGAGGCTTATAGTGTTTCTTACTATAACGACCACCGACGTAAGATGTTATCGAGCTAATTAAGCTCTAGTCTGATGTTTGTTTTACGACGGCCATCTGAAGAAAGGTTATTTTACGATGATAATATATTATATTCATTATTATTTTGTAAGTTAATTTTGCTTCATGAGAGTAGGTAAATGCACTTCAATGCATAGTATAAAATGAAGTCGCTTTTTGCGTTTCTTTGTTACCGCAAACTTCTCTTAAATAATGCAAAAGATTTTGGTGCAGGTTTTTTTTTAAATAGGCGACTTGATTGATGTGATTCAATATAAAGATTTATAATATGTATTATAAATGCATCTTGCTCATGTAATAAAGATAATGTAAGGTCAGTATTGTAGTTGGCAGGATACTATTTTTAATATCCTATAGGTCATGCAGTGATTAGTTTTTGTTTTAATTACGAACTGAATTTTTCCTTAGCGTGGAACCTTTTCTTTTTATTAGGTACCTACCTACTTACTTTGTTAAAAAAAACCGTCTTCTTGATTGATTCTCACGCCAAAAACCATATTCGCTTTCACTTACTTTTTTATCACTGTTCTCATCGATTTTTTCAATTCGATTAAACAAAAAGCCTTGTAAAAAATCCCTTTCGATTTCCGTCCGGACGTGGCGCCATCTGCCTTTATTCTTGTCATGTGTTTGTTCGAATTAGTTTTTTTTCCTTCGAGGCCGGGATTTCACCGGAAATCCCTCGATCCTTCAATGGATGTGGTTAAACATTTAATTTTATGCATTATAGTGGGCTATGGGATGTTTTTGATAATAACCACTCGGGATGAATGAATCAGTTTGGTTTATAAAAAATGTTGTGTAGGTAAACACTTTTTATAGAAAGTAAAAATTAAAAGTCACTTTTTGTGATTGTTAGAGATTACTTTTCAAAAATACCATTAACTTTTTAAACTATTTCTACGTATACAAATTACCTGTTCGTGCTTAAATAATGTAGAAAAGAGACCATAGTTATCACAACGTTTAACTTTATTACTGTAGATACTAACTGTGCTGTAACGGATTGTGAGTTATCTATATGACACAACATTGGACCGAACCCTTTCCTCATCTTTAGAAAATATGTAACAGTTTCAAAGAAAGTCGGATAACAGCCATTGGACCACATTTAGTACAATACTTTTGCGTACGAACAGGTAAATATTTTTATTGCCTCACAAAAGATCTAAGCTGCCGCCTCTTTCTTTACTTTCTTCCGGTCAAATAAGCGCACATCTTTGTGTAAAATATTTTTGGGTCAAATAACATAGAACTCTCTTTGGTTGAGCCGACCATTTTTCACTTCAATATTTTTAAGAGTAGGTACGTACATTGATGACTGAAAAGTTAGGTAAAGTCCATTCGTTTAGATAGTATCGCGTCGACAATGTCATTCAATACAACGTTATCCAAGGGAATGACATTATCATCGCGGCACTATCGAAGCGAATGGACTTTAAAGTATATTTAGGATGTAAAAACCTAATTCAAGCTTTTTAATATTTTTCTTCCTGTGTTATATTATTCTCACTACCTACCTACCTACTTTGTTCCAAAACCTTTCATGAATTTTTTGTTCACTAAAAGCAGGTACTTGTGTGAAGTGCCAAATGCAGTTTTTTCAACTTAGCGAGTCGATTACTTGCAAAAATCCCACAAATATCGTGTTTGCCGGATGCAACATAACCCTTGCACATAAAAAAACAACTTTACGCTACTGTTGAAATTTAGTGGCGTTTCCGAAATAGCGATTTTGGATAGAAAGTCGTTGTTTCCTGCCGTATTGATCATAGTTTGATATCGATATGGTGACCATAATGTTGGTGGGATAGAAAACATTTTATTTACATGTGTTAGGTTAAATGCTCTATTGTATTAGTTCAAAATTGATAGAAAATTACTAGCATTATGATACACTGTAGCTACTACATTAGTCACCTATATTATAACGACTTACTGTCTTCCCTATTTCAAACAAAACATTAAGATTCATGGGATCAGATGTGGATGTAGAGGTTTTAAATAAAATAAGATTACATTTTGAACACTTTTTTTAAGCCTTAACTTTAACAAACTATAAGCAACAATACAATAAAATTATAAACGATTGCCGAGCATATTAACTGTAACGTCATTTTAATGTGTCATATTCATAGTGTCCCCGTCTGAATTTGATCTATTTACTGCAATCAAAGTTATGTATGAAACAAAAACAAGATAACGTCCATACAGTCACAAGTTTACTATCGGTCACGAAACTATACCTACTCTGCTAAGACGAGAAACACAGGTTACGTCCGTTTGTGAGTTACGAATTTTGACCTTATTTCCCTTACAAATACGGTTTATGTCAAATGGTTTGACAGACGCATCCGTCGACGCAGCATTGTGCGATCTGTCAAACGTTTGGCATAAATCATATTCGTATGAATATAAGGTGAAAAATCGCATATGACAACGCTGCTCGAAAATAACGCACAAAAGTTCGTTACGTGACTTTCTTGCCTAAAATGAAATCATGGCACTCCTACTCGAAGGATTTGTAAAAAAAGCCTTCTCTAACATCTGCCTTAGTTCCCACGGAGCAGGGAAAGGATTGCAGGGAATGGTGTGATGGGGCACTATTGTGTACCTCACTCTCTACCTGGCAACACCCATTATGAGCCTTATTAAATTACATTATACCAAAGAAATGATAAGAAAAACGGCTTGTTTTATGATTGGTGTTTCGTGGTGGATCAATAATGATGAATAATTTGTAGTGAGAATGTATGTATTCTACTTATCTACCTATCGCTACTTGGGTATAAGAAACTATTTGAAAATTATGCTAGTAGGTACCTTTATCTTAAAATTTTAACAGTTAATTTGTGCTGTTTTAGCTGTCAGACACATACAAACTTCCAATTACTCACAAAGAACTACCCAATAAAAAGATCTTACAATAACGCAACACAAAAACTTGCGTCGAAACAGCTCACCGCAGAAACTTGCGAGGCAGAAAACAGGCTTAGGCTGCAGTTTCAGTAAATTGACTACCTACAATTTATTTATAAACACCTTTTTTATTGGATTTTAAGAATGTTACTATCTACAACATTAATATTTATGACTATGCTACAAGATATTTACTTACTTGTGTACCTATATTTGACCATAGAAAAGACATCAACGCGATACCTACTTTGACGAGATACACACGAAACGTCCGTTTGTGCGTTCTTTTTGCGCAGCGCCATGACATGCGTTAGGAAAATGCAATTTTCCACCTGATTTTTATATAAATACCGTTATAATATTGGTTTTATATCAAACGGTTTGACAGACGCATCCGCTAGTGCTGCACAACGCTGCGTCGACGGATGCGTCTGTCAAACTGTTTGATATATGAGGTCAAAATTCACATTATCCTAACGCATACGTTACGCTGCGCAATAATTACACGAAAACGGACGTAGCACGTGTTTCTCGCCCATTGCATTGTTAGAAGATAGGCTCACTTTTTGTAGACTTGACCATACATAAGACATCAACGCGATGCCTTACAAACTTACTTTTTGTTTGGAGGTAAATAATTAATACCAAACAGTTTGACGGACGCATTATATCAAATTACAAGTTTATATTAAAAGTTGCAAAGCTTCCTAAACTTGTTGCTACCATAACCGTTCCTAATAACGTTTGTTTTATAAAAACATTTGCCATTTCTGATTCCTATTAATCTTATTTTATTACCAAACATCTTGCAAGTGACATTTGAAAACGTCCGGGAAGAAAAAGCAACAAAATAAAACAAATAGCAACAAAAACAAATAAACAAGTTTTGCCGAAAAGCGATTGCATCTGCTTCTAAATACCGGATGGTACGAAAAAGGATATTACGCTAAGCTAAAGTGTCTTAAATTATGTTCATTTTCCCCAATCACTTTAGGGCCTTCTTGAGTTCCAAACGGTACATTTACCTACTAAAATTATAACAAAATAACTGCTTTTAAACAAAGTATAAAAAAGGTCACCCCATATATGTTACACCTACGCTAAGTATTCCTAGCATTTTCTGCCCTTTTTCTTCTACTCATTTAAGTTTATGAGCAGGAGTAGTGTGTAGTGTAGTGACAGGTTGTCAGCACATCACCTGGAGCTACTCTCGTAACCCTAAATTACGACTACAGCAGCAAGTAAATGGGTTGATGATATTCTAAGCCAGCCTTAAAGTTACTAACATTTTGTATACAGAATGTAAAGTACAGCTCTCCGAATATTGATAGCATTCAGGGTGAACATCGAAAATATTTCAAGAGACGTAAAAATATTTTTGATTTCCCGTAGATAATGCAGTGAGATGATCGTGTTTTTACGGAATTATATTTTTATTTGCCCATACACAAAATATTTATTGCACAATCTCCTTAGATCACTAATTACTAAAGTACAGTTGACGTCAGTTTGAGTTTCGTCCACACCCGTCGAGTCTACGAGTAACGGTCCATACTGTAATATTTTCTTACGGGAAGTTGTCCAGTTTCATAGTTTAATTATGAGCTTATCAGTATTCGGAGAGTTGTCCACACACCGTATCTATATTATTACTTAACCTTCTTTGATCGTATTGTATCACCCACACACCGGTTAAACAAACAAGTCACTGGAATAATTCCAACTTGCAGACACAAGAATGCCTTTGTGATTATGGAGCATTCGGTAAGTAACATTCAGGTCATACGGTTAAGGAAACCATTAACTATTACAGGATTACCTTAATGTTAGTGTTTTTTTTGTTCCAGTTTCGTATTATAAGTAATGATTACCCGACTCAGAAGGAGGGTTGGATTTTTCGAGAGTATGAGGACAAGAAATTCTTTTTCACGGGCAACAGCCCAAACGGCTGGGTAGATCTTGACATTATTAGGTGTCGTTACATTCCTTCTAGCAGCGCGAGTGACACTGGCTATAGGTATTAAAATTTTATAATTTCGAAATGGTGGATTTTAAAACGCAGTCAGGTTTTTGTTTTTTAATAAATCTTCTTGTTTTTGTCATTATTAAAAAAAAGTGTATGTACATAATATCTTTTCTAGTTAAAGTAGGTAAGGTACAAATCTGGAAACACATGTCCATTGAAAGGATGATAAGAAAAACATAAGTTAATACCTGTATGCGGTTTACAGCAGCTAACTATTACCAAAACTGCAACACATTACAAAGATTATCCTAACAAAGGACCGGTAAAGATGTTGCGAAATGTGTTGAATTATGTAATTTCACAAAGAGCCCATCCTGTTTTGGTTTTGGAGGCCCGGCAACCCTTTATTAGCGGTTTGTGCAAACGCATGCGCGCGCATGCCACATGACTTGCCAATTGACTTGCCACATAATGCAATGGCGAGCCGTCGCATTACCGAGACCGCCAACCACAGGCACAGATTGCACAGATTCGACACAATGCTACTTTTAGGGTTCTGTAGAACGGACTCAAACCCTATTTTGTAACCCTCTTGGTTTATCTATTACAAAGTGAGTTAGAAACCAATGAAGCCTTAAATAAAAGCAAACAATGTTCAGAAAACAAATTATGCAAAATTTTCTCATCGTTGCAACATTTTTTACTAGTGCCAAAGAATACTAACTTGATAAGAAAGTCATCTTACTAACATAATAAAATAAATGACATTGGTTTAATGAGACCGTACAGATTTCAAGTAGGTACACTCAAAATTTGTGTGAATCATCTAACGTATTGAATAACTTTATTTTTCGTGATAAGTAGCAGAAAAGCAATTAGCAACTTTACAAATACTACCTACGGAACCATAATTTTTTATCTAAAATCTCTCTTTTTCGTCCTCGACTAAGCTGTGTCTGCCAGATGAGACCAAGGTGTATAAGCAATGATGCGGTGCTTTGAATAAAATACCTATTCTTAAAATGTGACAGATCGCCTCCATACTTATAATAATACTAGTACAATGTGATCATGCAACTTGCGTATCTTGCAGCACATTGCGTCGCTTCGGCCACATTGCGCTCAAGGTGCGATGATATTCTAAAGGTCATCCATTGGCATTATCGATCAATATTTTCTATTATTTGCATGCGGGTGCCATATTGAGACTTTTATTAGCTTGCGAATGTCAAATTAAGACTTCTTACGTGCGAGGCACAAAAATAAGACACATCGATCAAAATATGTGTTCAAAAAAGCATTGTGTTCGTATCGTCAGAGCTTACTTGCTTTTAGTTTTACCTAGAAATGCTAGACTATAGTGACAGGTTGTCAGCCTGTCGCCTAAAATTGCAACACATCGACTCTCTCGACACTGTCTGGACGCGGAAGAAACGGCCTCTCACGTAATCCTGGCATGCGAAGGAGTAGCTAACCACCGGGCACAATGGGTCGGTCGCTCCAAGAAGCCTGTGAACGTCTCAGGAGACTTCTAAGCTTCTAGGAGGAGCTGGGTTTTCTAACGTAGTTAACCGTCCCACCTAAGAACCACCTTTGAGTCTAAATGCGGTAAAGGGAGCCAACAATACAATACAATACAATTAGTGTTCCTCGATAAAAGTACCTGAGTAGAACAAGGTAACGAGTCTTAGCCATTATTTTACAATTCAAAAGCGCAGTAAATTACTGTCAAGTGTCTCTCTTCTTACAACAGGCTTACTTGACGAATGAGTACTTACTGCATGCTTATTGAAATCGTTAACATGTTCTTCATTCTTTATTAAATTCTGACTTGCATCATCTTATTTTATTTATTGCTTTATTATTAAAGTAGTCGCCCGCCCAGCAGATTTACCCGCAACTAGTTACCTAGGTACCGGTTTTTTCTGTGAATCAGATAGATGGGATGGGATGCTGGTGGTCTGTATCAGGTGCTCCAGACTTTCAATGACCATGTGCGAGCAGAAGCATCCGGTCATGCTGTTTTATGTGCTATAAGAACATTTTCGTATGTCACAAGTATAGTTTAGCTGTGTTTCTAGTGCTCTCCATCAGGTACTCCAGATCCTTAAGTGCTGACAAAACGTAGTCCATGTCCGTTTCCGATATGATAGCAAACTCAGTGCCAAATTTCGAGAAGATCGGTTAAGTGGTTTTGCTAATTTGAGTAGTATCCGCAGTCAAACGGCGCTAGGTATCTTTATTGCAGTACAAGTGCAGTACACATTTAAATACTGACATAGCATCATCAGTCAGACTCGGACAATACTTAAGGCACTTACCGCACTTACGTGAAGTTGAAAGACCGATCAAATGTTTGCCTAGCCTTAATTACCAGACAAATAATGTGAGACGAGCTGTTTGGAGTGTGCAAGCTTGCGAAATATTTGACCAGCCATGGACGAGGGGTGTTTGTCCAGAAGTAATGGGTTTGTAGTCAACCATGGAGATGGTAGTTCAGAATGATTCTTCGCCAATCCGAACAAAAATACCTACACAGGTATTTTGAACTGCACTACCCTATGGTTCCTGCTCGGCGCTCTACAATTTTAAAACCAGTAAAATACTGAACTATTTCTCTTTTCTGTGCGACGAGTAATATCGGCTTAGAATAGCAGCACCCCAATTACCTACTCCCCGTGGGTGTCAATAGCGACTAAGGAATAATCATCCAGGGCATGGGCACAGGCAGCAGCGTTCCTTGTGTGAACGAACAAAATGCAACATCTTGAACTGCGCTCGCCAATCCGCCTGCTAAGCATGGTGAGCAATACCCTCCGATAGGGGGAGGCCCGCAGCAGTGCACTGTTGCCGCTGTTATGATATAATTATGGAATTTCTGTTTATTATGGCCAAGTAGGTACGAAATATTGAATAAATCCCACAGGTTATTACAATAGTACTGCTCCGAGATCCTAAGGTATTTCATTCATGATTTATTAGAGTGGTTTTCTGAAGTGAAAATTTTACGTGTCCTGGCTGAAAACGTGGTGATGCTTTGCAGTTACGACTGTGATTTTTTTTCTCAAGATAAAAGACATATGTATTTACATCTAGCCACATAAATAATGTTTGTAAAGTTATTAGTATTTAATAGAATAATCAATAAGTACCTCATTCTCAATTTCGGTGGCCTGTCCCCAATCCCTTTTTTACAACATTTTCATCTCTCAGATAAATCATGTCCAAATTACGTAACAAAAGGTCTTCTGAATGTGTTATGTATTAGTTACCCTACGTATTAATACATAAATATGAATTTTTGGACGCATAGTAAATGAGTTGTATGAAATCTAGTTTGTCCCAGCAAAATACCAATTTCCGTGGCCGTTTTGTTTCACCGTTTTTTTCCCACACCGTCAATATTATATAGATTATAAAACCCCTCCTCGTAACCTATGAAATATGCTGTTTCTGGCAGTGTAAATTGTTTTTCTTTATATTGCTACATTTTCCGTCAAAAATAAAATGTATGATTTCCGCACTCGGAACAAAAATGTGCAATTTCGGTGATAAAGATTTAAATCTATTCACATGAATGAAAAATTCTAATTTAATGCATGCAAATGAGCCTCTGGTTTACTATAAAATAACTACCAAAAAAACTGAAATAACCTTTATAATGAACTTTATTTTTTAAAAAAACCTTGTGTTTCCAATTTCGCTGGCCTAATTTCGGTGCTTTTCGGTGGCTTTTGTTGGTGCTTCTAAGGCACCGAAATTGTATCTATTATTTCAATTTGGATTTAAATGAGTTTTTAAGGAATAATAGCCATTTTGGCTTCAAGTCGGTCAGCAAACTCAGCCATGCTTTCCTACTGATCAGCTAGATAGGAATACTGCTGCCCCATGCTCGCTTTTGTAAAGGACAGCAGTTAAGTTTCTGCTCGCAGCACTATAAGCACACGCCAATGTCCAGGCCTGAGGCAACCTCTGCTCCTAGCGCTGCAAATGCATGCCTGTAAGTTAGCTGGCTAGTTCTTTGTTGACTGCGCTGCTAGCAAGTCGCTGGCAGATTTGAGTTTTGCTTTTAATTCTACAAGCAAACGCCGCGCAGGTCCACCTGACTGGGTTTGTGACTGCACATACTCGAAGCGCTGCAAAAAAAACTAGCCAGGCCCGCTTGATCTCTGGGTAGGCCTGTAGCCGCCTCTGCTGGTAGTGCTGTAAGTAATCAAACTCTGTCAACTTCCACTTACCTACCTGCGTGATTTGTGGCCGACTTTACTTCCAGCGCATTTAGTAAACAACGGCTTCTCTTACCAACCAGCCAGAGCAATAGTCGCTTTCGTAAGCAGCGCTGTGTTCAAAAGCTACCTTACTTGCAGACTACAATCTTGCTAGATTGTGATTACTTCTGGTTGCAGCACTGCAAAAATCGCCGTTCACGCTCACTTCCCAGCTGGCTAGGTCTATGTCGAAGTGCTGCAAGCAAACTGTCACACCCGCCTTTCTGCCGGGAATTTCTTCTTGCAGCCCTAAATGCAAACACTGATTACGACCACTCATTGTCATCCTTGGTATCCAGTCACCTTTTCTTTCAGCGCAGCGTAGCAAGCAAAATCAGGTAGGAACTACTTTTTGAACACAGCTTGGACTGAGGTCGCCTTCCTTGCAGCGCCTCAAGGCAACGCCTTTAACGATCACCTTTAACCAGCCGGCTATGTCTCTGTTTGCAGTGCTGCTAGCCAAGGCTTTCACCCTTGCCTTCGGAACGGCTAGATCTCTGCTTTTGGCGCTGCAAGCTAACACCTGTTAGTCCTACTTACCTACAAGCTAGGTCTGAAATCACCTTTGCTTGCAGTACTGCAAACCCCGAACGGACCATCTTAATATATAAAACTCAAGAAGACTGACTGTCATCAACGCACAGCCTAAACTACTGGACCGATCCGGCTGTAATTTGGCATGCAGATAGCCACTATAATGTAGGCATCCGCTAAGGAAGGATTTTTTGAAATTCATCCCCTAAGGGGGTAAAACGGGGGATGAAAGTTTGTATGAAACTTTCTATTCCTTCGATATAACTGCTTCAAATTTCGTATTTAGGAAGAACTTCAAAAATAATGGAAAACGTGTTTCAGCATTTTCCAATTTTAAACCCCTGAGGGGGTAAGAAAGGGGATGAAAGTATTATATTTACACGCACGCCGCTCCTTTGAAGCTACAGTTTTGAAATTTGGCACCCTTATTTTTAATAAACAGTTGATATTATTTTGATTAAGAAGTATTCAAAATTCATCCCCCGATGGGTTGACATAGGGGATGAAAATTACGCATTGTCGTTAAAACCAAACCCTTGGAGCTAGAAGCGTGAAATTTGGCATCTGTATTCATTAGGCAACGTTAGCCTCCACTAAGAAAGGATTTTTGAAATTCAACCCCTGAGGGGGTAAAACGGGGGATGAAAGTTTGTATTAAACTTTTTATTCCTTTGATATAACTGCTTCAAATTTCGTATTTAGTAAGAACTTTAAAAATAATGAATAACGCGTTTCAGCATTTTCCAATTTTAAACCCCTGAGGGGGTAAGAAAGGGGATGAAAGTATTATATTTACGCGCAGGCCGCTCATTTGAAGCTACAGTTTTGAAATTTGGCACCCTTATTTTTAATAAACCGTTGATATTTGTTTGATTAAGAAGTATTCAAAATTCATCCCCCGATGGGTTGACATAGGGGATGAAAATTACGCATTGTCGTTTAAACCAAACCCTTGGAGCTAGAAGCGTGAAATTTGGCATCTGTATTCATTAGGCAACGTTAGCCTCCACTAAGAAAGGATTTTTGAAATTCAACCCCTGAGGGGGTAAAACGGGGGATGAAAGTTTGTATTAAACTTTTTATTCCTTTGATATAACTGCTTCAAATTTCGTATTTAGTAAGAACTTTAAAAATAATGAATAACGCGTTTCAGCATTTTCCAATTTTAAACCCCTGAGGGGGTAAGAAAGGGGATGAAAGTATTATATTTACGCGCAGGCCGCTCATTTGAAGCTACAGTTTTGAAATTTGGCACCTTATTTTTAATAAACCGTTGATATTTGTTTGATTAAGAAGTATTCAAAATTCATCCCCGATGGGTTGACATAGGGATGAAAATACGCATGGTCGTAAAAACCAAACCCTTGGAGCTACAAGCGTGAAATTTGGCATGTGTATTCCTTAAACAACGTAAGCATCCACCAAAAAGGATTTTTTGAAATTCAATCCCTGTAGGGGTAAAACGGGGGGTGAAAGTTTGTATGAAACTTTTTATTCCCTTGATATATTTGCTTCAAATTTTGTATTTAGGAAGAACTTTAAAAGTAATGAATGACGTGTTTTAGCATTTTCCAATTTTAAACCCCTGAGGGGGTAAGAAAGGGGATGAAAGTATTATATTTACGCGCAGGCCGCACCTTTGAAGCTACAGTTTTGAAATTTGGCACCCTTATTTTTAATAAACAGTTGATATTATTATGGAGTTTTCAAAATTCATCCACCGGTGACATAGGGGATGAAAGTCACGCATTGTCGCAAAAAACAAACCCTTACAGTTAGAAGCGTGAAATTTGGCATATGTATTCCTTAAGCAACGTAGATAGATATCCATTAAAGGGATGAAAGTCACGCATTGTCGCAAAAAACAAACCCTTACAGTTAGAAGCGTGAAATTTGGCATATGTATTCCTTAAGCAAAGTAGATAGATATCCATTAAAGTAGGATTTTACTAATTCAAAGATTTTATTTTAAAGTTACGCATTGTCGTCATTACGGTCATACATAACCAAACCCTTGAAACGTGAAATTTGGCATGTGTATTCCTTGAGGGAGAGGGAGAGGTAGAGGGAGAGAGACAGAGAGAGCGAAAGGGAGAGCGGGAGGGAGAGCAGGTGGGAGAGCGATAGGGAGAGCGGGAGTGAGAGCAAGAGGGACAGCGAGAGGGAGAGGGGGAGGGAGAATGAGAGGGAGAGCGAGAGCGAGAGCGGGAGGGAGAATGAGAGGAGAGCGAGAGGGAGATCGAGAGGGACAGCGAGAGGGAGAGCGAGAGGGAGAGAGGGAGGGAGAGCGGGAAGGAGAATGAAAGGGAGAGCAATAGGGACAGCGAGAGGGAGAGAGGGAGGGAGAGCGGGAGGGAGAATGAGAGGAGAGCGAGAGGGAGATCGAGAGGGACAGCGAGAGGGAGAGCGGAAGGGAGAGCGAAAGGGAGATCGAGAGGGACAGCGAGAAGGAGAGCGGGAGGGAGAGCGGGAAAGAGAGCGGGAGGGAGAATGGGAGGGAGAGCAAGAGGGCCAGAGAGAGGGAGAGCAGGTGGGAGAGCGGGAGGGAGAGGTCCCACTGCGCCACATCAGTCGTCTTTTAGATTATACATAACGTGTTTAGGCGTTTTTTTCTGTTTATCTCTAAAAGAGAAAGGAAAGGGGCAAGATATTTGTGTTTAAGTGCAACAAATCACAAAGCGCAATATACTTTGGTATATTTGTTATTTCTTATGACTACGCGGGCGAAGCCGCGGGTTTTAGCTAGTACTCGTATATGGACCGGAACCGGACCAAACACTGATACCGCAGAAAAACTGTGTAAGCCGTTTTGTGGGACTATGTACATAGATGTTACGTGAAATTGAGCTTAATTTAATAAATAAATATAAAATAAAAACAAAACACCACCCACGATTTAGCATCTACTAGCGTCACTACCAGCAATCAGCATGCATCAATGTAAACGAAACCGAACCTCACCAGACTCGCCTGCCTAACAGCTAAGTTTGAGCCCTCATACTTGCATCACTCATCAGTATTACTACTATAACAGCCACAATAAAGTCCACTGCTGAACATGGGCTTCCCCCTTGTAGGGGGGTATTTGCCATACTCACCACGCTTGGTAGGCGGGTTGGTGAGCGCGATGCAAGATGTTGCAATGTGATTGCGAAATTTATTCCTTAGTCACCTTTAACGACACCCTCGGGAAAGATATGAGGTGATGACATTAGAAGCCAGCATCAAACGACTACGGCACCATCAGTATATTATAAAGGCAATTCCTGCTTGGATTAAACGTCTATTGTCAAGAGCTTTAGCCAGTTCTCTGCATCAGGAGTGTAATTTGTATTTATACAACCGGGAAAACCGCAGAGGGAACATTCATTCATAACGTGGCATAGGTTTGTGGCGTGGCTAAGGTTTGGTCAGTACTTGTGTCACTACAACACAAGCACGCAGCGCAGTACGCAGCGCTATAAACAACCCATCGGACTCTTCTGCCCTCCAGCTAGGTTTAAGGCCACCCTAATTGCTTCACCATAAGTAAACTTCGGTCAGACTTGGCTTTCTCACTTGCACTGTCTACGCTCACATCTCGGACAGCAAGTTTGCGTTTGCCTCTGCTGATCTGCTTGCAGTGCTACGAAAAAAGGCCGTATCTGATCACCGACCGACTGGCTAGGTCTGTGATTGAAGCGCTCCAAGGAAACTCTGGTCAGCCTCGCCTTCCCGCCTAGTACGTAGGTCTGCGACTGCGACCACACTTCTGCTGCTGCAAGTAAACGCCGGTCAGGTCCACCTGTCCGCCAGCTTGGTCTACAAGCATCGCGCTTGCACTCCACTGCTGCCAGATTTCTAAATCTCTGCTTGCAGTGCTGCAAGAAAACGCCGTTCACGCACGCCTGGTTCTGAGGCTGTCTTTGGTCACCGCGCTGCAAGCAAACGCTGATCAGGGCCACTAGCCTACTGGCTGGGTTTCTGGCCGTCTGCTTGCTGTGGTTGTAGTTGTGGCAAGCTAACCTAAACCACTTTTGCCTTCTGTGCTTGTTTCTGCTTGCAATCCTGCAAGCAAACACAAGCCAGGATAGGCTCCTCGCCTGCTAGATCTATGGCAGTCTCTTCTTGCAATTTCGGTGCCATAAATGCAATTTCGGTGGCACAAAATAAATTTCGGTGCCATGGCAATTTCGGTGGGCGAAATATCTCATTAAATACTAAAGTTATAGATTTTTCCTTAAAAATATGGATTAAGGAAGTGAATATTTCAGTCGACATAAAAAAATTATAACATAAAACCCAAAAATGAAAAAATCCACCGAAATTAGGAAAAAAATGCACTTGTTGAAAATGCCTCATTAGATTAGATCGAAGCACGTTTATTGTTTCCAAAGTAAGATTATTCTACAAGAAAAATAATATTTGCCAGCAACCAAATGACAGCTTCTGACAGCCGGAACTGGACGTCCTGTTACCTACCGCTCGTACTCTCATAAAAATACCGCAGAATGGTGAGTGTAAGAAGTTAAGAACCACCTTAGTTCCTAATCATCAATAACAAATTGTATTAATAATGATCACTAATGGGGGCCGGATTGAGACGGAGTGGCTGCCATTCCATTTCAATTACATTTTTTGTCGGTCACACGCAATTTCCGCGAGTAACTCTGTCCTTTGCTAGCTAGAGTGTGAAGTGAGGACTAGTATGGATACGACTAGCAATTTTGTGAATATAAAAGGCGATATACCGAAAAACCTAATTAAAATCTACTAAATTTAGTTTATTTGTAGTTTTTTTACATTCTTTGGTAAAAAAATATCATTTTTAGATTGTTATTTGGTACTGTACTAGGTACTTGATTTATTAAAATAAGGAAAGTCATTCTCTACAAATAGAACTCTTATTCTATTTTTGGAAATAAAATAGAGCCTCAGCACTGGACACCATTTAAAACAGTTACTTAGTACTTGCTTGTTTTGTATCATGCGCATTTTCATTAAACTATTCCACATATTGACGGGTCTTTTACTCACGGTTTGTTTTTATTGAGTTCCCGATATTTAAATCAGTATATTCATGGGTAAACTGATAAGACTGACTGGTAAGACTGAAAATCTTCACTCATCCTGCTGCGTTTTTGAGAAACAATTTGTCACTATCGGAACTCACTTGAAAGTCGTCTCGACAACACACGCACACGGTTGTGCGGTGTAAGTAACCACCACAGATACGAATGTGTTGTACGTTTAGGCACGGACTCATTTTTAGGTACACAAGTAACCACTTCTTAGAGTTTTACTGATGATAACATCGGAACCTTAAAATTGAGTGTCGCATAATACTTTGAATAGACAAATGGCAGATCCACAATGTTCCAACGTGGCTAGGCCGGGGTGAACGCCCTCTCTTGTCCTCTGCGGGTTGTAACTCTTGAGGCCTCTCGCTGGAGCTCCGCGTCAGCTTTTGAGCCTTTCTGCGTGTCTTAGTACTTTACACCATTTTATAAATTGGACCAGAAAGGTGTCGACTTTGTAGTACAAGAAATACTTTGAAAATGCGCTGAGTGCTTACAAAATGCGACAGCAAGCGTATTTTTTTTTAGGTTAGGCTCTATCCGTACAACGATTTTATTTCGCGTGAATTTTTTACTGAATCTTCTGCGAGTTTCCGCACTGACATGTAATAATTGGTTATTAATGTATTTTTTGGTTTTGTCGAACAAAATAAAATACATATCACACAATTGAATAAAACCACGTTACGCGAATAAAATTCGTTGTGCGGTCAGAACCTTTGGTTAATATGATTTGTATCCTACATTTTGGTAAGTAAGGAGGAACAATAATGATGGGGATTCGTTCGCTGCTATTCCGTAATGGCGGATGTGATTTGGTTATAATTTTGTTTTTTTCGTTTATTTGAGTGTTTAGTGAATAATTCTGATAGTGTATTATACAGTAAACTATTCTTAAAGTGAAAGTTAAATAGAAAATCGTAATTAAAGCATGTATCTGACATTGTGTAATAGTGACGAGCGAATTACCACGTGGCGCAGAAATTTTACTATCACGTTTCTGTTGCCACACAAACTGCGCAGCACAGCCCCTAGTCGAAAGACTAGGATCTCTGTGCTGTGGACTAGGCTGCGTCCCCAGACCTACGGCACGGCGCCGGTGCCGTGGAAACTCACGGCGACGGCGGGCACCGTGCCGTGCCACGGTGTACACCGTGCTATGGCACGGCGTGCATCACGTCAGCGTCACGGCGTGCGTCACGTTAGCGTCACGGCGTCAAAGCTGACGCGGGTATTATATTCTTTGGTTGTTGCTACTGACACTGGCCACTAAGACGGGCAAGTATTATCTGGGGGCACGGTCGCGCTCCGGCCAAGACAAGCCATGCAAAAATATGACATAGATATCGCGAGGGCAAAATCATGAGAGTATGAGTACGAGACTATCATCAAAAGTATGAGACTATCATCTAAATTAAATCATAACAAATATAATGTCACAGTCGGAAAATAAAACAAAGACTAAATAAAACAAACAAGTATTGCAGTGGTGTGGATGATATTCCACCTAATTATGTAACTATTATCTATTATATAACTATTATTCTCAACTCAACCAGGCATTTGAATCAGGCATTTTTCCCGACGCGTTAAAAATAGTTGTAATTAAACCTATTATAAAAAGGCGGCGTTGCAAATATTATTAGTCAATACAGGCCAATTGCGATTTTACCATCAGTGTAAAAAACATTAGAACGGGCAATGGCAAATCGAATCAACGATTTCTTGGAAAAATATAAATTATTGGATAATGATCAATACGGCTTTAGGAAAAAATGCACCACATCTCTGGCTGTCTACACTTATATTCAAGAGGCAATGAACTACATTAGAAATAAAGATTACGCTGTAGAAATTTTACTGGATATTATTGTTTTTTATTAATAACTAAAACTAAAAATGATCGCGGAACATACATGTGGTATTTTCGAATACCCCAAGATGTGAGGAATCTAATTTATTTTTATTGACGTCACTTTGTGGTCTACCCTGTATATCTTTTTTACAGTATATAGTCCATTCAAACTCATAATGTTATGTATGAGTCATGACCAGCCTAACCGGAAGGCCAAGTTACGTTGGACGCGTAGTATCTAAGTATTGGATCATGGTGTCATTTTAATAAATGACCCAAAGATTGCGAATTGACTGTATGCTCTTGCCCGGCGACATTTTACATAAAAGTGTTTTTAATAGGAATCCATGTATTCATTTTGACAATGGAACGATAGGGTTGCCTCTAATTTATCGATATATAAGGTTACATTTATTTTATTAAGTGCAAATCTCTTAAGGGTGTGTTACAGATAAAGATATATTTATTTGTAAAACATGAGTAATATAAGAATATAGATGTCACTGTCAAACTCTTGTTTTACTCACAAAACTGAACAACATTTGTTAGAAACATTTCTTCGAAGTATGAAAAAAAAACACACACTTTTTCAGCATTTTTGCATGGGAGGCCAAATTTTTTTTAATGTTTCGAAGAAAAGTTTCTAACTAAAGTTGTTCTTTTTTGAGTGTAGACCGACCCCTTCAGAGATTTGTATTTTATTAAATGTGATCCTAAATAGATAAGGTATTCATCGAAAATACTGCTGTGTATCTAACCAAAAAAGTGGTGCGGTACTGTCGCCAACAAATCTACCTACACATTTAAGGGTTCAACCTATACTGGTTTTTGTAAGTATGTATATGAAAACCAGTATTAGTTGGACCCCAAAATGGGTAGGTGGATTTGCTGGTGATAGTATATTGTTGACCCTGTGATGCCGGATCAATATGGCATTACCTAAATATTTCTACCAGTGGGTGTTGTAAAAGGCGACTAAAAGATGAAACCAGAGAATGGGCAGCAGCATTTCTTGCGAATATTTACAACTGTGTATCAGTGGGTGAAACTGCTAGACAAGCCGATAGTACTTAATTAGCATAAGATTTGAAAGAACTATAGATTGGTACTTTGAAAAGTTTATTTATTTATACCTAACAATTTTATTTTATAAAACGTAAAATAATTTTTGACTTCCCATAGTAAATGCAATTAGTTGATCGCCATTTTGTTTTACAAGTCGAAAATTTATTCTATGGCAAGTTGTTCAATTTCGTGGTCTGAATGCACCCTATCAGTATTATTAATTAGCGTAAACGATCATAATAAAAATACAGAAACCCGATTGCAGTAATGTCAAAAGTTTTTTTCGTCTCAAATCGGCCATTTGTACCTAATTTAAGAAATAGTTATATACGAGGAAATTTTACTAGTGACCGATGGCAAAAACTTAGAACTAACTGGTGATAAGGAACAACTTTCCCCGAGGAACATAGGTCGAAATACGAAAAAAAAAATTGACCTCCCATAGTAACTCAATGCAGCTGATCGGCAATTTTGTATGGGAAGTACAATTTTTTTTTTTCATATTTCGATCTATGTTCCTTGGGGAAAGTTGTTCCTTATCACCAGCCGATTCTGAGTTTTTGCTATCGGTCACTAGTAAAATTTCACCCCATATGTTCAATGTCATATGCGCTGCTGAAACAAATCTAACGAATGTATTTACCTAGGCAACCCATACATACATAATAACTCCCGAAAAGCATACTCTTCTTCAGAGGAAGAACAATCCTCACCAACCGTTATTATCGATATCGACAAATCTGTTATCGAAGGCGAGAGTACAGCACATTTAAATTTTTCTTATTTTGGCATATTTGTTACAGCGCATGTCAGGCCACATGACAAGCTACGTCAGTCATAGTTAAGATATTGTTCTTTAAAGGACTTGGAACATTTTTGTATGAGAACTATGCTGTTCCTCTAACTAAATATAAAAAATATAGATCAAAAGAATTGAATTGTATGAACATAGAACATAGTCATTCAAGTGTTTATTTTTTACTTTCGCGACATTTCTCTAGCATGCGGGATAGGTATTCTTAAATCTCTAATGGGCGTCGGTGACCACCATCGCAAGGTCGTCTCTACTCTTCGCCAGTCGTGCCTTTAATCTTAAATCCAATTATGTTATTATTCAGACTAAATTGTCTTTTTTTACAGTAAACCTACAAGGAAAACATAAAATTTCGTTTTATGTTAGCTAATAATCCGTTACCATCGTGCGTGTCAACTTTAAGCTGCTATTCCGAATAGACCAGCCGACAGCCGACAGCACATACTGCAAGGTCCGCAGCTATCGGTAGTTGCAGCACATGCTGCGGCAGTTGCAGCAGATGCGATTCCGAAGGCACCGGCCAACAGCCGACGGCACATGCCGCGACTGCTGATGGTTGCATGTACACTTAGTTAGATATGATAGGTACCCACAGGTAGTATGTACCTACGTACATACATAAATCACGCCTTAAACTCTTGCGGGGTAAGCAGAGCTTTAACGGCCGCAAAAATGCGGTCGTTATCGCCACCTTTATTAATATTGAGGGCCAATTGAGTTATTGTCGTGTATCACTATAATGACAGGTTGTCAGCCTGTCGCCAAAAATTGCAACACACATGTTACTTTCGAGTCGCTGCTTACGACACTCACAGGAAAATATGGAGTGATGCTATTCTAAGCTGGCATCATACGGCAGAGTAGCAGGTAGGTACATAGGTACTTACAGATAACTCACGCATGAACTGTAAGTATGTACTTAGTTGGTACAATTCAGTGTACCGCACGCAACTCGAACCTAGGTAGGTCTAACCTACCTAAGGTAAGGTACCTTTGAAATAACCGCTGTCGGGTTTCGTTTTTTAATAAGTTTAATAGTTATTTACTTCTTAGTTATTTCTGAACCACACATTTTACGTTTTATAGCAAAATAGCAAAAATAGATACGTGCGTATCGCATGGCCGCTGCAGCAATACTGATCTGCAGTCACGGCAGTTGCGGCATACGCTGCAATACACTTTAATCCACCACATTTTTTTTATTTGACTTTATGTCGCTCCATGTCGTGAAGTCATTCTTTTTATTTTCATCAGTCAGCTACCAGTATTAGTTATCAACATCCAACAGACGATGTATCTGCATCATAGACCTGAAGACGGTGTTTTGTCTTTTAATATTTCATTATTTTCTATTTAAATCTACTCACATGGACGTTTATCATGCATATCATCTTTCAAGCATTTTGCCTGCGGTTTCACTTGCGGTTTTTAGCTGCTTAATCTAATTACAAAGTTTGAAACAAATTGCATTAAAAATCCTTGATTGACCTAAAGTAAAACTATTTACCCGTTTAGTTTTTTTTATATTGTAAGACATTGTTTTAGCTGGGAAGGATGCGCATGTGGATAAGTTTGCCTTTTAAGCAAAGTGGGTCTCCCTTAATTAAGTCTTCAATGGACCATTAGCTTTTCCAGGCATTTTCTATTCGGTGATTTTTTCTTGCTGGTTTTGGTTTACGCTTAACGCGCTTGGCGTAAAGCGTAAAATAGAACTAACTAACAGTTAGTGGTTTTGGATGAAGACTATGTATCTAACTGTTCTAGTTCTTTTTTATGCTTGGTTATGAGTTTATAACCTACTTTTTAAGATACCACGTAGATGCCAGTTTCTGGAACAATTGCTCTTAAGTCTGTGTAAAAGCGGATTTCCTTGCTTGCACCACGTTTTATGGAGAAATCTTGCTCAACAGACTGTAATTTTAAACAACTTCAAAAATAGTTACATATGTTTTATCTATTCCTTGTTGGGGAAGATCATTCACGGTGGAAGGCTTTAGCATAATCAATAAGTGCTTAAATACAGCTGTTTGTAGTATTCTGTGTCGTAATATGAATACGTAGTAACAAAATTTGATTTTTCTAGGAATTATGCTACATCTTAGAGAAATGTCACAATAGTAATAAATGAACTCCTTACTATGCTCTCTTAATTGACATACATCACAAACCTGTTGGTTAATATTTTACCATTTGTTAGCTTTGGGGTACATTTTGACCATCATCCTTTCCAACCATGAAAATCAAGATATTTCGGCTGTTATTTAAGCTGTCAGCAAAAAAATGCTATTTGTGATGCCAAAAATTGACTTTGTTAAGCAGAAATTGCTATTCGTTAAGCAACTCTTGAACAGTAAATATTTCTGAAGAACAATATATTTTATCAGACATGTGAACATAGGTAATAAGAAAACTCCAATGAGCGTGTCATACGTATAAAAATTTTGTTATGCGATTACACAGCACGTAAATCCGTGCCCGGCGTGAATAAGTTGATATGTCTAAAATGATGATTTTACAGGAGAGCGATTTTAAGGTTTTGAACTTATTTCCTAAATCCAGTTTTTTGTTCAATGCAACAATTTTACTTGATCTAGCTATTATTTTGAGAGATAAATCAAATGTTAATGAGCAATTATTGAATAAAAGCTTACTTTACGAGATAATAAACTTATCAATGGTGTTTTTTGACTGTTATAGTTGTATAATTAGACTTATTCATATGTTCACAATTTTCACAAACGACATATTCACTTATTAACCTTGTTGTTAATATGAAACGTTACTTGAAATAAGCGAATCTCATCAATCTTATGCCGTGTGATGCCGGCTTAGAATAGCATCACCCCAATTCTACCCGTGGGTGTCGTAAAAAGCGACTAAGGGATAATCATCCACCGAATGGGCAGCAGCGTTTCCTGTCAATGCAACATCTTACACTGCGTTCGCCAATCCGCCTGAAAAGCGTAGTGAGTATGGCAATACCCTCTGATAGGGGGAGAACCATGTCCAGCAGTGGACTGTTGTGGCTGTTGGCATCAATCTCATTAGCCTATAGCAGTCTACTGCTTGGTGTAGGCCTCCCAGGCTACGTCACAAGTCACGATCTCCCGTTTTTCCCTTCCAGTCGCTTTTGGCGACTCTCTTTAAGTCATCGGTCCCTCTGGCTGGAAGGCGTCCAACGCTACGCTTGCCGAGTCATGGTCTCCTTTTGAAGACCCGCTTACTCCACCGTCCATTAACTCTGCGACATATGTGACCAACCGACTGCACAAATCAGCTTGCCACACTTCCATACTATGTCTGTTACTTTAGTCTTTTGGCGGATAATAGTTTAAAACCTTATCCATTATCCATTAGCGAGATTCTTTAGACCTTTCCATAGGCCTCTGAGTGAAATGTAGCAGGTTGCCCATTTTTACTGTCTGGTTCTACGTTTAGGTGTCATGAAAAGTAAGATGCACTGATCGAACAACTTAGTCTTGAGGCGTTGTGGCAAAAGTGACTCCAGAATATTATGAAACTTCTAAAATGCTGCCCAGGCTAGATGCACTCTTCTAGTGATTTCAGCCTCGAAGTTGTATTTTCCTAACTGCAATGTTTGCCTAAGGTAAACATACTTCTGGACAACTTCAAGGTCTACACATTCTACTGATTGAAGATGACCTTGCTATTGTCCAAGTTTCATCTCGAGGCTCACACGCTTCTCGACCTCGAGGTCGTATTTAGACTTGACAATTTTTTGCAGGCTTATTATGGATATGTGGCCGGCAAAGTGGAGATGCTTGAGATTTTCACCATTCACGTCAATGCCCAATCAATCCCACAGTAAGGTCTTGAATACATCCCGCAGCAGCGTCGTGGTAAAAAGTTTCGGGGATATAACATCACCAAGCTTTACACCTCGGAGTAGTGGTATGGGTCTTACTTTCTGGTTTTGTACTTGAACGGAGATGATCTTCATGTGGTTTAGGTCATCGTCGCTGATTTATACAACCAGCGATTGGCTATTTTACTCTTCTGACTTCTGTATGACCTGCAGTACAGTATGGATGTGGTTCACAGTGCTGAAGCCATTACGGAACCCAGCCTGTTTCAGTGGCTGGAAGATGTCAATTCTTGACGCCAGACGATTACGGCCATGAAAAGGTTATAGACGTTTTACCCAGTAGTTTGATCGGCTCAATGTGTTTGTGAATGTGTCTGCTCCTTCGCCGCCTTCAGGGTTGTCCCATTGGCAATTGTGGAGTTGAATAGCCTTTTCCACTAGCTTTGAGCAGCGTAGCAAAGGCACTCCGTCTTCCTCGGGAGCCTTCCTATTATTACACTGCCTCAGATCACTCGATTCCAGCTATATCTACGTCCGGGAGATTGTCCGTAAAGTGGCAGGAAAGAGGGCTCTGTAGGCTATCGCATCAGAGGAAGGTTTTTATTAAAGTTCTCGATTTCAGCGAGAACCCTTGGAACTGATGTGACGGTATCACCATTCAAGGCAGTTAGCTTTGCTACATGATTCCTTCCCAGTGTCTTAGTAAAGACTTTTGTCCGGCGATTGCCTCTTGTAAGAGTGTTTGAGCTTCGGAGGTCACGTCTCACCATGCTTCTGTCTCTCTTCTCTTCTCTATCTTTTTTATGAAAAGATTAGAAGCATCTTTTTCTGGAAAAGCATCCTCTGGTGTCTCTATGTAAGTTTGAAACTTGAAAGTTTGGACTTTGTCTTTTCGTCCTTTGTGAATGTGCCTCACTCTTGTTTCTTATATAGACCTGTTTTTGCCTTCTAAGTTCTCGTCAGCATTTATAGTGTCTCCAGGAGTTCTTATTGTTGGAACTTGTGTCCGGCAGGTTGGGATGCAGAGCGGGCCTCATCATGAGATTTCTTTTCCACTTGAAGTTGGTATTTATTTAGGACTAGGTAAAACCCGCGGCTTCGCCGCGTACCTACTCATAAAAAATAACAAAGATACCTAAGTATTTTGCGCTCTGTGATTTGATGCTCTCCCTCTCCCTCTCACTCTCCCCCTGCCAGATTTCAAAACTGTAGCTTCAAAGATGCGGCATGCGCGTAAATATAAAACTTTCATCCCCTTTCTTACCCCCCCCCTCAGGGGTTTAAAATTGTAAAATGGTAAAACATTTCATTCATTATTTTTGAAGTTCTTCCTAAATAAGAAATTTGAAGCAGTTATATCAAAAGAATAAAGAGTTTCATACAAACTTTCATCCCCCGTTTTACCCCCTTAGGGGTGGAATTTCGAAAAATCCTTTCTTAGTGGATGCTAACGTTGCTTAATGAATACACATTACAAATTTTACGCTCCTAGATCTAAGGGTTTGGTTTTTACGACAATGCGTAATTTTCATCCCCTATGTGAACCCATCGGGGGATGAATTTTGAAAATTTCTAAATTAAAATAATATCAACTGTTTATTAAAAATAAGGGTGACAAATTTCACAACTGTAGCTTGAAAGGTGCGGCCTGCGCGTAAATATAATACTTTCATCCCCTGTCTTACCCCCTCAGGGGTTTAAAATTGGAAAATGTTAAAACACGTCATTCATTATTTTTGAAGTTCTTCCTAAATACGAAATTTGAAGCAGTTATATCAAAGAAATAAAAAGTTTCATACAAACTTTCATCCCCCGTTTCACCCCCTCAGGGGTTGAATTTCGAAAAATCCTTCCTTAGCGGATGCCTACATTATAGTGGCTATCTGCATGCCAAATTACAGCCGGATCGGTCCAGTAGTTTAGGCTGTGCGTTGATGACAGTCAGTCTTCTTGAGTTTTATATATTAAGATACCCTCTTACGTGTCTACCTCTGTATTAAACCTAATAATCACAGACACTTCCCTAAATAAGTGCCTAATATCCGTCATGATAAACTCAGTCTCACTCTTTGTCCTCCCGTCTGGGCTTTTTTAGTTCCAATTCTGTTGGGGCTTTTTCTGGAAAAAGGTAACCATACCGGGACAAAAGAACTTCGCTTGCTTAGGAAGTCAACCAGCATTTGGTTTCTGCGCCCAAATGCTGGTTGACTTCCTAATGTCGTGCGTAGCCATGTCGTTCGGCGACACATCGTCACAGCCTCCACCTCTTCGTTAGAGCTGCTCGAAGTCATAGCATAGTCAAGTGAGTATAGCCGCTTTAATGACCTTGAGAGAGAAATGTTAGAAATAACTTTTTGTTAAAGCAGGTGAAGAGGATTATAGTTAAAGTATTTTCACTTTAGACACAGATTTTGTGATGCTAAAGTAAGGTTCAATGATGTCTTAGGTAACTTTGAACTACTGTTTAGCTGATCTCGGTCATAACTAATTTGGGACAAAAAGAGATATTATTTTTGAACCCTTTAGAGATTTGAGAAACTATGGGCCTTACCACAAAAAAAGTTCGACACACACAGTTGAACGCTTGTCTGGCGTACCAATTTTTTGTATAGTGTTTAAAATTTAAAAGCGCGCTCGTCTAGCTTTTTTGTGGGAAGGTTTGAGAAACTATATGAGTCGCTACTCGAAAGATTATTTACATAAATTGATATATCGCATAAAGACTGCAGAGACTATTTAAACAAATGGACTTATCAAATGTAAGACTAAAGAGACCATTTAGATAAATTGACTTATCAAATGTTAGACTGAAGATACAATTTAAACAAATTGACATATCAAATTTAAGAATGAAGAGACTATTTAAACAAATTGTCATATCAAATGTAAAACTGAAGATACTATTTAAACAAATTAACATATCAAGTTACACACTTTAAGAGTGAAACATTTCTAAGTGAGTAAATTGAAATATCAAACTTTAAACATGTATGTGGTGTTTGTGAATAAGTTGACACATCGACATGTTCTTAATTTTGTACAAAACTCGTAAAATTATACCTTGATAAATAGTGTTGTCAACAAAATAACGCAATAAACAGAGTTATTTACTTATTACCGAATACGATATTTCGGCCTATAATGAACATATCGAGATGATTTTTTGTGACATACAACTTCATAGCAAAAGAAAGCGGTTGAGCTAATAAAAAAAGTATCATACATCGACTTATCAACTTATTCACGCCGGGCACGGAAATATTTAAAAAAAATTAAATAGCAACTCAATAATCAATCAAATATGTCGAGGTTGAGCCTCAAAAAAATACACAATGGTAGTGTTTTTAATTGCTCACGGCAGTTTTCCTCTTCCGTTCAAATAAAACGAAAGCCAAAGTACTTGTCAAGCACAATATTATCCGTGTCAGAGACCATGTCAATCATGTCGATGGGCGTGCTCAACTATTACAGTGCAGCAAAAAAGAGTAGACAAAAAATGAGGGCGCCACTGTGTAAGAAATTTCAAAATTACATGGCAACATTGTCAATTTTTTAGTTCCACTTTATTTAATTTCTACTCTTTTTTGCTGGACTGTAAATATGTCAGAAGTCAGGCCTCTGTCATGTACTTAATCATGTCAGAGGCCTTCTTCTTCTGAGTCGTTTTCTTCACTGCTGAAGGTCGTGTCCACAAAGTTTCGCAAGCACGTTCGAAGTCAAGGTTCTCCATTTATCTCTGCTCTCGGCTTTTCTTAGGGCATCGGTTACAGGGGCTCCAACCAGCTGTTTCACTTGGTCCACCCATCTCGATGGAGAGCGACCACGTGAGCGTTTTCCTTCCACTTTCCCAAATATGACCAACTTTTCGAGGTTGTCTGGTTCTCTACGCGCCACATGTCCAAAATAGCTGAGGATCCTTTGGTAGCATATGGTGGATAAACGAGTTTTATTCTCAGCTGCTCGAGAATAGATTTATTTGTTCTTTTCGCTGTCCAAGGAATACGTAGCATGCGTCGCCAACACCACATTTCAAATGCATCTATCTTCTTTCTTTCAGTAGCACGTATTGTCCACGACTCAGCTCCATACAGGAAGATTGAGAATACCAATGTTCGCATTAGTCTTATCTTTGTATTATTTCTAATATTTCGATCTTGCCAGATTCTAATAAGCTTGGTCACAGCTGTTTTGACATCTGAATGCGACGACGTATCTCCTTCTCACATCCGCCCTGGTTACTAATGAGTGATCCTAGGTAGACAAATTCGTTTACATACTCCAGGTCTTTTAACTCTCCAGTAGTTGTAAGTTCGCCGGCTCGGTCCACTATCATCACCTTTGTCTTTGTCCGATTGATTGATAGACCTACAGCCTCACTTTCTCTCTCTACTCTCCGAATGAGTTCAGCCATCTCACTCTCAGAAGACGCAAACAGTGTGGTGTCATCTGCGTAGCGCAGGTTGTTGATTTTTGCACCGCCTATGCGAAATCCTTCCTCCCATCCTTCCAATGCTCTCCGCATGATGTACTCTCCGTAGATGTTAAACAGCACTGGCGATAAAATGCATCCCTGTCGGACGCCTTTTCGGGCTTGAATGGGTTTGATTCGCAGTCATTTACTCGGACTACGGTTTCTCCATTTTCATACAGATGCGATATAAGGATTACCAAATGCTCTGGGACACCCATCTCTCCTAGGACGCGCCATAAACAATCCCATCTGACACAGTCAAAGGCCTTCGAGTAGTCGATGAAACACATCAATAGTGGTCGGTTGAACTCTCGACTCTTTTCAATAATTTGCCTGATATTAACTATTTGTTCCTTTGTGCCTCGGCCCTTGACGAACCCAGCTTGTTCTTTAGGGATTTGCCATTGCAAGTATCTATTTAGTCGGCTATTAATGACATAAAGAAGAATTTTGCTTGCATGTGAGATAAGCGCCACAGTTCGATAGTTGCTGCAAACCTTGGTGGATCCTTTTTTGTGTAAAGGTATGAGAGTGGATCTCTTCCAGTCGTTAATCCATTCGCCTGATTTCCAAATTTGGTTGCATAAGTCACGTAGAACTTTCACCCCATTTGGCCCTACGTGCTTCAATTCTTCTGCAAAAATAGTGTCACATCCGGCAGACTTGTTGTTTTTCAGCTTGTTGATAGCACATTTGATCTCGGAGTCCAAAATATCTGGTTCCAGCTCTTTTATGATTTTGCAAGATGTCGTAGGTTGTCCGACCGACTCTGCACGATTATCCTGTACAGCTCCTCGCAATACGCCCGCCACCTTTCAGTAACCTTGTCTATTTCTGTTATCAAGTTACCCGCATCGTCTTCCACGGCCCAGGTCTTCGGCTTAAATTCTCTCGTGATGTATTTCACTTTCATGAAAAGATCTCGTATGGATACTTGCAGCATGGTCTTCGATATCTTGACAGATAGAGTTGATATGATCATTTTTATCACGGCGACATAATTTTTGTATTTCAGCTGAGCGCATCTGATATTGATCTTCGCTGGTACCAACATTATTCATCAGCAGATTCTTTCGCTCTTTTATAGCGTCCCATGTTTCCTCAGTTATCCATACTTTTTTGGGTCCTTCATCATTTTTGATTTGCGATTTCTTGCGAGTCGTGATAACAAGGTTTTAAAACTGTTCCAGTTTGCTTCTTTGTCCTCGTTGCTGTTCGCTGCCAATTCAGACACTTTTTCATTAAAGTTTTCCTCAAAGGCAATAAGCTCTGTTGGTTTTAAACGTCTTTGCGACTTATAGTTATTACGTTGACAGCGCTTTAGCTTGATATTCAGCTCAGCCACTAGCAATTTGTGATCACTACCACAGTCAGCCCCGGGATAGGTTTTTGTGTTCGTGATACATGATCTCCACCTTTTTGCTATCGCGATATAATCGATCTGGTTACGAGCCCGATCTCCTGGCATTATCCAAGTATAGAGTCTTCTTGGATGATTTTGGAAGCATGTGTTCATAATAGTGAGAGAATTTTCTGTACAAAACTGAAGCCACATTTCTCCCCTCTCATTTCTGTCGCCTAGTCCGTACTTTCCGACTGTTCCTCTCAGGTGATCATCACTAGAGGTATTGCCCACTTTGGCGTTCATATCCCCCATCACAATTGTGATCTCCCTTCTTGGCATTGATTGTAGGACGTCATCAAGCTTGCCATAAAACTGTTCAATTTCATCTTCCGAGGAATTCGATGTAGGTGCATACACTAGAACAATATTTAAGCGACATGGTTTGGTGTTTAGTTTTAAAGTCATGATCCTGTCATTAATCGGGTTGTAGCCTAGCACAGAGTTATTGATATGAGGTGATACAGATATAGCTACTCCATTCTTGCTTTCATCCACTGGTCCTGAAAAGTATGTTATGCGGCCGGAGGCAGTTGCATAAAACCAGAACCTCTCAAATGAGTCTCAGTCAATCCTAGAATTTCGAGATTGTAATTGGTCTGCTCTTTATCTATGATCTCTCTCTTTCCCGGTTGCAAAAGGCCACGAACATTCCATGTGCCTATTCTTATCCTTCGAAGAAGTGCGCGGTCACGAAGACCAGATGCTTCACCAGTAGCATTCTGTCCACTCTGGGCCTGGTGTGCCACTCCAGGGTGGCCAGTAGCATATTTCACACCATGTGACCTGGACTCAACATGGCGCCAGGATATACCTGGGTCGCATTTCTTCGCTTTCTCTATATTCTTGGTGCTCATTGTGGATTTCTTGGGAAGATAGTCCAGTGGTTTCCCCTTGCCTACTGGACCGCTGTGGTATTATAGTATAGCCATAGCATCCAGCTGCCAATGCCTGACATCCGAACGTGGTAGAAGGAACGCCGGACCCCCTTTCTCCTTCTGCTTGCCGACCTACGCCTCCAAAGGGGTTGGTTACCACAATCTCAGCTATAGGTTACTCGACGTAACAGGGTTCACCGCGGGTAGGCAGGAGTGGAGTTGGTGAGAAGAGGCTAGCGTGACATGGTTGTCATATATTGCGCATTACTCAGCCTCAGAGGCCTACTTTACCATATAAGAGGCCTAGTCAATGTTGAGATAAGTTTGACAGAGGTCTCCTGGTATTAGGGTTCGTCAAGTCGTTCGTCTACCTAATGTACCTTAGGTAGGATAGAAGAAATGAGAGATTACCCGCAAGACACTTAAGTTGCTTGTAAAAACTTGCTTCTCAAATTATTATTTTAACCCGTATAACAGTAATGCACAATAAGTATAACCCGTGGGTGTAGTAAAACCCGACTAAGGGATATTAATCCAGGAAATGGGCAGCAGCGTTCTCTGTAATCTGCATCATCTCAGTTCTGGTCCCTTTCGAAATCAGTAGAATCCAACTTCTGCCGTCCCTCACTACCTCCAATGCAGAAACCTGATGGGTCGCTTGCCCACACCGCGGCAGAGAAAGCAAATTTATTTGCCGATCTGTTTGCGAGCAACTCTCGTATAGACGCTGGCTCGAAATATCCACCCACCTTACCTCACTGTGATTCTTTGATGTCTGAGATCACAGTGCACAATAAAGAGGTCCGTAGAGCCCTTCGCAGTCTGGACGTGAACAAGGCCAGTGGTCCTGATGGCATACCAGCAAGATTGTTGAGGTATTGTGCGCCTGAGTTGTCTCCTGTACTGACACGCTTGTACCGCCTCTCTCGTGTCAAAAATTGTACCAAAATCTTGGAAGCTTGCCAATGTGCAACCTGTGCCCAAGAAGGGTAGCCGTGCCGACCCTAGCAACTATCGACCGATCGCCATCACTTCCGTACTCTGTAAGGTTATGGAAAGAGTTCTGAACTGCAAACTGCTTTCGTACCTCGAAGACAATGATCTTCTCAGTGATTGTCAATATGGCTTCCGCCGAGGGCGTTCCACGGGAGATCTTCTAGTGTACGTAACGCATTGCTGGGGCGAAGCCATTGAACACCACGGCGAAGCAATAGCAGTGTCGCTGGACATTTCAAAGGCCTTCGATAGGGTGTGGCATGCGAGTCTGTTGAGCAAGCTTCCAGCGTACGGCATACCCACTGGCTTCTGTAGCTGGGTGGCTGACTTCCTGAGTGAACGGTCGATCCGAGTGGTCATAGACGGCTGCTCCTCTGACCTCAAGGCTATTGACGCCGGAGTTCCTCAGGGTCTGTACTCTCCGCGACGCTTTTCCTGCTGCACATCAATGACCTTCTATCTTCAGGAATTGTTGGGTACGCAGATGACAGTACTGTCACCGAGAAATATCTGTACGGCGCAGGAGCCAGTGGTGATGAAATCAAAGATTGAGAAAGGCTATGATTGAGCGTACGAGCCTGACGTTAAGTAACGTCTCCCAGTGGGGCGAAGACAATCTCGTCAGCTTCAATGCTTCAAAAACGCAGGCGTGTCTTTTCTCCGCAAAAGGAGTCCTTTCACCTTTTCTCCTACTTTTCGGGGTACATCTGTTCCAGTGACCAACACTCTTCAACTCCTTGGCATGGAGTTGTCCTCTGACCTCAACTTCGGCACCACCATCGAGTCCAAGGCTCAAATTGCAGCTAGAAAGTTGGGCGTTCTGAATAAAGTCAAGCGGTACTTCACGCCTAAACAGCTTCTAACTCTTTATAAAGCTCAAGTCCGATCTTGCATGGAGTACTGCTGTCACCTTTGGAATGGCTCGGCTAAATACCAACTTGCTGCACTGGATTCGGTGGAACGCAGAGCCAAGAGATTAATAGGCGATAAAAAACTGGTGGCGACCAAGCTTCACAGCCTGGCTCACCGCCGCAAGGTTGCTTGCCTATCGGTCTTCTACAGATTGTACTTCGGAGAGTGTGCGCGTGAGCTGCATGAGCTCATACCACCGTCTCCTTTCTTCCATCGGACATCCAGACGCACAGCCGGCTACCATCCGTTCTTAGTTGATATACCCACATTACGCACTAAGCGCTTCAAATCATCTTTCATTATGCGCACGGCTAAAGAATGGAATTCCCTGCCTGCGTCTGTATTTCCGAGTGCATATAACCTGAATCTCTTTAAGTCTAGAGTGAATAGGCATCTTCTGGGCAAGCTCGCTCCACCGTAGATCCCATCTCTGCTCTAGGGTAAGATTGGGGTCAAGAGTAAGCCCATCATAGATAAAAAAAAAAAAAAAATCATCTTACACTGCGCTCGCCAATCCGCCTGCCAAGCGTGGTGAGTGAGTATGGCAATACCCCTCGATAGTGGGAGGCCCATGTCCAGCAGTGGACTGTTGTGGCTGTTATAGTTATAGTTAGTATACTATTTGCAGCCCTCATGTTATTTTTCGGACTAAGTTATTACATCGTTGCCCAAATAGTTTATAAAGTCGCTTTTTTTTGCCAACCGAAATTTATGGCATACCAATAATTATTGACTGTCCCGATGGCGTAGTGGATAGTACACCTGCCTTCTACGCCAAGGGTCGTGGGTTCGATTCCCACTGGACACAAATATTTGTAAAGTCAATTTTCAAATATTTGTGGTAAGTCTGGGTGTTTTCTATGTATAATATGTATATATTTACAAAAAAAAAAGTATATAAGTATTATATCAGTTGTCTAGTTCCCATAGTACAAGCTTTGCTTAGTTTGGGGCTAGATGGCGCTGTGTGTCTCGTCCAGGGATATTTATTTGTCCAGGGATATTTATTTCTCTTTTTGAGAGACCCAATCTCTTTGGTGACTGAGAATTGTGTCACGCCGTGGATTGTCTCTGCACGGCGTCGTGGTCCGGCACGGCGCCGTGCCGGAGGTATGTGGACACGCCGTAATGCCAAATAACCTTACTTGACTTCAAACCTAACCGACCGACTTAACCTAACCTGACATAAATGGCGAAATACGTCTCAACTCACGAGATGTGAAGCCAGTGGCATAGCCACACTAAAAAAAAAAAAAAAAAACAATAATGATGATTTGAGAAAATACTTAACGCCCAAATATGTTGTTGCCGACGTGTCACCGAGCCGACGATGTTAGATCACTTTTGTATGACATTGCATTGAGAATTTCACATTCGTCGCTAATCTCGTGGTATAGGCATATCCATAAGCGGGGTTTCACATAATATCACTTCCACTGCTGCGCTTTTAAACGCATGTGTTACGAAAATGCCCAACGTATACTATACAAATACCGCGTCGAATGCGTTACGCTGAGTTGACGAATGCGTCTGTGAAATAATAAGTGCCCTCGCAAAGCGCCTGTCCACCGCTGGACTCTAGCGGCATGTCTTAGGCGGAAGCTCCATAGAGTAGACATGAGACGTGAGACGCAAGTTTGAATCTGTCAAACAAGTGATCGACATCGCGACGCTTGAAACCGTTCCCATGTAAAATGTATGAAACAGAAGAGACAAAACTACAAACATGAGACACGCGTCGCATTGATAACGGCTGACGATTGCTTGTCTGAAAGATGTCATGTTGCGCATCGTATCGCGCGTCTACTCTGTGGAGCTTGCCCCTGACAGCAAGTTTTATGATAGTCGTTTAGAACTAAGAATAGAATGCATAAATAATTTAGAATTTAGAATGCGACTTATCTAAGTTATTATAATTTAACGATTATAATAGTGAGACGAGTTTTTGGGGCAAAGAACCCATAAAACGAGTCGCTAAACTCACTAAACAGGTGATTCCGATGCGACACCCATGTATTTTTGAAAGTGGGCGAATGAATTTAACGAAAACTTCATAAGTATCTAAATAAAGACCGGTAGGTACGTAGGGTTTATCAACAGTCCACAGCTGGACATGTGGCCAAAGATTTTTTTACTCAGGCGGGTTGGCGAGCGCAGTGTAAAGTTATAATTATGCATGTATTTTTTCCCTATATTAATAATTATTACTTTTTTTTGTTGTTAACATATAAAATGAAAGCAAAACTTTCAAGAACTAGATACATCACATACAGTACTACTACCAACATACTGAAACTGAATTAATGAAGGCCAAAAATAGCAACATTTCTGTAGTTTGAATAAATGTAAAGTAACGACGACGGATGAGCGGCCATCGCAAGGTGAATAATCTGACAGTAGGTCAGCTGGAAAACTCCACAGATCTAAGTACTTTCCTATGTATGTACCTGTTTCTGTTTTAAAATATTGCCGTGTGATGCTGGTTTAGAATAGCATCACCTTATTTTTCCCGTTAGTGTCGTAAGAAACAAGGAATTAGAGAGTTTATTGCAATTTTAGGCGACTGGCTGACAAACTATCACTATGGTGATACACAGTCCTCTGAATGACTTTCAAACTTTTGTCCGTCGTGATGTAAATGGCCGTTTTTTGCAGTCATTTACGCTCTGCCCACCCCGCCCAAGGTATATATAGGCATGATGTATGTATCTATTCTAACTAGGTATCTATTCTATGGAATAAACCATCATTCCTATGTTATTTTATCCTTTTTCGAAGACAGCATAGCTGACCAATGACGGCACACAGCTCGTTGAGCGAACTCCTGAGGTCAATAATCGCCTGGATCTGGGTCAGCCTGAGCTCAACCGACCGGACAGAAAAACCCGACAAAAAGGATCTTTTGGACCGACAGCTAGACGAGTCCGAACTAGATGGCGCTGTTAACTTTCTCAGATTGAGGGATCATTTGTCGAATTCACGGATTCGCCACCATGACATGACAGTTGACAGATGATGATACGAAACATTTGACGAAACATACCTAATGTTGCCGCTTTGTAAACTGTAAGTCCTTATAAAGTAGGTATAGATTTGGCGTATCTACTATTATGGCGCTAGGTATACTATTTGGCGTTATATCCTAGATATGAGGTAGGTATGGAAAATAGGCGGTTTTATAAATTCTGGTGTACCCCGATAAGCAGAGCGTATTGGCCTTAAAAACCGCCATTTACCTTACAGTCCAGCATAAAAGAGTAGAAATTAAATAAATTGGAATTAAACATTTTTCATACTAAATTGTTGCCATTCATAGCCAATATTGCCATTTAATATTGAAATTTCATACAAAGTGGCGTCCTCATTTTTTTTCTACTCTTTTTTGCTGCACTGTTCACCACATCTTATTGAGAGTCAGAAATGTCATCTAGTATGGGTTTGACAGCTGTCAAATATCGCCTATTAGAACGGCCGTACTGTAGTAGTAGGTATAAACAGGAGTTACTTTTTCTGTTTCTCTGTCTGCCTGTGACGAGCTTGTTTAAAATTAGCTCTTACTGAAGGGCGCCCCACGCTGTGACCGTATGCGTGACGTGCACATGATCACGTGCAGAGCTATGACGTTGTATCGTATGGGATTGTAGTATGTATGAAGGGTCGCACACTGCCTGCGTATGCGTGCGCGTTATCACGCGCGGTGTGCGGCGTCTCATGCGGTCACGACGCATTATGGAGGCGGTATGTGCCAATGTGTTCCTCCCTAAACTAATCAAGTGGTAGTGCAGTTACTGTACGTAGGTAATTGACCTTTATGTGGCTAATTAAACGTGATAAAATACTAATTGATAATTTAACTGGCTATGGGTTAATATCCATTTTAATTAATCGATAGAAGTATGTATGTCAATAGGAAATTACTTAATGTATAACTAGGGAAAAAGCTTCTTGACAAGCCGTAATTAGGTTATTATAAAAGATAGTCACTGGCTCTAAAGATAGTAAAAATACATTTGTACCCACTAGACAGATAAAGGTAAAAACTGGGTTACCAGGCAGCAAACCGAAGAAAAAATCCTCTTACCTTAAATTAGGGCTGTCACTTCCGTAAAATAGGTATTTAAATATGTCAGTGGTTTCTTGACCTTGATCTCCTTTCGGTCGTAGGTAATTCCCTTTTATGTCCCCTAGGTAAGACCACTAGAACTACCGAGCAGTTACTCCCTGTATATTATCTAAAAATATTAATTTCTTGTTGCTCAGATTTTTTGCCCTACATAACGAAGCTTACATATTTAAGCTTCAGTTCTCAAACATGTCGATAGTGGCGGGTCACGCGTTTAACACCCGGTTTGTTAGCAAAACACCCGGTATTGTTAGCACTTGTGTCGTGACGAGGGCTTCGGTATCTCTGTGAATTTGCTTTCTCATTAGAGTGTTACATTTCTAAGGCGATAAACACACGTGGCGTCTGTTAGTGCGGTATTTTTACGCTTCGTAACGCATGCGTTGGGACAACATGAATTTCAAACGAATTCTTATACAAATACGGTCTATGTCAAGTCTATGTCAAACGGTTTGACAAACGTATCCGCTAGCGTTGCGCATCGCACGACGCTGCGTTGTTTGAAATAAACCGTATATGTATGAAGATAAGGTACATAAATTGCATTTTCGTAACGCATGCGATAGCGCAGTGCAAAAATAACGCACAAACGGAAGCTCCGTGTGTTTCTCGCCGATACGTGTGATGCGACATGACGTGACTATGTCATGTCATGTTTTCTCAGTTCGCCAGTGCATGATTTTAAATGTTCTTTTTCGAGTGGGACACCGCGTCGACAAACGACTCCATAAACTCTGATATCAGAGTTTTTCTGCCGCCAGCTACTGCTAGTAGGCTTCCTGACATGGTCGAGTGTCCCCCGAAGCACGAAATCATCTTGCTTTTTGGACAATCAGGTGATTCAACCGGCAATGCCCTTAACTCCTTACCAGACTGGGAACAAATTCACAAAGTAGGTATTATATAATAATATCAACTACATATATGAATGACCCACCAAGAATCAAACCCGGAACCGCAATGTCGCAGGCAGTCACTCAACCAGAGCGCCACATCAGCATGTAGAGATATACAAGGTGTTAATTTAAATGCGTGCCATAGCTTCAGGGTAGGTTAAGTAACGATTAAGGATGCCGTAAAAATAATAAAAAAAAACAGTCAAAAAAGATTTTTTATCGTTTTCATTTTTTTTAAACAATATTTGACACTGTTGTTGTTTAAAGAGAGCCATGAATTAAAGTGAATTTCGGCTGAGTTATAGGGATTTGAATCAAATGTCAGACAAGGGATAAAAAAATTGTGGCTGGGATATTTTTCAATATTTTTTACGGCATCCTTTATCGATACTAAACCTTTCCTGAAGTATTATGGCACGCATTTAAATTAACACCCTGTATTTACAACCTACTCTTGAAATTGTCCAGGGCAACATTATTGAAAAAAAAATGGATGTCGCACTCCATCACCAAGAAGATATTATGACGATGGAGAGCGCCATCTATATATTTTTATATAGATCTCCATCTTCGACATAATGCAGGTATATCAATAATAATTTACGATAGGCAAATGCATTGAACACAATAATGATAAACATTTTAATAGGTAATGATGAACATTTTCGTTTCATTAAGTTTTTTATGTTACATAAGTAGGTACCTACCTAAAAGATTAATTAAGTATATAGGGGAATGTTAAATAAATTATGTTGTAAAAAGTTATTGGCTGTGTTAAACTTTACATTTATGAATGGCATAGGTAGATAAAATAACCTGTTATAAGTACTTATTACGTGTACTTCGAGGATACACTGAATGTCAGCATAATAAACCCAATAAAATCAATAAAACCATACTTGTTCTTAATTAATTGTGTCGTAAAAAACAATCATTATTTTAAGCATTATAAAAAATTGTGATATGTCGACATAACGTAAAGCTGATTGACCGTTGTATTCGTTAAAGAAGCGCTATTAGGATATACGGGTTGTAAGGGATGGTGTACAGTCTATCCCGCTCACTCATGAACAATACAAAATGTAGGATTCGTTTTTTTAGGTTGTAATATTTTAGGTGCAGCAATAATTGTTACTTTTCTAGATGCAACAACATTTATTGAATCGTACAACATAGTTTCTGTCCGGCTTGTCGATATCAATCATAAGACAATTGAAACCTTCAAACTGGAATTGTTCATAAGCGTGAGAGACTGTACAGTACAGACTACAGACACAAAACAACAAATCATTTACAGAAGGATCACTCGACTTTATTAACGACTCTTTTCACGATTGTCACTTGTTACATAGCCAGGGTTGCTAGATTTAATACGAGAACGAAATACAGCTCTACATCTAATACAAGAAAATTATATGAATGATGAATGCAAGAAATATCTATGACGTTCGTGGCAAATATCTTCTTAGTTACCTTGAGTTCCTCTGAGATTTCAGTTCATTGCAGTCAACATCGTCGCTAGTACTGACTGAGTGAGCCATCTGTAAAGTCACCCTGTGCGCCGTAAACTTTGCAGGCATAAGCTCAGACCATGAAACTGGTCAAGTTTCATGTAAGTCATAGTTTCGATGGCAATTCGAAAATATTTTTCGGTCCCCAATTGCTACATCCACTGTAAAAGTTGTTCAGTTTCGTGGTCTGTCCACTTCTGCGAAGGTTTTGGTTTTGTACATTATCTGCACCCGATAGTTAAGATACCTACCTAAGTGTATAAGTTAGGTGTAGATTTTTTTATGACGATGTATGTTTTGTATCTGTAGATTTGATTATTAAATCGTTGACAAGTTAATAGAAAGAAATATAATCTTTTGTAGAAAGATATTTAGCGAATTCAATGTTTTTCGTACGGCCGGCGCTTGCAGTGCAGCTTATTAAGTTAGCTTATTATGGTCAATGGTTGTTGTTGGCATTTCGTATGTAGGGACAAGTAAGTATTGGCGGGCACCCAATACAGAGAGACGGCTTCAAGGAAACGTCACTACACTCACACACACATCTACATGCCGTTGTTTACGCCAAAGTGCGAACTCGAACCATTTTGAACCGGCTAGTAGCAATAAGCGTTTTGTAGAGTTTTGTTATAGTGTAAGTTTGATATAAAGGTAAGTAATGTACCCGAGTATGTTTAACCCAGATACCGTATATTAAAAATTCAGAAAGAAAAAGTAGCAACCCCAGAATGTAGGCATTTTTATTTTATTTTAGGAGCTGAAAGCCTAAAAAACATAATAAAGTACATATAATATTAAAAGCTTCTACATACTGGGAGTAACGGAAAGGGCATATATAACAAGCCGAGGTTGTTCAGTTTCACAAGGTACTCATGAAACTGAACAACTTTCTCTATGGAACATGGATCGAAATATAAAAAAAAATTGATCCTCCCATAGTAAATTGAGAGGTCCAAATTTGGCAATTTGGACCTCCCAATCGGCAATTTTGTATAGGAGACACATTTGTTTTTTCATATTTCGACCCATGTTCCATAAAGAAAGTTGTTCAGTTTCATGAGTACCTTGACCTCCTTTCGGCTTGTTATACCCTTTCTGTTACTCCCTGTATAATAAATGGGACGAGCTACCCTTCTGTAAATTCTGCATTTTCTGCTTGCACTAACAAACAATGTAGTGTGACTAGTGGCCGGTGGCGGCGCAGGCGCAGGCACGGGACAAGCAGGATGCGAACCGGTTTCAGCCGGAAACCTGCAGCTTATACTCGCTGTAAAAACACACCTCTATCAGCCAGCTCCTCAAGGTATCTTTGAGGGATCTACCTATACTGATAATGCTAGGTAACTGTATAGTGAACCAGTATTTGTTGAGCCGGAAACCTGCAGCTTATAAGTACTTGCTGTAAAAACACACCTCTGTCAGCCAGCTCCTCAAGGTATCCTTAAAAGATCTATCTATACTGGTTATGCTTAGTAACTGTATAGTGAACCAGCATATGTTGAGCCGGAAACCTGCAGCTTATAGGTACTTGCTGTAAAAACACACCTCTATCAGACAGCTCCTCAAGGTATCTTTGAGGGAACTACCTATACTGGTTATGCTTAGTAACTGTATAGTGAACCAGCATGTGATGGTCCATAAATACAAGGTGTAAGGGACGATGTAACGAAAACTTTACAGGCGTGTTTAGAACGTTAAACTGAACAACTTTTCTCATGGAACATACGGTAGTAAACGAATAAAACGACCTCCCATACAAAATTCACAATCAGCTGACTGACTTGGTATGTAAAGTCATATTTTTTTCTCGTTTACGGTCATATATTCCATGGGGAAAGTTGTTCAGTTTCATGGTCCAAGCGCACATGCAAAGTTTTCGTTACACCGTCCCTTTCACCCCGTAAGTAGATTAGAGATAAGTACACATTATATATTAGAGATACATATTATGTATACATAATCTCCTCGAGATACATATAGATAGAGAAAACGTACTGAACGCCTAAACTATTACAAACATATATTTTAATTTTTTATCAGTTTAACTTATAATTACTCATTTACATAAAAAAGCAGTAAATCTTCCAACTCAACATGATAAATCTTTTTATAATTTCCTGCAAACAAGTTATAAAATAGGTATTTTCTTTTTCTCGCTCGACCCATCTAGGTAAGGTAAGCTAATAGACCCTCATGACGTGTCTAGAAGTTTATAGCTTCATACAAAATATACAGCCCGTATTAAAGTGTTCGAAGCTATTTGCAGTTTACTGCAGGACGTCCTTTAAAAACAACATGTTATGTGGTTTTATTTACAAAGTCGCGATAAGTAAAACGGAAAATATTACAGCTAGGTAAGGTAGTAAATCCAGCTAGCCATTTAAGGGACCAATTTACACTGGTTTACACACAAATACTAAGAAGAAACCTTAAATGGGTGAGTGAATTTGCTAGCGATACTTTATAAGGACGAATATCATACTATCAACACTACCTACCTCACTAGTACCTACTCCCACTTTTTGAACAATTAGGTAGGTATTTTCAAATCAACAACGAAGTACGAAAATCTGTAATTATGTTGTACTCCCATCCGAAATAGGCGAGTTTGAGGTGTTGTTGATAGCACCTAAATAATTCTACATGCAGATATGATATTCTTCTTCTTCTTCTGCGTTGTTTCCTCAAGGCTGTGGGTTGACTTGTGACCACTAAAAGCAACTTCAGAGATGATTTGTCTCCAGGCCACTCTATCCTGCACCGGGTACATCCTGTTGTGTATTGCAGCCAATTTCTACCAGTATAATATCAGTCCAGCGGGTAGGCGCAGATCCAGATATTAAACAGTAGTAAATAGGTACCATCTTATGCAAGTTAGTAAACAACTTACAAAGGATCTAGGTATTCCTACTTACAAGGACGATCAAAACATATTGTTGACGCATCTGTTTTTGTGCGACTTTTTAGCAGAAAGCTTTCTATACAATAAGATCATGCCACCGATATTTTTGCAACTCTCTTTTCCTTATTTTTTTTCCTGTCTGACCCAAGCTTGTTCTCAATCCGAACGAATTGCTCATTTTGCTTGAAGCAAGTTCCTTATCAGTCTATCCTGCACGATGAAAACATAACACGAAATAGGTACTTATCTAGGATATTCAATATTGCTGTTAAGGTGCAGTAATGATAGATATTTGCCGTCGCGATGTGGACGATGGCTGCGCGGGCGCATCACAGTGAATTTAAGGCTTCCCTTGCAGTAAGCAGTAGGTAAGGAAACTTCATACAAACGCTCGAAACAGACGCACTAAACTGCGCCGCGCTGCTGACAAGGAAACTGACCCAGTCTCTCCTCACCCGAGCGAAAATGTTCCCCGAATGCTCGTGAGAAGGGAATATGGTGTTTTCCCATAGTAGCTTTTTTATTTACAGGGATAATGCAGTTTATTGACGGTGAAAATGTAAATATAGCTGTATTAATTTTATATTATTATAACCGAAAGTAATTCAAAAGAAACGGGTCGAGCTTCTTCACTGTTACATCTGTATACTGTGGTGCCGCGAAGCCGCGATGATCAAATAATATGCCATTGCGCGGCATTACACAAGCTCGGTAATTTCACGACGCAAATTGCGGTCGGAGTCGCTTGCTCACTTCCATGACAAAGATTAAGAGATTTATTTTCTTTACAGATGTGTTAAACGGACTTGCACTCTGTTTCATATTTTTCTGCCCTCTAACCAAAGACAACCTTTGGCAGAGATTTTAACGATAAGGCCACCTTGCACATTTTATGTTAAGTTGTTAGCTCTGATAGTTTTTGTACAGTAAAGTGTTTTTTCTTACTTACGGATATGTCTGTTTGTATATTGTATACCAACGTAGAGTGGTCAGCCAAGGGGAGGGAAAAGGGAAGTGGAACGCATCGTTGCTGAACCACAGACAGGTCAAGGACTCAAGAAGCTTAAACTGCTTATAGACATAACTCTGCAATCCCTTCTACTTATATTATTTGTTTTTTCCCTCCAAGGGAAAGGATCAAATAGGAGGGAGGACACCTCTCTTGTGCCTGGGAATAGAGCGCACCACAGTACCAGTCAAGGATAGTTTAGGTCCACCCCGAGATGCTTACGCTGGTTAGGCATAATTCTGCAACATCTTCGGTTGTTTATTCTTTGCTTTCGTAAGGCGGCCAGCAGGGGGGAGGGGAAGCGAAGAGAGGGGGGTTATGTGCGCCGGAGTGGAGCGCACCGCTGCACAGCCACAGTCACGGTCAAGGTCTGTATTAGCGATGGAAATGCCTGATTATGCGCATTGCGCGATGCTCCTATCGACGTACGGTTATGTAGGTATTTGTTCAGGTATTGCATAATAATAGCGTTTCTGGTGGAGGGCACCTGTGTCACCTTTGCAAAGTGAATCGAATGTTTGCAAAAACGCTTTGAGATGAATTTAAATAAGTAGTTGTTTTGCGATTAACTAAATACGTCTATGTATGCACTAGCTGGTGCCTGCAAATTTCGTCTCGCCAAAGAATGTTGCTTAGTGTCCAAATGCAACTTAGGAATGGATGGGCAACTACGTTCTCTACAAAATACAGTATCTACCTATTTAAAACTTCGCCATCCTTACTTAATCACTCGAGTCAACTCAGAAACCCGATCATAGTGGCCTAAAGGGGTATTCAGCCTGAAATTTCTGAACCTACTGGGAACAAAGTCAACAAATGATAAATTGGATGGTTACTTTCTTTCTCGCCCAATGAGAATCCATTTGCTGATTTATACGAATGGGTTCATAAAAGTAGTTCATAATAACATATGGGCGAGAAACACACGCAACATCCGTTTGTGTGTAATTCATTTGATTCTCTACCCTACCTTCATACGAATAGGGTATATGTCAAACGGCGTCGCATAACGCTGCGACGCAGGACACGTCTGTCAAACCATTTTCGTATGAGAATAAGGTGGAAATTCAAACTAACGACGCTCAAACAAACGGACGTAACCGTGTGTTTCTCGCCATAGATATAAATTGTTATGTATAAGGGCGCTACACACCGGGCACGTATGCGTGACGTGCACGTCATCACACGCGTAGCGATGACGTTGTATCGTATGGGATTGTATGAGAGGCTGCACACCGAATACGCATGCGTAAGCGTAACCACGGCGTAATCACGCGTTTAGCGCGGTGTGTAGCCTCTCATACAATCACATACGATATAACGTCATCTCTACGCGCGTAGTGACGCCGTGACTACGTGCACGTCACGCATACGGGCCCGGTGTGAAGCGCCCTTTAATATGTACCTACGTGTAGGTTCGCACAATTTTCGCGTGCGCGCGTACAGAAGCACAACAATAGCAGCGGTGCGTGAACGCGCACGGATCGGAACTAATATGACGCTGCGTCTACCGTTACATCGGCATCACATTACATACGCTACAACTTGTAGCCTACAAGCGAACACATAATCAATTCAGTCGCTGATTTGTATAAAATAAAATCTTGATGTCATTTTTATACTGGAACGGAACCTTCCTATGATTTTTATAAAACAGATATGACCACGGTGTTAATTTAAATTTTTGTAAGAATATGACATCAAAGATTTTTGAGTTGTCTTGTCATATTGAAATTCAAATTCACTGTCATCAAAGTACTCATATGAATATGAGTAAAATACGAACAAAGACGATGCGCGCGTGGTGCCTGTTTTTAGCCTTTTCATACAAATTATTAATTGTAGCTCTTTTATGCATTATTCGGAAAGAAAACAGGAGAATACGTTTGTATGAAAACTTCGAGACCAAGCGCGCTCTTAATATTATTATCTCTACCTACATCACCGCTATAGGTACATATACTTATAGCAATGCCACTTCTTCTATTAAATTCAGTAAATACCTACTTGTCTACCACCATCTGCTACCTACCTTGATTTTCAACATTATAATTCAAGTTCAATTTGATCGCATAAAGAGATCCATCATATTCTGACAGGCTCGTTTTGGTATAATTAATGAATTGAATTCAGATAACATTATTATTTTGAATGTTTTTATGTAATGGCATTGGAATTAGTATGTACTTAAGTATACTCTATAAAAAGCACTTGTAACTTTGTTATACTTATTTTTTATCAGGAGTTATGTATAATCAATGATCATTGATCAATAACCCTTTCACCCCATCCTCATATATACAGGCACGATCTTCCCTTTACTAGTAGGTACAATTTTTATTGTAGTCAATGTAAGAGCCAAAGGAAATTTTGTTAGTGAGCTCTTACATTTTATTCAGTTTCATAAGCAGCTGGTTCACCCCTTACCAATATTTTAAACAATTTTTAATCAGGTTTATTCATGTCAACGTAAGCTATTCATAAGTTTGGGTGTCAATAGCGCCCATCATCATCATTAACCACTGTTTGTACTGTATTACAAAAATATATTTAAAAAATCCTCTAATGTAAATAAGTAATGCGTGCAAGACCTCATTACGTACGTGGTATTCATATCGGCACGCCTGTCACGTTTATCGATTCAAATGATGGTCCGAGATCACTCGACCCTCGATTCAGAGCTTAAACGAGTATAAATAAATGTAGAGAGAGTCTGCCTACCCCTAAAAGATAAAGCGTAATATATGTATACAGAGTCTCAAAAGCAGCCACCCTACGAATATGAACGACCTCTTTGAGAGAAGTTGTAGAGAAGAGACTTATCTCGCGTACCAGAGAAAAGACTTCAGATGTATCAAATTGTAGGGGCAAACTTCACAGAATACACAAACGACGCGACGCGCAACACGAAATCTGTTAGATAAGCGATCGTCAGCCTTTGTCGATGCGCCGCGTGTCTCAAGAGTGTAGTTTTGCCATCTTACGTCTCACGTCTCATGTCTAATCTGTGGAGCTTGCGGCGTATGGAATTCGTCAAACCAAGTTAAGACTTAAAATGAGGGTGTAAGGCAACCTTTGGATACAGTCGGCACTGGAGGCCCTAGGTTAAGCAATGAAAATCTCGCTGTTGAGGAGGATTTGTCGGGTAAGTACTTAAAAATAGAGGAGGACCCTGAGCACTGCCTATAAACTAAAATATTAAAAATTGTATAAGCATGCAATAGATCTTCCAAGTTTTTCTTACCTCATTGTTTTTTAATTACTTTCTTACCAGTTACTTAATTTAAATAATGCAGTGGTATTTATGTATATTATAGGCCTACACTTGAGCGTTTAAGTTCAAGTTTATTAGTCTTTCGAACTTCACATTATTCGGGTTCTTTCTTCGTCATCATTTGGTCCAATATTATTCGATTTTTAAACATACATTTTGAAGAAAGGTAACATTTGACAGGTAAAGTCGTATGAATAAGCGAGGCAACTTACTTGTATGAATGATGTTCAGATTGATGCCATGTCGGTATGACGTAATCCCTTTTCGTATTGTTTTAATCAGTTTTAATGAAGGACTTTCCAAGGCCAAGGTGACTTCTTGGAAACTTTTCCGTAAGGAAAGGTGTCATACATGCAAATTGAGAAATATGGCAGGTAAGGTCTAATATTTGGGTCGATCTAACTAAACATGGTGAGTGAGTACCTGCTATATAGTGGTTGCCTTTGTTCAGATCGAAAAGCTTGTAGGCAGCCTAGGTACACATATCTATTTGATATATTGAGACGAAATGAGCTGACAACCTGTAGGCGACTAATGGTGCGAAACAAAAGTAGATTAATCTATTGGGATTGTGATGCACTCACAGTGCTATATTATTCTCACAAGTGAAAATAAGAAATAGATAAAATGACATGCATCGACCGGGGATCGAAAGATCGAAAGAGCGGTGGGGCGTTTACCCATGCGGCCCGGGTTCGATCCCCGGTCGATGCATGTCATTTTATCTATTTCTTATTTTCACTTGTAAAAGTAGATTAATTTATCAGCCTAGCTTACGCTGGAATTTAGATAGCCATCGACCGGGGTGATGCGGAGTGACCCACACGCCGTAAAGGAAAATTCCTTTGGAAAAATCGTTTACCAGTTAGTTCGTGCCCGCGTACTAAATATAATTTTTGAAGTTCTAAAACACTGACTCGTCTTAAAAAATAAGCTTTGTTCACCATCTCCATGACACGCGGCCGGTGCCCCCATTGTGGGCTGTTATATACTAAGTACATAACGAATAAAGGCTTGTCCGAACAAGAGGCCCGATTTGTCAGCAATCCATCAGGTTTTTGCTCCTTTCAAGAGAATCTGCGTAGGAGGCGCAACAAAGCGATTCGCATAAAGCTTCACCTTGGATCTGACGCGGTTTGTGCCACATATAAGGCTTTGGCCATTAAGAGATGTACTGTGTTATATTTTTAATGTAAAGAGCAAAGTAAATACGTGTGTATGTTGGTATACCTACCCATATTATACTTATACGTCTGGTGATTGCACACATAGTGTTACGGATGCGTTTAAGTAGAATTACTCCTTAAATGTAAGTTTACAAAACTTACTTGTTGATTATTTGATAAGCCGAAACGTAGAATACTAAACTCTGTACCAAATATTTCTCAAGTAAGTCGCGTAAACCTACAAGAGTTGTTTAAAACTTATACATTCGCTCCTCCACAGCAGTCAAAACGATTCCGTATAGACTGATGCGAATTCTCTACAAAGTATTTTATGCAAGCAGGTTGATCGGCTATCCAACGCTATCTGGATGTATAGTGATGGCTAGATCCTGAAGAAGCTATAAACATTTCCACCAGTACTTGTAATTCAGCAATCGACGCCTCCATGGTTGCTAATGAGCTTCCTGGAACAGAATAATTGCAATCAGATGTACAAACTAATATACCTAGTAATAGTACTCTAAACCTAAGAATAAATTCTCTACAAAGTATTTTATGCAAGCAGGTTGATCGGCTGTCCATCGCTATCTGGATGAATAGTGATGGCTGGAGACTGAAGAAGCTATAAACATTTCCACCAGCACTTGTAATTCAGCAACCGACGCCTCCATGGTTGCTAATGAGCTTCCTGGAACAGAATAGTTGCAATCAGTTGTACAAACTAAGGTAGTCTATTAGTCGTAATACCTGCGAATGAATTCTGTACAGATTAATTTGATGAAATAAATACTACCGCTACCTGTGGACATGACCCATACTTGAAGTTTGTCATATAACTCCTTGTCGGAAGGTGTATTATGTATGACAGTTGTCAAATCCGTGTGAAACGGTTTCAAGCGTCGAGATGTCGTACATCAAACGTCTACGTCCTACGTCCTCTCTATGGAGCTTGAGCCTTAGCCACATATTAAACGTCCTATATACTCCAGATAATTATTGTTATATCATTCGTCGATTCCCATCCGAATAAATTGATGCTAATTTAGACAAGGTAGGTAGTATTAATAACACCTACTTTGGAATAATCTCAGTGATAAAAATTTACGTGGTTTAGTTCAGTTTTGACGCAGAACTTTTAAAGGGAGAACGAAAAACTAAAAGTATATTTCGCTTTCGATTAAGCTCATAAGGTAAAGAAGCGACCTTACGTCAGTTGGAGATTGCCCTGCTTGGGTATAAGAAGCTTATTGTAGAGGACGAAAGTCATACCGAGTTGTCGTAAGACACTCATGAGATCGATGACTCGCAGATTTTCACCAGTGGTCTAAATGGACGCAGTTTCTGAATAAAAATGTACGTCTAACAAATTCCTGAACTTTTAATTCAGCCCCAACCCAACTTCGATACTCCAAGAAATCCTTACTCCTGACGCCAGCCATCCTCTATAGAACTAGAGTTAAGTTACTTCAACGAAACGATTGAAATTTGCATATTGTTTATCAAGCACTTGCTCGTATCACAAGCTAAGCAAATACAGAGCAGGTTGAGTGAGATGAATTACTCGAGATACATGTATTAGCTAATGACTGCAATCCGCAATAGACACCGTTTTACATTATCTTTACTAGGAATAGGAATGTTATCAACCTGATTGCTATGTTGATCCTAGTAAGTGTTGACGTAATTACAGTAGCTAGAGTCTCTAACGATGCTAGATTATCAAAAACCTCAATGATTGAACAAGAACTGTCTCTACTTAATAATCTGTTTACGTGGCAAAATACCTCAAGGATTGAACGTGAACTCTAGGTACTTAATAATGTGTTTACATGGTTTTGGGACTCATCCCACCACATCATATCATAATACGAGTAGGCACTTATTACGATTACCTATAACAGCAAGATTTTTGGATAAATGAGAGCATGCTAAAAATCCCCTGAAAGAAAAAAATGCGCATATTATGTACTTGTTTAAACAGACCCAATGTTTACAGGTCAGATACAATATTATAAATAATTGCTGCAAGTAGGTAATCAACTGATAATATTATTTGACAAATAAAACAATCCCCACCCACACTTCGTCATCGCCACCTGTTATCTCATCACGAAGAGTAGCCTTCAGCAACGGTGTATATCGTAAAGAAAACGGTCCGAGTGGTGTAACGCAGCGCGCCGCGTAGGCCAAGGCCGAGTGACATAACGCGTTATATGTCGCGCCGTTACCGGCAGAACACCGCTATTCGCCGGCAAACTAAACACCCATACAACTCTCATACAAAACTTTACACACGGCTCGGTCATCGCGCGTACATTGCTGTGTCAAAACAGGCAGAGAAACACCACAGCTTAGAGAAGCACGCAATGAACGCAAAATTGCGTCAACGAGTAATGAAGTGGTTACGGGAATCAGCTGTTTAGTGATGTTGCTTTCTTTGATGCGGAAATAATTATATCGCGAGAAAATTGCACGCAGCAATGTGTAGCGATAGAAAAACACTTGTTCGCGTGTAACTGTATAGCCCATTACGGCTTCTTTGTCAAGTTGTTAATATATTATACCTACTATTATTAACTACGTCACTGATCATGTGAACACTGTATTGTTAGGACAGGTAAGTTCCATGTGATATAAAGATTATCATTTAGCAGGGTCTCATCCACTTGCTATCATTTGTAATTTGCAAGTCTCAAAAATATGCATTCTGCTGAGTAGGTTATCTTATCCCCTAAGGCGATATTTGGGACTCTCATCTTATCGTTTAGTTGGCTAAAGATATAACCCCAAAAACTTCTTTGTCTCTTACATCTTTTTGGATTCTATCATATTCCGATTAAAATATTAATCAGAAATATAGATATAGAAGACTGAATTGAAAAAATCTGATCTTATCGACGAATGCTTTTTACGACGTTTTTAAGTAGGTACTTGATGAGATGACTGACCACAGAACAGGCATCAAGTGACACGCGATAACTAGCCGTTTAAAAACTTCGACACCAGGAATTATCGGGATAAAAAAAATTAAGTCAACTACCCAACTTGGTTTGATCTTACAAGATGAGCTTTTATAGTGCCAGGACCAAGATTCCTAGGTCTACAAGTACAAGTCACAAGTCATGTAGGCTGTCACACGTCGGGTGCCATCAGGTACTTAATGCCGGGTTGGCAACCAACGGTACAACCAATCAGAGATTACGTGGAAACGTTGCGAAGACCCATTCGAAAATAGAATTACGTGCGCGGAATACGGACACTGATTGCAGCCTGATATGGTTGGATGTGTTCTTGGTGCTACTAGTAAGGACGTAAGCACTTTTAACTGAGAGGCAAAAAAATCTAGTACGTAGGTACCTCTCTATGTATTTCTACGAAATACTTACCGCAAATACCTAGAGTGAATGACTTCCTAAAATTTACAATGTAAGAATAATTTGTACTCGTAACTTGCGTCATTTAAATCTGCCATACAAAAGACATCAACGTGCGCGCTTACCGCGAATTACGTATGTGGCAATGATTTTTTTTCTGCCTCTTTACAATCGTAATACAACACAACAAAAATAACAAAATAAAGTTGGTAATAGTGTTTATTTAACAAAAATTTACATACAGCAAATGATGACTAGATTGCTCTAATTTTGATGCCTGGATCTACTATTATTTTTCTTTCCTTTCAGGGGCTTTCATCCTAGATAATTTCTATAGGACTAACTATTTTATCCGTTACACCTATTTTCTTAATTCATCTGCTTCCTTGAATATCTACCCCAAATGACCAAATGCTCAAGAGTCCAAAATGGCATAATTTGTCAATGTTTACGTGTGGCTCTGTTTTTATTTTTTTACATAAGTAGTTATTAAAATAATGAACTTATATAGGTACATACTACATATTTCTGAAGTCAGAAACTGTTATTAAAAAAACATATTTCTCTAAGTATCTCCCTTCACTCAACTCATTTATCTTGCCATAAAGACGACCTTAGTTTAACACGATGTACTTACCTACTAATGTGTGGGTTGCATGAGCAATGAAATTAATGAATCTATATCTTCTACTTTGACTTCCATTCCCTCTCGTACTAGAAGCAATATAAATAGGACTAATATGAGAGCAGCAAGAGACAGTAAAGTTATGGTCTTACCTTCATAAAACTGAGGCCTATACTCAATTTGGAGATGGTCGAAGGGCAAATACAATGGCTGATACGGCCTTGCATGATATTTGGTGCAATATAAAACCGATGTATTTAGCCGAGTGCCTCAGAAGAAGTAGGGTTAAGTTTTTCGAGAGTAGTAAGCATGTGGACGAGTAAATACTATTCCTAAATGACCTAAATGGCTAGACGGATTTTGACAAAATACAGGTGTCGTTAGATTCGTCTTAGCGTCGCAAGTGACACTGGCTATTAAATTTCGTAAATTCAAAATGGTGGATTAACAAAATAAGCACAGTACCTAAGTGCGTTTATAGGAAATGTGTATTATTTGATTTTAGTACCCTACAATAAAACTAAAAAGAATAATTAAGGGAATCGAAATTAAAAGTACCTAGATACTTTACTTGTAGCGTTTTTTTTTGTTTTGTCCACATTTATATGGGTGCCTATAATACAGCAGTTTGAATAGGCCACATTTGACAACTGTCAAACTCATAATAGAGACGTGTTAATAAAAAAATAGACCTTATGTCATAGCATTACCAGTATTTTGACGGCTGTCAACAAGGCCTATTACAACGGCAAGACTGTACATAATTACAAAAAACATACGAGAATCTAAACAAAGACAGCACGTCCTGTGTATTCTTAGTATTCAACAGGTTGCTGGTTTCCTGGTATCATCAAGTGTAAAACCTGTAAGGCGAGAATCCCACCTAACATCCGTTTGTGCGTTATTTTTGCGCAGCGCTATCGCATGCGTTAGGAAAATGCGATTTTCCAACTTATTTTCATACAAATACGGTGTTGGTTTGTCGGATCACTGTTTGGTCAGAACTGTTTCATGTCGCAGCACTGTTTGATCCGGATTACATTATTTTGGAATACTGTTATTTCAGAGTAGGTACTGTACTGTCGTAACTACGTTATATTGGAGTCATGTTTTTTCGGAACTGCGAGTTGTCGAATCACAGTGGTGCATCGAACGAAACTCGGTTGTTGACTCGTTTAAATCAATTGCGCAGCGCTAGGGGATGCGTCTGTCCAACAACGTCTGTCTACCGTATTTGTATGGGAATACGGTCGAACTTCAAATTGTCCTAACGCAAGCAGTGCAAAAATAACGCACAAACGAACATTATGTGTATGTCTCGCCTAATGCTAGTAGGTACTGGTCTCAGACGCAGGGTGCCTCAGCATAGCTCAAGATGGAACAGATAGTGTTGTACCAGCTACACGGAACTATTACTCTACTAGCTTTATTAGCTTGTTTTAGCTTCACAGTTACTCAAGCTGCAACTGTTGGCTGTTGCTGTCTTCTCAGATTTAAACATACGTAATTCGCTACCTGGCAGGGTCAAAAATAAAATACAAAATACCAAAAATAAAATATACTCCATCTTATTAACCAACACCAAATAGTACATACAAGTAATTGTTTCGACTCCATCTAAAATATTGAATTATGACGTCATATTTCCATAAATTTCATACAAAATATCGTTTTCGGTCGTCTTAAAAAGTAGTTCATTTGACTGTCAGTCAAGTAACCGGATTATTGCGTGGTGTAATGGACAGCCTCCGAGCCCCGAACTGACAGCGTGTTTGGTTTGTTTTTACGAATTAGCCAAGAGCTTGTCGAACAAGCTGAAATCTTATACCATAAGGTAATTGATTGATTCATCAATCAATACCAAAATGAAGTCGCTTTTTGCGTGTCTCTGTCTACTTAGGTATATGTCTATCATGGAAGCAAGTCACCGGTAAATCCTCCCAAACCACGCAACCGTTGGTCAATGATATTATAATGTAGGATTTTGATGCGGGTTTCTTCAATAGATATAGCTAATAAAAAAAAAAGATTTATTTATGTACCTATTAAACGTCTTATTTCTACGGGAAAACGATTAGCAGCGAGATACAACCGCTGCGCTGGACACTCCGCTAATAAATTTTTATCTGTGAAAATTATAATCAATGATTTGATTAAAAAATGCCCTAATAATGCGTAATGGATAAGCACAGACCAGTGACGTCATCATACCCGCCCTGCCCCTAAAATGACCGAATTTTTGTCTCTAAAAGCATACAGAACTAATTATAATCTTCAATTACAGGCATTGCCTGAGTCACGTGGCGTTTTACTCATCCCAGCACGCACTGGACACGCCATCCCGTGGGCAGCCACGTGGATTGCCTTCGAGCTGGTCTTCAAGTGAGCCATTCATTTATTTATTCCACCAATATAGGTCGGTGTTACCTCAAGAATATTATAATCTGAATTAAGGACACTGTTGCTCTAGATCGGTTATGTCACGCGGCGCACTTTACATCATCCCAGCACAAAATAGAGAGTTTGCAGAAGGTTCACTCGACCCTATTCAGGAGTTTTGCGATTGTCATTTGTTACAGAGCCAGGGTTGTCGCTACTGTCAACAATCTCAAAGTTTAAGAATATCAAAACAGTAAAATCTGATACAAAAACGTCATGTGGTTCTGAGCCAATTTTATTTCAAGAAATATAACGTTCGTGGCAACCAACTTTTTAGTTTACGTCAGTAAGCGTCAAAATCGACGCTAGTACTGAGTGAGCCTTCTGTATAGGCGCTCGCTTTTTCTAATTTGTAATTTGAGGAACACCGTCCATACAACAGCTTCATGGATCCCGTGGACAACCACGTGTGCTTAAGACCTTCAATATGGTGGTCTTCAAATTACGCATTCATTTATTCTACTCACCTAAATAGGTCGAATATTATAATCCTGGTTATGTCACGAGGCGCACTTTATTTATCCCAGCTGGCATAAAAATAGAGAGTTTACAGAAGGTACACTCGACGTTATTCAGAATTTTTCCGATTGTCACTTGTTACATAGCCAGGGTTATTGCTATCAAAAATCACAAAGTATATGAATATCAAAATAGCAAAATCTGATACAAGAACGTCATAATATTATAGTGAGCAAATATTAATCTAAGAAATATGACGTTCGTGCCAACCATCTCCTTAGTTACCCTGAGTTCCCCTGAGATTCCAGTTGAAGTTATAAACGTCAAGTCATCGCTATAGTCCGACAGCTTCGTGCGCGACCTCCTAGGGGTGACAGACGTTGGGGAGATGTCAGCGGGTAGCGGGAGGTGTAGCGGGGAGGGAGACGTGCGCACCCGCGCCGCACGTCATATTAAAATGACGTGCTTCCTCGCTCCCCCACCGTCTGTACCCCGCAGGAGGGTCGCGCACGAAGTTGTTAGACTATAGTAAGTACTGAGTGAGCCATCTGTTTCCCTAGTTTGTGCAGCAGGCATTGGGTGCACTGCACTGATCATACAGAAGCCTCACCTTACACCATTCGTATCCCGTGCAAAGCCACGTTTTGCTTATAGACCTTCGAACTAGTGGTCTTCAAATGATACATTCATTTATTCTACTCTAGCCCATTTAAGTTCATGTAAATATTCTACTTACGCTTAAGTAATCGGAGAATTTATGCAGTAACAACTAGATCTCCCATGTCGATTTTTTTTTTAAAAGAAAGGAAAGAATCCAAAATTTGGTTGAAGTGGAGATCTAAAAAAACATCATCAGGCAATACCTTTACCTAACATTGCATTTCAAATTGCGTGTAAAATGGTGAACCGATAACTTTGCAATGGACAAAATGTGGACGTTCAATGCAGTACCTACCGAAGCCAGTGATTTTGTATGGTAAATCAAAAATAATTCTTCATAAAAGAGTCCTAGACCCAGTTCAGTACAGACTGGATTTAAATCAAAAGAGGTGCCAGAAATAATAGTGTAGTGAAAGAAGTTGTACAATACAAACTGTCTCCCACAGGTTCACTAGATCCCCATTATTCCCCATCCACATGCTAGTTGACCAACACCGCAGACCCTCACGTTGTATAGCGCGCGCATCCCGTGTTCCACCACGTGTACTCCAGACCTTCATCTGATGGTCCATTCATTTTATTTCTTCCATTTATTTAGGGCTATGTAAATCAGATGCTAATCCTGATGAATTAAGGGCATAGTGTTGATCGGAGTCACGCGTAGAGTAGTGTTGGGCACACCGCCCATTGGCCCTGCGCCTGCGCACCCCGTGTGCTGCCACGTGGCCTGCTAGACCTTCGAGCTGGTTTTCACATCCCATTTATTTAATTCTCCTCGAGCTATTTAGGTGACGAATAAATTTGAATTAGACAAACGCTATCGATTAATACATAAATGCAGTTTTAACAAGATTGTGAATCTCTTAAGATTACGAAACGTGGCAGAACGGTACCTGCCTATTGATATTTCTGTGAATTTGGTATTGAGAATAGCTAATCCAAAACTTAAGATAAAATAATTGTTGGCTAATAATACACTTAGTCTACATTTAAGCTGAAGCGATGAGTGCCGAAGTACCGATGGCGAATGGTCCTGCTTGTTTCTCGATTCATCAGGTATGAAGGGTGTCCATACAACAATCGTTTCAGTTTAAATGCTGACAAAGTGAATAAGGATTACCCTGTAATGGGCACATGTAGTTTATTGTAAAGGACGACACTTACAAGATTTGCCGCAAGATACTCGTGAGTCCGATGCCTCGCAGATTAGCATTTATATTCTACGTACACTGTACCTATCCTGTTGGCTTCTAGATTATAAAAGTCAGTATATAAGCGCTTGTTGGTACAATGATGGAGTTTTTACAGGTTGCGTGTCCGGAATTCAACCTAATCTAAGTTAGCCATCACACGCTGATTTGCACGCATTACTTCATCGATTCTCACGAACGATGTGATGTATGCTGCGCACGCGCCGGTCGCGGTGCCTTCGAATGCCAGCCGAGACAATGCCGAATCGATAACTAACTGTACTTGGCGCCAAATATCGATTCAACTCACTCGTGACTGAATCGAGAAGGACAATTGAATAGTCTTGAGATGTATGTACTCTGTGTTCTCTGTTATATGTACTACATGATAAAACAGGTATTTTTCTGGATCATTTTTGTTTCCTCGTATGATCCTTAGTCATGCAATTTTGGTCGTTATGTTTTTTGTGAACCATAAACCTGTGTACCAGCTACTTTGAGTTACTTAACGAGTTCTTAACAACCAAGTCGTTTTGGCTCATTCTCGGCGTCACGCACTCGTTTCGTTCTACATAAAGGGCCTTGATTCATAATTTACTTTTCATGTAGTAAGCGAATTCATGTAGGTACATAGATAAAGTAGAATACACTACACATATTCAAAGACGAAGTAATATGTAATATATGCTGCATATAGACAAAAGACATTGGTAGGTACGCAGCAAAATAACAATACTCATGTCTCTGGATTAAAATAAGATGATCTGATGTTTACTTACATTACACCATTCATCAGCGTCACTGGATTAGGTAAGAAGATAAGTACATAGGTAATTTGTTACAAATGTTTCTTTTTAATTTAAAATCAATTAGGTACCTAATGCCAAGCACTTGAAGTGACCAGAAAATACCTACCTACTTGGTATTATACACGGATGAACGGTGATATTATTGTAAGGGATGACCCTCCAAATACTGATAGGGTGCACTCAGACCATGAATCTTAACAATTTCTTATAAGAAAATACTTCAGAAAACAAATTTTGAAGTTGAATACTCATAGTAAATGCAGTCAGGTGATCGTGGTTCTGTATGGGAGGTCGAATTAATTTTTCGTTGTTTCTTGTAATAATTCTATGTTCCTAGGGGAAAGTTGTTCAATGTCAGAATGTCTGAATGCACCCTATCAGTGTTTGGAGCAACGCACGTCGTCCTTCAACCTGGTGCATGGCGAGATTTGCAAATCCTCTTCTGAATAAACCATTTTGTGCAGTTAAAATACAAAACAACGTGTTATTTTCTTGGACCGTGCGTAACGTTGAACATACCTCATTGACCCTCGTATCACACCTATCTTCATCTTTTCACTCTCCGTGTAATAAAAATACGAATATCTAAGTGTTATTTTTCGTGAACCAAGAAATAAATTATGAAAATAACTAGTTACTTAGTAGTAGGTAAGTAATACTGATTTTATTGAGCCTCAGCCCCACCAAGGAGTTAGAATTAAAGTGAGTTCAGTTCATATTATTCATTCTATTGGTATGCCACATTTTACAACCGCATTTCCAATAAACGCAAGAAAGAAAGAACTACATGGTGAATACTTTACTTTGTCTTTTAATAAATTGTAACCCAGAAAGTCCAGCGTGAAATTGAGAACCAGCGATCATTTTGTTGATATTACAAAACGGAAGGCCCTTTCGGTTTCGACGTATTGTACTTTGGGACCGTTTTCAAAAAGGCACAAAGACAAAAGGTACACTTTCGCTTTAACTACACTTTTACTGGTCGATAATTTATTGCTCAAGTTCTGTTACATCTATGAACAATAACATTCGTTCTATTTACCCAACGGTAATGTTTTTTTACAGACAATCAGTTTGCTTACAAAAGGTTTAACACCATAATATTTTTCAATGCCCTGATGGTTTAAAGTGAAACCGGGAATCTATTGAAGAATTGGACTCCGTCATATTACTATTCTGGAATAAGCTTTAGGTTTTACCAGATTCTACTACTACTACAGCCACAACAGTCCACTGCTGGACATGGTCCTCCCCCAATGAGGGGGTTCTAGACCTTAAGTCCTGTTCTGTAACAAATCCCAACTATTCGAGTAGATTCCTTATCTTAGACATTTTCATAGAATAAACTTTTACTTTGCAACCTAAGTAAAGTCTAATTTTGATAAAAGTTAATTAATAACAGAGAGTGAGCGAGTAGAGCAAAATTATTACATGCTGGCATGACAGATATTTTTAATCGATTCGAATATAGAGAAAGATTTCAAAAAGTTGGCGACGAAATAAAAGCGATAAAAACTACTGTACAAAATATCCGTCCATATTGTCTCTATACATCACACATACCTTTCAGCATAAAGCAGTCTACTGAAAGTTGTTTAGTTTCAGGGGCTCGTTCACCCCTTAAAATATTTGCAGCTATTTTGCACCCTGTATTAGCATCTCCACACTTACCAATACATAGCTACGTATCTGAATGATATTAAGATCGACTTCCTCAATCCATCATACCCCAACTTCCTCCAATTATTTGACGTGGTATTAAAAGTGTAGCAGTAATTTATAACCAGCTCAATAAACTGACTGGGACAGAACTTGCACAGAACAATTAATTGCATAATTATTTCTGAATAATAATTGCCGTTTATAATTCCTAGAGAACAGGGTTGTATGTGTAGATTGTATGTTCTCACGTACGTTTGAGGGACAACATTCTTCGCACAGTGGACTCGATTCTCCCATTACTTAGCCGCAAGATTTACAGGTGAGACGTAAGACATGAGACGGAGACGTGAGTCGTTTGGTACCGCGATGCTTGAAACCGTTTCCATGTAAAATGTATGAAACAGAAGAGCCAAAACTATATACGTGAGAAGCACGTCGCATCATCGGCTAAATATTAGTTGTCTGACGCTTGCCATCCCACGCGTCACATCGCACGTCTCCTCTGTGGAGCTTGTGCTTTAGGGAGTGAAAAAAACTTTACGTTTTCGATGTATAGACGACGCATTTTCATCATTCGGGTGAGAACTGAACTGGAGTCACTACCACTCCGTCATATTAGTCGTCTATGATGAATGGAAGTGGACAATTAGTATGTATGAAGATGGAATCATGAAAACCATTTTGATGGGCGAGTTACCTGTTAGTTCTCTGTTTCCTATAATAGCTAAGAATCAATTATGGAAATGACAATCAGAATCGAAGTCAGTGAGAATAAGTGAGACTTGAGAGGCCCCAGTAGACCAGAAAGGGAATTATTTCCGATGTAAACCCGCTTTCGCCCTCTCGCTCGCGCATACCAGACGTGAGCTAAGATAGAAAAGGAAAGGTTACCTCATTCCGGCCGTGCGTAAGTTGGCCAAAGTGAAATGACCGCTGTTGACCATTTTGGAGTTGCGTCATTTCATAGCTTGAGAATTGATCACGATGTTATTTATTTTATTCTGGTTTTATTTTTAGGTTTACTTTTCAGGTGCCTAGTTTTCATGAATATGGAACTCTACCTACTTTTTGCTCAAACAAAAGTTGCCTCTACTTCTCCAAAATTCCACTATGACACTACAGCAGCCAGTGGACTATACTCCGTGTGCCAATTTTTCACAAAATATGCAATAGGTTAGGTTAGTAGTAGTAGGTAAGTATATCTACAATTAGCAGAACAGATTGAGGTCCTAAATACTTTACTTATTAATAAGTAATAATAAAATATTATTATGATTTAAGACCTCAAGCTGTTCTGTACTTATCTGCGAATATCAAATTATCCTACTTATTTATATCAAAGTAATGTCTGCTTATAACCACCTTAATAATTTATTATATTTATTATTATTACATATTTTGTGAAGAATTGGCCCATTCAAAATTATCTATATAGTGAATATACCGAACTGAACGAAAGGCTTTTTAAACACAAACAGGAAAAGTATTGCTCAAGTTATTGGGTATTTTTATTTGCATACAAAATATACATAACAAAAATTCAGACGCGTCGTGTTTTGTACCTACCTACGTATCTACCTATTCAAAACCGTGTTTTTGCGTTCACGTCAAGTTCAACAGCCACGGCTGCGACCGCGCCATTCCAAACGAGTTTGAATTTAACCTACAATAAGAATGAATTTGATGTACACTGCACCATTCGTTTGAAACACCCAAATAACTTACAAACAAAGCGAGCAATCGTCGCGCAACTAAACATGTTTACAGATGGTTGGATAGAACGACATGAAAAAGAATCGCTCCCCTGGCTGGAAGGATGGAGCCGACCTACTTGCAGTTCCCTGACCTCCGTCGCAGCCTAACACAGCGTTGTCTGTCTCATTTCCTCTTCAACAAAATTATATTACTGTCTCTTTCACTCCCGGAATATTTTCGCGAGCCTCAGGAAAATGGCGCAGCAGCGCGGACGCATGTCCGTGAGCAAATTGCGAAGTTTTTGAAGGTTGTAATTACAGTTATTTTCATTGTTTATGTTCTGAGTAATAAAACTCGATTTGAGAAAAGTGAAATAGGTAGATTGAAAATAAAGAAATAAAGCCTTTATCAGCAGGAACCTGATAACCATTTCAGATTGATTTCAGACAACAAATTTTAAGAACTAGTGTACGTACCTAACACCAGGTTCTTCTTAAAATCGTACCTTTCACTTCTTAAAATTGTATCAAAAACCACTTTAGAATCAATATGTAAAATTTTTAAAAGGTTGAATTATTTGAATGTTGAATCCAAAAATTTTGAACATATTCTACTTTGCGAAATGATGAAATTTTTTTTTTCTAATTGCCAAGTGGTCTTCATAGACGTGTTTTTTTTAAGTCCTAAATGTTCTTCATACTGGTTCTCTACTACGGGTTTTCCCAAAATTTCGAATATGAGAGACACATGCACTGCATGCAACAGTCTAAAAGTTTATTGAACTAAGTAGGATGGCTGAGAAATATAAATCTGCGGAAAATTGAACGATTACATCAATTTGATATACTTTGTCGGAACGGAGCGAGCTTTTTACAGCTGATACTCAAACCATTACCGACACATAACTGCTACAAAATTTACGTAACAAAAGGCCGTTGGTCAAAAAAGGACGTGGAGAGTCGTGTCGTCGTGTCGTGGTCATGTCATAACGACCGCAAGCGCGGCGAAGATTCAAAAGAGCATAACTTATCCATATAAAGAGGGACACGGAGCGCGCTGAATTTCATTTTCTAAAACCCGATTACACTGAAGGTGACGCAAGGCGAGGTCGGGTAACGGCGACAAGAGTCGAAATCGAGAGTTCGAAATTGAAATCGAAGGGAGCGTTCCCGTTATCCTGGTGGGCCCGCGGAGCGCAGCGTGGCGGGCTGCGTGGCGAGCTGGGCTGCGAGATGGAAAGCTCCCGTTACCCCGCGTCATGCAGCCAACAATGAGCCACGAGCCCTCGCTCTAGACTTAATAACTGTAGCTGTTACCACCAGTTGTTACGCAACACTCGCAATACCTAACAGTTCTCTAGACTGCGTTGGGATCTCGATGCATTCATGCTGTTTTTGTCCTTCGATTCCGTTCGAAGTTCAATGTTGATTGTTTCCTACGATAACGTTGCGAGTTCCGGTAGAGTCGTGAGAAGGTGAAGTGAAGAACGCTGTACCGGAGTTTTGTTTCATTTTGTGTGTCTTGTTACATTTGTTTGCTTTTGATAATATTTGAAACGAAACTTGCAGTACATGCTAAGTACTTACATAAAATCTCAACTACTATTTCAGTGTGACAAGTGTGTGTTTGCTTGACTTGTTTAGGTTTAGGCCAGTTAAAGTCTACGATAAAAATAGAATGTCAACGATGGTTCCTTGAAACTAAAACCCAGAAATATTCTAGAACGACGACGGCATACAGCTAGATATTTGGTGACAATATCTGATGGGAGGATGGTCGCCAACTTACTGCTCATTCCCTGAATTTATCCCAACGCCATCTATGACGAAGGCTTTATCTACTAGTAGAAACGAGGTGATGCCAAATTGGCATCACACATCAACATAGTGACAATACCTAACTACCTGTTCAATAAAAATAACTAGGAATATGAAAGATACAATATACAATGCATAGGTACTTACACGCATTAATCACGCCTATATCCCTTGCAGGGTAGGCAGAGCGTAATTTACACCACGCTTGACAAAAGGTTGAGAGTCATTTAGAAGAGTGTGTATCACCATAGTGGCAGTGAAAATTGCAATACACATCAACTCTCAAATTCGCTTCTTACGACACCCACAGGAAAGATGAGGTGATACTATTCAAAGCCGGCGCCACAAGGCAATTTGAAACAAACAGCATTTTAGCATACCTCATGTGACACTAAGTGTAACACGTAGTCACACACAGGATGACGTCACACGGTGACCGGTGGGTTCACGTTCGCGCCATCATGGCATGCGCATGCGCCGGTGGCATTGAGTGCGAGTGTCCCACTTAGGCCTAACGGTACTCCGCTCCTGACCAAAACAAACTCGACACAATGTTGGGTCACCTCCTATGAAATAGGTATTTCGATGTTGAGATGTGTAATTTTTGCCTGACTGCCTCAGAAGGAGGGTTATTAGCACACCTCATGTAACACGCAGTCACACACAGGATGACGTCACATGGTGACCGGTGGGTTCACGTTCGCGCCATCATGCGGTGCGCATGCGGTGTCATTGAGTGCGAGTGTCCCACTTAGGGCTAACGGTACTCCGCTCCTGACCAAAACAAACTCGACACAATGTTGCCGACAATTATCACGTGGGGGTCACCTATTAAATAGGATTTTTTTGGCCCGACTGCCTCAGAAGGAGGGTTTTGTTTTTCGAGAGTATTGTATATTGTACAAGAAAATTAGTTTTCACGGTACTCCAGTCCTGACCACAACAAACTCGACACAATGTTGCCGGTTGCCGACAATTATCACGTGGGGGTCACCTCCTATTAAATAGGTATATAAATATTGAAATGTATAGAATTTTCTACATGACTGCCTCAAATTGAGAGTCGTGTTTTTCGAGAGTATGTATGTAGGTATTTATTGTACAAGAAAATTAGTTTTTCACGGTACTCCAGTCCTGACCAGAACAAACTCTACACTATGTTTCCGAATATTATCACGTGGGGGTCACCTCCTATTAAATAAGTGTTTCGATAATGAAATGTGTAATTTTTGCCCGACTGCTTCAGGACGGTTATGTTTTTCCAGCGTATGTGTATTGTATGTGGACAAGAAAATTAGTTTTCACGGCCCGCAGCCTAAAATACTTCCCGTATTTTAACGTGTGTGATGTTGTTAGATTCGTTTTAGTTATGCAAGCGACACTAGTGATACAAAATATTCAGTTTTTCAAAATGGCAGATTTTAAACAAAAATATTACCTTGATTTTACAGTAATCGGGTTTTGCTACACCTAGGTTCATTTTAAAAATGCCAAAGAGAATATATAAATAGAATTAATATTAAGTATGTAGCTATGTACATAATTTTGTAAACACAATTTATATTTTGTAATAGGGTAGTATGTTTTAGGGTCAATCTTCAAAGCATGATTATTTTCAATTTCCGAAAGAAAATGCACACATTGAATACTCGCAGAGCTAAAATTTCTACCTTATTTGGAGAGCCTGAACCTATTTAGTATAGCGCAAAAACAATTACAACAATAGCTTCTGTAAACAGTATCTACAGATACGAAATTCAAAATAGTCTGATGTAGAACCCTCCTAGATTGTGTGGTCTTTGCAGTGTGATGCCGGCCTAGCATAGCATCACGCCAATTCTACCCGTGGGAGTCCTAAGAAACGACTAAGGGATAATCATCCATCCAGGGAATAGGCAGCAGCGTTTCCTGTAAATGCTACATCTTGCACTGCGCTCGCCAAACTGCCTGCCAAGCGTGGTGAGTATCAAAACTCCCCGATAAGAGGAGGCCTGTGTCCAGCAGTGGAATATTGTTTCTGCTAAGGTTTTAAGGCAAGGTATGGTCATTCATCAGCATCGCACCTGGTTGCACCGTCAGTATGAGCTATAGGTAAGCGCCTGTTGTTTAATTAAAAGCAAATGTTATAACTTAAAAAAAATTAACAAAAATTCGGTCAGGCGCTAATTCTGTGTTTAGTATGTCTTAGAATAAGACATACGATTCACGATATACGATCTAAGACTTAGATCTTTGAATCGTTATATAGTGGGTGTGAATTCTTCTATACAAATAACGCCCACCGAACTTGAAGGATTGAGGAAAAATCTTGAGAATTCGTGTACGACTTGTGTTCTCAACCATCAAGCATCAAGCCAGACATCCATCCATGCCTAAAGCAAGGCAGAAACTGACAAATAAATACCTTAGAAGCAAACTTTTTCAAAAAGAAAAATATATACGAAGGTAAATTGCTACGCTGCGCTACGTAGCATAAGAGCTACAATGAGCTACGAAAATACTCGTAGCGTGTTTCTACGTGGTTTCTACAGAAAAAACTGTTAGCGCCATCTAACGAGAACCTTTTGATTCTCTAGCGTGGTCTGCGTCCGAACCGAACCAGGTCTGAACAAAATGATCTTGAAGAGAGAAGAGGTTGTAATTGCAATGTTCAAGTTACAAGTTCCGCGAACAAATGGTAGAGGTCGCCATGTGTCGCATTCACAAACACATTATGGTTATCCAAACAATATCTTCCACGAAGCAATAATATTTATGTACACGAGTGTACCATATTCAACGTGATTTTTTCACGTGTATGGGAGGGTGTCCAAAAATATTTAATTCATTGTTTTTCTAACATTTCTAAAAGGTCTACTACTTACACGATCTATCTTTTTGTTTCTAATAGACTACGAAACTAATTGAATCAAAAACCCGACAGCAGTAATTTTAAAGTAGTATTTTGCTGTAAAAATCCGTCATCTTCAATCTATATTTTTTTAATATAGCCAGTGTCACTCGCGCTGCTGAGACAAATCTAACGACACCTCATAATATGTCAAAATCCACCTAGAGTCTGGCCAGCGAGTCTTTGGACGTCAAATAATTCAAATATTTCAAATGGCAACATGTTAAAACTGAAAAACTACAATAAAACAATTTTGATACTTACTATTTTTTTTGTTTTCTGCTCTTTAGTTTGTGTTTACCTTGCCTACCGGTATGTATGTATGATGTATCTACCGGGAGTAACAGAAAGGGTATAACAAGCCAAAAGGAGGTCAAGGTACTCATGAAACTGAACAACTTTCCCCATGGAACATGAGACGAAATATGAAATAAAAATTTGGACCTCTTAGAGTAAATCAATCAGCTGATCTGCGATTTTGTAATGGAGGTCCAAATATTTTTTTCATATATCGACCCATGCCATCAAAAGTAAAGCTGAGCAACATCGCTTGTGGAAATCATCTGGTAACAAAGATGCTTATGATAAATTTAGCCAGCTGCGATCTCAAATAAAATTGCGTCTTATAGAAACATACAGTGATCATACTAAGCATGTGGAACGAAATATTATATCAAATCCACACGCATTTTGGAAGCATGTTAACAGTCTGAGGTCTAAAGGAGGATTTGAGTCTAATATTGTGTTCAACGGTAAAGACTATAAGGGTGCCGATGCAGCCAATGCATTTGCAGCCTATTTTTCAAGTGTTTTCTTGCCTGACGTCCCGATATTGAACGCAGATTTGGCCATTAATAACGATAAGAATGTTTCATCAGTTCGAGTAGATATCTCAGAAATATCTGAGCAGGACATTAAAATCGCATTTAATAAACTGAAACCTAGATCCGCTGTTGGGCCTGACAGTGTGCCCCCCTATTTGTTAAAAGCATGTAGCCACCTCTTAATCCAGCCAATATTACACATTTTTAACTTAATTATAAACACCTCTAAATATCCCACTATTTGGAAAACATCCCGTGTCAGCCCCATACCCAAAACAAAAGACATTTCTCATGCCGAAAATTACCGTCCGATAGCCATTCTCTCAAGCTTAGCCAAGGTATTCGAGTCTATTATCCACATAAAATTATCTGCTCAAATAAGTCCATATATTTCAGATTCTCAACATGGTTTCCGTAGACGACGATCCGTTAGTACTAATTTATTAACAATGGTTGACAAAATATCCCAATATTTAGATCAAGGTTTTCAAGTAGACGTTATTTATTTTGATTTCAAAAAGGCCTTTGACCAAGTAGAAAATGACATATTGCTAAACAAACTCGCAGCATTCGGTTTCACGCCACGGCTTCTCCGCCTAGTCGCTGATTACCTCAGGGATCGCCAACAATTTGTAAGACATGGATGTTACATATCCGAAACTTACCATACCAGATCCGGCGTTAGCCAGGGTTCCATACTCGGGCCCCTCCTATTTTCTCTGATGGTGAACGATCTTGACACTGTATTGCAATTCTCTGATTGTCTCCTGTACGCGGATGACCTTAAAATTATTCGATGTGTAGTTGACGTTACGGATTGCGGTCGGTTACAGACTGATATTGATTCTGTGTTTAAATGGAGCGCTGAAAATAAACTACTCTTTAACCCATCTAAGTGCAGAACAATGTCATTCACTAGAAGGAGAACCCCAATCCATACCACTTACCATCTAGGAAACAACCCAATCGAACGTTTAAATTCCATCAAAGACCTTGGTGTTACTTTTGATTCACAACTAACCTTTAATGAACACATAATTTCAGTGGCAAAGAAAGTTTCAGAAAGTTGGGCTTTATTATGAGGAATTCAAAAGATTTTCAAAATCCAAACGTGGTGAAGTTGCTGTACACATCATTGGTCCGAATTAAGCTCGAGTCAGCCTCAGTTGTGTGGAGTCCTCATGAGGATACGTACATTTTGCTTTTAGAGAAAGTGCAGAAGGCCTTTCTTCGTTATCTATACAAAATAAAGTATGGATACTACCCATTTTTGTATCCCACAAAATTTATCTTGGGTATGTTAGAAATAAATTCCCTAGAAGTTCGGCGCAACTTTGAGAAATTGTGCACAGCATGTCAGTTGTTGCGGGGTGAGTCTGACTGCCCAGAACTAATCTCAAGGGAATGCACTCTTAACGTCCCAGACAGATATCTGCGTGGTCGCAGCCACCGGCTGCTGGCGGAGGAGTCGGCCCGTACGGAGGCGCACAGGGCCTCCCCACTAGTAAGCGCACGCACTCAGCTCAACCAGCTTCTCTCTGTCGCACCAGACTGTGACCTATTTGCCGACCAGTGGACGAAACTAAAAGTCACTATTTTAAAATACTGTGAAGCTTTAGATTGTAGTATAAGTTCTGTTATGTACTAAGTACCTAGTTTATTTAAGTTTATCAGCGCCTTGGCGTATTACTGCTGTAATGCTGACAAATTTTATTTGCAAATAAATAAAAATAAATAAATAATACCGGTAGGCAAGGTAAACACAAACTAAAGAGCAGAAAACAAAAAATAGTAAGTATCAAAATTGTTTTATTGTAGTTTTTCAGTGTTGACATGTGAAAGATTTTTAAAATTGGCGCCATTTCCGTGTCCAAAGACTCGCTGGCCAGACTCTATCCGTTTGGGCTGTAACGCGTGAAAAAGAATTTTCTTGTCCACATACATACTCTCGAAAAACATAACCCTCCTTCTGAGGCAGTCGGGTAAAATATAGAATTGTTCATGAGTTAACGGTGTATCAGGAAAATTTTATGTCGAGGATCATTATCTATCATTCATCATTATTGCGCTTTATTGCATAATACGGCCATATATTACCTAGGTACAATACTACCTACTTATTTGTGTGAACAAAATGATGTAGGTACCTAGTAGCATTAAAAGTAGTAAGGTCGACGGTAGTAAGTAAATACTTACAATGGTAATTAATTACTTCAAAATAGGGATAGCTATTAGGGATAGGTATCAAATTGTACCGTTTTAATGTACAAAAAAGTATTCTGATTTTGGTTCTGCTTTTAGGAAATCTGCTTATAAAAGAACTGTACACATACATATTACCCTGATCCTTTTATTTAAAAGAGATCCTAAGAAAAGTTAAAATTTAAATGGATATAAAACATCTGACCTGGCGACACGGTTAAGCTTTGGCGACAATCTCTAAATCTATTTCACATATCTGATAGCAGGGCGTCGTAGTCTTTCTAGAAGCCACAAACACCATCTTGGCGTTGCACGAAGGTTTCTCATTGACGTCATCGTACACGAAGCCTAAGGTGAACGACAACCCTGGCGGGATCCTCTTGCACCTCGACAGAGACAAGTTTATATACTTGATTTGTTCCAAATCGGGGATCAGTTTGTAAAGCTTGATGTAAACTGGTTCCAGAGTGAGGTTAGAGAACTTTAAATGACTTGTCGTGATTCCGCCACGTTTGTATCCGATCCGGAATGGATTTGGATACGACACGAGTTCTGTTTCGCATAAGTACGAAGCGGTTTTTCGTATAGGATTAGAAAAATATTTGGAAACTTCCACGAACCTCTCGACTTGAGATTTGTACATTTCTTTGTTGATGGCTTCGACCTCTGCGGACTCTCTGTTTTCAACATTATCTTCTTTTACAGTTTTCAAGTTCAAGGTTAGGTCAACGTTGGAAGGACTGTTATTCTCGAAAATTTGCGCCTTACTGCTGCAACCGCTCTCCATAGGATTAGAGACCGCTATTGGTCTGGCCTTCTTTCCTGCTGAAGACGGCCGCGATTTTCCAGATTTTTGACTTATATTCATTTGAAAAACTAATAGAAATGTGTGCACACAAAATTTAAACGTTTTGCTGAAGTTTTGCTAATCAAGGCTGACGGGGTTGACATGTTGACATGTATTGTTTGGTCGACCTAGTTTTTTTTATTTGCTATTTGACTAAAAAGTATCTAAAGTATAAATTGTTTATTTTAGTGTTACGGAGGCGCCCCGCGCGCCGTTTCCCTAATTTGTGTCAAAGGCTAGCTCACAGATTAACAGCTTAGAATAGCCAATCGCCAGTCCCATTTTCATCTTCTTTGGCTTCGTAAGCAGAATCACTCGTAGGCGTAGCAATATGCTTTTCCTATCAGTAGCGAAGAGTCCATACATGCCGATTCCCATCGGCTTCCCTTTCAAAAATACGTATTCGAATCTATACAGTCAATTCTTTCCCGAGATTCTTTCACATCAATCTACTTTCATTTAGTATTCTTTTCTGCTCCGGACTACCTTCCTTAAAATGACACCCTTCGCCACTGTTTCGTGTTACATCCTCCACTCTGCAAGAAACACTCTAAGCAATAGGTACCGGAGCATTGACCGGAGCCCTAGTTTGGCTTATATAATTTATTTTAATAATGATAATACTGTGATAGGCCATTTACTCAAAATTTGATTTAAATTGAACTGAACGTCTCGAATGGGCAATGATCACGAGGATCTCAGCGTGCTGTTGGCCACGTGTAGAGAACATGGGTCTCTGCATTACCAAATTAGATCATAATTGGGCTGTTCATTCTCACTATTTATGTAAATTCTTGTTGGTGCAGCCAGTTTCATTCCCCATCCCTAGTAAGACTCCCCACTAGACCTTTGACCAACAAGGTTTTCACTCTTTTGATTAGATCAAAGAGTATCGATTGTTTATCTTACGTATACATACGTAACGTACGTTAATGGATCCCGAATTGGTAACAATGGTAACAATATTGTTGTTTACCTCTATATCATGACATATGGGCGTGATCATCATCTTCCTGCCCTTATCCCAATTGCCTGGGGTCGGTGCAACACGTTTTGTTGAACACGTCAACCCTCCTTGGGAATGCTTTTGTGGTGGAATAACCGCCACCATACGGTTGGCCCTGGCTGTTTGGGTCGGGTTTATCCCTCGGTCGCCTCTTACGACCCCCACGGGAAGAGAGGGGGTGGTGCTATTCTACAATGCCGGCACCACACGTCGACATATGGGCGTGATGTCAACAATAAAATTGCCAATTCTTTATCTGCGCAAGTTGCATCTTAGCCCCAAGCTCCACAGAGAGGACATAGGACATGCCCTACGACGCTTGACGTTTGATATCGCGACGCTTTGGCGACGCTTGGAAACGGTTTCCATATAAAATGTATGAAAACGTATTGACAAAGGCACACACAAGCGTCGCCAAAGCGTCGCATCTATGACAGCTAGCGTCAAAAATTAAGAAGAATGTTTGACGATTACTTGTCTGTCAACTGTCATTCTTACGTCCTATGCACTTCGTCTTTTTGGTGGAGTTTGCGCCTTATTATTTCTATACTCTTCCCTTTTATACATAGGTTTATATAAATAGGTTCATTGTTCTGTAATTAATTCATCACCACAATGTTTTTTTATGCATAGGGACATGTTTTTCTAGCATCACACAAATGCATGGAAATTTCTCTTGCTTGACCAGCTTCTGAGAATAATTAGAACCTAATCAGACGATATCAAATAACCATTAAAATTTTATAGCCACTCACTATCTTTGATATTTTTTAAGAGGCATTACATTAGACCTGCGACATTAGACTATATCATTCATAAGAAAAACGATTATAGCAGAAAACCCAACGGAAATGTTAGTATGAAACTGGTATTTTTACCACGTGCGCCGTTTCCCTAATTTGTGGTTTACCACATCTAATTGAGAGATAAACAGATCTTTTGTAGAGTAGGTACTTAATCCATCCACATGATGTTAAACTGAAGCTGAAAGCAAAATAAAACTGATTTTCCTATTGTTTGCCAATGAATTCTTGGTTACATTTTTTGTCTTGGTGATTCATGAATTATTTTAAATTTCGTTTAAGAAATTATTATTTTTTTCCTATTCAATCAACTTGCTTTCAGCTAGCTATCTTACACTTTGTGTAGGTAGGTATAGGTTATCGCCTTAGAGTATATATAAGCAAGCTATAGAGTGCGCGTAAAAAGTAGGAACTGGTGGCAGTAGCCTGGGCGCACCCTCTCTGTCTGTCAGTAGCAAAACGACAGTGACAGCACTATATAACCTCTATAACTTATCATACATTTGACGTGTGCAACTGCTTACGCTTTGACAGTACGCCGCAGGGCCTAATGCGCACTCTATAGCTTGGTTATATATACTCTAAGGTTATCGCACAGAGCACCAAAATGTCATTCGCGGCCCGCGAAAAGGTTTCATTTGTCTATGGGTTATCGTATGGCACAAAGGGAAACGGCGTGGTAACTGTAGTTAGTAACTTCTTGCAAATAATATAGCATGGTATAATAAGATAATCCGGAATATAGATTCTAAGTTTTTATTAAATACCTACTATAGTTTTATGAAAACTTGCAAATCATTGGCAGGATTTGAACCTACGACTTCGGCATCTGTACTGGCGACACCTCTTCTGCCAACTGGGCTACCGTACCTCAATCGTAGCCTATGATTAGGTACTAAAATTTATACATTACATTTCAGAATAAGAACTTCTAAGATATGTAAAATTTTCCTAGACTGAATGAAGAACGTAATGAATGCTTAAATAATCTTGTTACATAAATTACATAACTACCTACTATTTGCTATTAAATAATTATTGTTAGATTAGTAGAATCATCTAACACAATCTTAATAACCAGTTGTTTGATTACGTCATTCAGCGTATAAATCTCAAACATAGTAGTAATATGAATGAATAAAGTGGATCAGAAAGAGCTAGAAAATACTATAATATTAGGTACTAAAATCAATATAGCTCCTGTCATGGAATTCGCTAACTCTTCATAAACCGCGCAACGGATTTTGATGATGTGTTCTGTTATCATCAATCAATTAAGTGATATAGGAGAAAGGTTGATATATAACATTTATGTCGGGAAAATGTTTTAGAAGTTACGTATAAGTATTGAAAAAAAAGGTCGTCTTTAGCTACAATTCGTACGGCTGTCCTGCTACAAATTTTTCTTATTTTTCTTTTAGAGAAAAGAACATCTAAGACCATTCCCTACAATTTCGAATACTTCTCGAATAGCAAGAAGTTTCAGTATATGATATCATGTATCGTTAAAAACAAAAAAACAAAATATTTGCACACGTGTCGTCGAATTTTATTAAAGCAATACCTTAGGTATCTAATAGTAGTATCTGGAAATAATATTTTGTTTTCTACATTTTGCTCGATAAAGCCCATTCATTTCTTTAGCAAAATACTGGATCAAGTTTTTTATTTTGCTTTTACACTTTGTTTGTATTTATTTGGGTAAGGTTACAACACGTTGACGTCAAAGCAACGGAATAGTACTACATCTAATGACACACAGATAAACATTGGTTTTTTATTAGAAAATAAACCTAAGTTTGCGGATTCAATGATAATGACCTGAACCGGTTTTAATAAGATCCTGTTACTTGTGTGCATTAAGATCTATTTTTAACTATAAGTTTTAACCTAGTTAGAAACGGATTTTGCATCGTTATCATTAGGTTCAATAGCGCATTTTTTGTTTTGTATGAAAATATTAGCGAGGAATCTTTACCATATACTGCACAACCATTATGATAAAATGTGGGTCAATACTTACGATCTATCCTCACATCTTTTTTTAAAGTTGACGAAGTTAGCAAAACGGAGCATACAGACTACCAGACATACTTGACAAGATCCTAGAAGACGTGTTTGTAGTATTAAGACTATGAAACCCAAAAAATCTCCCTATGTATTAGTAGCTGATTGATTTTACTCAACTCTTCAAAATCAACACATACTTCAATTTTCTTGTCTTAATTTGCAAGTCATTGCTTATACTCCATACTTACTCATTGTTAAACAAAGTAAAACCACGATATAGAGAGTTTACAAAAGATCACACACCTACCTACCTCTAAAAAAATCCGGCTCTTTATTTTGCGTATCTATATGTATACCCTAGCAAATTGACCTCGCCAATCGAAAATCGCACACTAACATGGCCCCACATGCTACGATCTGGTTCAATAAAGAATGGGATTATAAATAGCTGAAGGTCATGCTTCCTCACTCGCACTGATTTGGGATAACGACAGGCAGATGATGACTAAAGCTCTTACATACACCAAGCGTTCATATTATACCTACTTGCAAAGTTCACAGGCTACAATAGCTCAAATGGAAGAGGCGTCGCTAGTACTGATGGTGAAAGTCACAGGTTGAAATCAGTTCTGCGGTTGAAAATTAGCAAGTTTTCAAAAAATTTACTTACACCTAGCACGGGAAGTGTTTTTAAATAAGGTATTTAAAATGGTTCATCCAAATCGATCGAACCGGTTTTGAACAAGCACTATTATTAAAAACAAAACCCAGCCGTTAATTTCGAAGTTTTAACTTTTTTACGTTTACCTAAAATCCGTCATTTCAAATTCATGATTTTTTATTATGTCCCTCCATTACATAGCCATTGTTACGCTGCTGCTACGATGAATATAACGACACCTCATAATGTCAACATCTGTCTAGCCCTTTAGCCGCTTAGGCTGTAGCCCGTGATATTTTATTTAGGTAGGTAGGTAAACTAGTGTGAGTATACATACATACATACATACACACACATGTTCTGTTCACAAATACTTTAAAAAACATAACCCTCCTTCAGAGGCAGTTGGGTAGAAATACAAGGACAAACATTTAAATTCAAATTTCTCAAACTTTGGACACCCGCTTAACCTGTCTGAATGGGTTTTTTTACAAGTCAAGCGAGCTGCTTTTCAAAACGAGAGTTTTCATGAAAATAGCGATTTGAGCTAATTCTGTAATTGACATTGGTTCTAGTGCTTTGTAATTGTTTACTGTACAAACTAAACTATATAAGAAAATTAACTTCCTTTTATAGGAAGTCTGTATAAAACAGAGACATTTGATTTCAATCAAAAACCGTAAGCGTAAAAATGCTTGTTTCTTTGTTGTTGGCTGTAATAAGCTAATGCAAAAATTACCCTAAGAAGGGAAAGAAGTCACATACGTACTTAGGTCCTCTCCTATCAAAACGAGATTCTCCCCAGGCAAGCTAATGAGATTTCTATGAGTAGAACACACCCTGAAATTAATACGGCTATATATCGAAATTCTAGTCGTGAAAAAGAAAAAATATTATCAGTATAATTTTTACAAACTATGCAATAAAAATTGGTCTTCTGATACAGTCATGTTATGAACATTATTGTATGGAGGGTTTAAATAAATTTTTCATATTTCAAATAAAAAAATTACTTACAAAAGTTTTTCAGTACGAGTAAAACACGCCCTGAAAATATTTGCAGTGAATTCAATATTTGCATTGAGTTGCCGTGTTGTGTCGGCTTAGAATAGTATCACCCATATCTTTCCCGTTTCGTAAGAAGCGAACAATTGATTTGAGAGTTCACAAACTGTCACTATGGTGATACACAGTCTTCTGAATGACTCTCAAACTTTTGTCAGACGTGGTGTAAATGACCGTTTTGTACAGCCGTTTACGCTCTGCTTACTACGCAAAGGATTTAGGCATGATATATGTTGTTGTTGTTGAATTTAATAGGACCTTATATAGTCAAAGTAAACATTGCTGTTTTGTGTCACGTAAGCAACTTGTCTTTCTACATTTTACTCTATTAACATACAAAATAACAGTAGGTAGATTAATTTATTAGTTGTTTGCGTTCTATATACCTATTTAATTTTTAACGAATCACTACTAACGAATTTTACTGTGTTTTTTTCGTGTTTATAACTTAACATTATTATTTTCTGACTACCACAAAGAGTGGTACTATCGCAAGCAAATCCACCTTCTCATTTAAGGGACTAACTTATACTGGTTTTGTCTTAATATCTGTATGAAAAACCAGTATAAGTTCGTCCCTGAAATGTGTCAGTGTATTTGCTGGCGATATTACTTAAAAAGAACTAGGTAAAGATAAATGAGATCAAATACCCGAACATGAAACTTATGAGTTCTTTACGCCCCAGGCAGGAAATTGTAGAAGTTTTGAAGTATTTTTAAGCCCATCAGTGCACCCTAAGTGTCAAGGATTGTTTTATCCGACTGCCTTAGAAGGAGGGTTATCTGATTTTGTAGAGCTACCACTATCGCTAGCTAATCCATCTACCAATTTTAGGGACCAATTTATACTGTTTTTATACAAATGCTAAGAAATACCAGTAAAGGGCTACGCTCGAAACGGTGAATGTTAGCATAGGTAAATTAGGTAAGTGGTGTACTTAGGTTTGTCTCAGCAGCGTGAATGACACTGACTATAATTCATGATAGCGGACTTTAAATGCAAAATATTCCTAATATCTTGAAAGTCACCGCATTCGAGTATTTTGTTTGTTTAAAGGTACCTAAAGGATTATTCCACTCTCACAGTTCCTAAGCTAAGTAACACTACCTTATAAATAAAATTACTAAACCAGTTTTGAGACCGATCAAAACAGATTTAAAAAATGGCTCACCGCATTCTGAGTGTTATTTTCGCGATGTATAATTAAAGTTATGTATAGTATTTTGGAACATTCTAAAAATAACTTCGTGACGCCGGGTCGAAGGCCTTAATCTGATGAGGAAAACACGTCAGCAGTAGAAATGCCTTGGCAATGCGAATTTGATAAAGTTTACCCTTGTTTACGCCTGATCCTTAGAATAAACAAAACAAAAAAGATAAGTAAACAAAGTCATATACAAATAAAAAATTAACTGTTTATATACCTTCTTAGAAATTACTTATGCTACTTATATTGGCTATATTATGGTTACATTATATTAAGTACAAAAGTTTTAAGGCCGTGTTCTACTCATAAAAATAAACAACTTAAAAAAAAGAAATATGGAAAAAATGGATATCCCATACTTAGTGACTCACATTTTCTAAATTTTTGTAAGGTAGGACTAAATCATTTTTTCATACTTCTTACAAAAGTTGTTCAGTTTTCTAAGTAGAACACGCTCTTTAAATACAAATATTACAAATATTTTTACATCGAAATTGTGGAAACGAAGAATAGTTTTCTATAAACAGAACTCAATTTTAATTACTACTTATTAAAATAATGGAAGGCGAATCACGTCGCACAACTTCTTTTTGCCCACCTTGTTTAGGTATAGGTATAGGTTCGTTATAACAAACAAAAAGCTTTCCATTCTAGTGTAGTGTCGTTAATACAACGTTAGATATCTAGGTTCGGCTAGCTAGGATAGGAGTATTTGCGACAAGTTACAAGAACTCTGAATAGAAAAATTTGTGGAAATTGTGTACCACCCAATGTACTAAATATTTATTTATTTAACAATTTATTGTACACAATTCGGCGTTATAGAAATATGTTGTCAGACTACATTCGAATAGCAAATTTTAAAATACCTACTTCCCGTATTACGCATACAATTATTGGACATCTTGCAAAATTTTCCACCGCAGGCAGGTTTTGATCCTGCGACCTTCGGCATCTGTACTGCCGACGTCACTACTAGGCTACCGTGGTTCTATCCTAGCTTGCGAATTAAGCAAGTAAGTATAATCTTGGCCACTAAAGCAGTACAGATTCCGAAGATCGCAGGTTCAAATCCTATCTGCGGTGGAAAATTTTGCAAGTTTTACAAAAAATACTACATTCGTGCATACTTCTTTTGCTTCCTATAGGTACAGTCCACAATCTTCTCATTATAAGGTCCTTTGATCCTAATCGAGAATATTCGAGATGCGGTCAGTGCTCGTTTGGCCATGACTGCTGTTTTTAATATCTGGTTTATTCGTTCAGTATAGGTATAAATAAAGCTACCTACCAGCGACTATCTACCTATAGGCGCAGATTATGGGACGACAAAATTCTCAAAACGTTTTTTTGTCTCTTTGCGGATAATTTAAAGATGTTAGTGATCACCGAAAATAGAAGAAGAAGCTCTGAAATGTTTCAAATTGGTAATAATTACAGCAGTTTTTATCGTTCTTCCGGAAAAAACCGTCGGGCTTCCTGACCTTAGAGTACCAGGCTGTTTGAGGTCAATGGTCGCTTGTAGTCAGCAAAAATTTGTTTGTGGTAAAGTAGATGATGTGCAACACTTATTGATGGATTGTGCCAAGAACAGGAGTCTTAGGGAGTCATTGATGAGAGGATTTAATTTGAATCTGTTTGAAATAGGAATTTTTCAAAGCATTCTGTCATCACCAACTTCGGACGCAGCGAGGCTAACCTATGATATGGTCATTGCTTCTCATCAGTGACCCCTCCTTAATTATTATTGTGCACTTATTGTATTGTGTAGTTATTAAGGTTATTTTAAATGGGATTGGCATATCCTAATAGATAAAAATACTTAAATTAAATAAAGATTAAAAAATAATAATATTAGAAGCCAAGTTTGGTTCCCCATTCAATACTCTCAAATAAGGGATGATCAGGACATTAGTCGATTTACTATATGACCATGAGCCCATTTTCTGAGAGCGAGATTTCTGATATCTTGCACGGAAATCCGCAACGACTGGTCTGTCAAATTGAGTAGGGAACCTATGTGTGAATAGATAAGTAGTAGGTGTGATACAAGCACAAGTAGTAGCAGATTAAAGCATGCGAATATTCAAAAGGTCCCCCATACGTTGGACTGACCAGATAAAGAGTGCTCTCAGCGACCTCGTACATGAATGCACAGCAAAAACAGCCATCATAGATGAATGGCGACGACTGGTGAAGCGTGCGACCAATAATGACTACGACCACTCTGCCAACTTTGAAAAAGTGGAAGGATAAAAAATAATGCAGTTCTAATTTGATTGATAAATAATTGATTATAGGTACATCTGCAAATCTAAAATCTGATCTGCAGTAAATAAAGACCTTCCTTTCTCGCAAATCAATAACAACTAAATACAAAACAACTTTACATTACCTATAACTAAAACGGTAGTAAACTACCTCTATACCTACTCACAAAACTGAACAACTTTCATTTAAAACTTCTCTTCGAAATAATATGAAAAAATAAACCTCCCATACCTACCTATTTATAAACATGTTGAAAAAGTTCGTCACTTAGTATGGGAGGTCCATTTCGATGAGAAGTTCTAACAAAAGTTGTTCAGTTTTGTAAGTAGAACACGCCCTTAAAATATTTGTAAGTACGTAATTAAATGTAAATGTAACCATATACAGTTAACTTTTTGTAAAAGACGAAAAGATTCAAAACAATGTCCAAGAGCTCAAAGTGTTTTCAAATGCAATTTTCGTGACGCAAAAAAATAACATTTCCGTACCTACCTCTCGACGTAAGAAGGTATTTATAACTCAAAAAGGTCCAGAATACTGGTTAGGTTATAATGAAGCCCATGAAGCCTGTTTGAAACGACTAAGAAAAAATAAAAACAGTAGTGACGTCAATAACGATGGCTAAACATAACTGAAACTGGTATACGACGCAAAAACCCTTGCAGTAATTCCAGTGAAATGATGCGCAGTAAAATCATATCCTTTACATTTTTGTATGAAATTGAAACTTCTCTACCGTCAAGAAATATGGGAACACCGTGTTATGAAGAAAATGTAAGTAATAGAAAGTCACCGATGGATGGAACAAAGTTAGAAATATTACAAAAAAATGCTTTTCATACAAATACCTAATGCGAAACATGTCCCTGTGGTGCTTAGAATAGCTTTGAATAAGAAATTTTAGAATTAACGTGTACCTATTGCAATTTTAGGCAACAGGCTGAAAACCTGTCTTTATGATGATACACAGTCTTCCGAATGACTCCCAAACTTTTGTCAGACGGTTTGTACTTACTGGCCGTTTCTAACAGCCGTTTACACTCTACCTACTCCGCAAAGGATATAGGCGTGATATATGTATGTATGTTATGCGAAACATTTCTTAAAATTTTAAGCGCTTCCCCGTGTTAGGTATTACATTGATTAATGGTGGAGACGTTGCCAGTACAGATAGCAAGAGTCGCAGGTTCAAATCCTGCGTGCAGTAGAAAATTTAGCTTCTTTTCCAAAAATGGAATCTGTTTCTTGGGGAAAGCTGTTGACATGACATGAACGCTAATCCCTATTTTAATTTTAATTGATAAAATCTATAAACAAATCTAGTTTTACCCTACCACATTAAGGTAATGGGCGTTTTTTGGAGAAACTAAATCGCAACATGGCGGTGTACGGCGCCATAGTCTTTGGTGGAATAACTTTAACAGCTCAAATTAGCTGTCAAACTTTGACAGTTATTCAACAGTTTACATGAATGGGTGCCATAGAACGCCTACGAAGAACACGAGAAACGAACCAGTCACTTATCAGAACTCCGTGCTTCGGAAGGCACGTTAAGTCGTCGGTCCAGTCCCGGTTGTTGTCTATGATTAGACGGCGGTCGTTACACAACCATGTCAGAGGCCAGCTTCTTATAGTAGTAGGCGGTTGAAAAACTGGCACCAGGGTTCATTGGGTCAGTGGACAACACGATGTCCCGATCGAAAGGAAGAAGAAGCTTGAATTGAGCGATTAAACAAAACCCTCTGCACATAAATATGACAGATGCACTTCTTATAAAAAAAGAATGGATAAATGTCATTATTTTACTTACAAACCATGAAATGCATGCAGTCGTTTATTTTTTCGTAGCGTGCTATAGGCAATTACAAATCCAATCCAGACCTGTAGGTACCTATCTTAATTTTCTTCATGCCATGCCGTGAAACATCCCCAAATGTGGTCCCCAAGTTTTCACTAACAAAAACTAATGATTGACGCAGAAAGTTTATAACGATTAGCATAGTATAATTTGTGTACGCGTATCAGTCGTTGACGTCACGCACGTGTTATATAGAGTGTGCGCGGGCGCATCGTAAATAGTCGCCGCTGAGACACCGTGGTGTCCTTTGGGGATTAAAACACACTTATACACATAGCAACTTTGGTAGTTCGTGTTGGCTTCATATCGGAGCCGGGTGTGGAAAGAAGGTAGGTGTCGAATTTGTTTTTAGTGTGTGCTTCCTGGATCAGTGTCAAAAATATATATCAGCGTACGGAATCGAAATTGTCGTAAGAGGGTAAGCTTCATGTTTCATCTCATGTCATTTAAAAGTTTCCATCAAAATACAGGACTCTACCATAAGGCGCCCCCCGCGCCGTTTCCTTAATTTGTGACTCTACAAATTCTGATAATTTATTCAATTTCCTAATTTGTTCTTATCACTACGACAAGTGACAAAATATCTTCTCCGAAAAACTGTTTCACGAGCGTATAATTGGGTTTTAATGACACTTTTTACCTACCTATTTATAATTATAAGAAAAAATAAATAACGAATTGCAAACGAAGATGAATCTCAACAACTAATTTGCAGTTATACACTATGTAGGCATTTATCATAATTAACTAAATATTTTACTCTAGAAATACTTATTATCTTATGTTACATATCCATTCATCACAATTTAAAACACCGCTCTGGTATTGACAAGTGATTTTCCCTAAGGAAATAAACTTGACATTACTAGGTCTAGTATGAAGGTAGGCCTCCAGGCCAATACAAATCAGCCAATACCTACATACTAAGATAAAGTATCTCATCAGAATACAGTTATAAAACTTAAAAAACGCAAAGGCATACGGTATCTCTGAATATGCTTAGAAAATGGATGTTTATTATAATTCGAACCACCTCAAGTTCTAACATTATTTATTATTTTAATCACCTTAAAAATACTGATGTCATTTAGTTTTGCATAAGTTTACTTGTCGTAAACTATTTGTTAACTCTTTTGATGACAGTTGTTTGTTAATTCATTAATACTACTCATGACAGCTTTCTCATTGAAAATATTTTATGTAGGTAGGTAGATACGACCTACCTATGGATACCAACCGCCGATAATTCATAATACCCTCCGGTTCCTAAGAAACATCGAAAACATAATAATAATTTTGTTGTTTACGCTAAATTCTGCACATATCCTTTCCATAATACGAAATTAATAATTCATAATGAACTCGAACTCGAAATCACAATATACCTACCTACTTTGATCATGATTAGCTTTTTTACGAAAAGGAAGTACATTAATAATAATGCTTCGCAAACTCACAATTATTGCGATCCAACATTAAAAATTTTAGCAACACCTTAAGCTAGGTACATAACAGCTAAGTATAACCATTCGTGATGAATATTACTAACATTTAGTTGCTCTATATCACATAATAGTGATAAAAAAACATTTAGATATAAGAAGTATCTCGCACAATGGCGCAGACTACTCTAAAAAGCTTTTAAAATGGCTAAATTCTTGTACCTGTTGTAATACGTAGTAAATTTTGGATTCTTTGGTTTGAAATTCTTTAACCCCACAAATAACTTCAAACTAAACAAATAACTAAAAAACAAAGACTTCCGATTCATACCTTCAGTCAGCGATTAAAGAACTTCTGCCTATGTGAAAGATAATTCATATTTAACTTTTATAATGCTTTCATTCATTTCAAAGTGTACATCACCAATAAAAAAGTTGGCAGCTAAAATATGTAGTAAACATCTTATCATCATTGATCATTATGATCATACATCATCGGCATCACAACCTATATAGCTTCTATATATAGGTATTGCGAGAGGTAGATAGTAATAATAGTAATAGGTACGCTTTATGATGTGATGTTGATGTCTGTCCGCGGTTCTTACAACAACTTGAGATTACACTGCATTATAGTTGTGACAGATAATGGGACAGTCTCATTTCGTCATCTACGAGTAGATGTATAAAATATATGTGTAGTACCATCTCGCCGGCTAGCAGCAATATCATCTTATTACCTAGTAATTTTTGGAAAACCCACCCTTTGATAGAAATGGTACAGATTTTTAATGTAAATATGTAACGTTTGCATCGAAAAGGAATAATGAGAAACATAATCTAGTCGACAAGTAAATGATGAAATAGAAACTCTTTCGAGAGCTTTGCAGTAGTTATAAGTTGCATAAAACAAACAGGTAGCCTATAATGTGCAACTTTTGCAATTAAATTATACATTTGCTTTTATTATCACTGCTGCAAAATTATAAAAAAATAATAAAATAAACGAACTAAGATTGCTTAATATATTAATTGGGTCGAGTAAAATAAAAATATTCGTAATAATAATAATAAATTAGTATGTATCCGACATTCGAGTTCAGAGAGAGAGAAAATCAACAGGAACCATCGTCCATGACCGGAAATGGGTTATACTTACTTCAGTGGATGGTATTATGCAGATAGAATGGTTAAATAGAAAATCATTATAAGTGTTTATCTTGACGCGATAGTAATGTGACGTTACAGTAGAATAATACAAAGTATAAATTAAAAAAAAGTAGCTTTTTTGACTAGTTTGGCAACCCTATTGTTATTTAAGAAATGAAGTAGGAAGTAGTATTTAATTTTCCGGCATGCAGTTCACTTGATACTCACATTGGCTATTATTTTTTTGAATAGGTATTGGTTATCTGCTGATAAAAAAGCAAAATCATGCAAAATTGTTGTAATTTTGTAGTTGTCATATCATAATGTCGCACTTTAATTTTGCAATTTCATACAAACTGGCGCTCTAATTTTTTTGTCAAGACTTTTTAGACAGACTATAAATAATATATACTTCATTTGAAATGCTCTCTGCTCAAGTCCTTATAAGTTTGCTTATGTGCATCTGAACTAGCAAGTAGAGTACAACAAGTTACGACATTGAACTTGTCCATCTGGCCTAGAACCACATTTTTTATCTCAAATGACGTAGTGTTATGCAGCTTTATATTCTGTCAGCAGTTTAAAGCTTGAGAATTTTATGCTTGTTTCCGCAATCGTAAGGAAATAGTGGCATGATTCAGTTGAACATTACGTTTAAATGTATAGTTATGTTCAAATGTTCTAGCAGGACACAATTTTTTGAGATTAAAGCAACTTGCAGTATTATTCCAAGTTATTACAAAAAATTACGTCTTTACTTTAAATCCGAATTATCAATCCGGGTAATGGCGGGACTATAGCATACCGCATACCGGAATTAAGGGTCCTATTCCTAATATATGGTTAACACTGATTTAACAACTGTCATACGTAATAATAACATTCATAATTTTACATGGAATCAAGTCTAACATAGAGCTCTAGAATAGTTATAAAATAAACATACAACATAGTTAAGCTAGATCTAATCATCATTCATTAGTACAACAACAACATGACTAAGTTTATCTAGAACCTACAACCTTATAAAAGTCCTTCCTGTATCTTTTAAAGTAGGAATGTACTTATTAGGGTCTATTTTATTTTATTCTCAAGCAAATATAATCATAGACTATTGTACATTTCCTTGAGTTCCTTTCCTATAATTGAAATCAATGTATTGATTACATACATTGTGGTAGTCAACCTTAGCTTTAGATATCTTGTAAGGCGTGAATGTTAAGAGCGATCTATAGAGCCACGTTTACATACCCACTTTAAGTTAGGTATGCCTCTATTTTGTTTTAGCAAAAGATAATTACGAGAAGACATTATGAAAAAAAAACCTTTTTCATAAAAATACATACATATGTCACGCTTATATACCTAATGGTTTTCCCGTTTCGTAATTATTTTTTCGAAGATAAAAAAATAAGGCCCTTAGTAGACCCAAATTTAATAAAAAAATTATAGCTCTACCTACACGCATTATTCGAAAAGTAAACAAGGGAATACGTTTACTCTTTAGATCTAATCGATTATGTAGATTAATTTTCCTCTTCTCATGGATAAGGACTTTGTTTACATGACTTCGTAATAAATGTAAAAGGAAATTTTTATTCCTATCGTGGGTTTACAACAATTATTGGATGGAAATGCTTTTTTAAATACAGCCCTACCAAAAATTTAATAATCATACCATACTCCTATTCAAGCGGGGTTATGTGCCGACCCCAAAAGATTTGGGATAAGGGCAGGCAGATGATGATGATTTAAGCGAGATATGAAATATAATATTAACCAAGGCTCGTTCTCTTAATAGTCTTGGTCCACCCGGTGGACAAATAGGTGGGCTATGGTGTTGCAGGGGCCTATAGTGACGGAAAAAATGAACTTTCTGCCAATGTGGCAAATTGTATCCTTAATATTAAGAAAAGTTCACTGCAATATAACTGACGTAAGTATATCTTTGTCCACAGGTTAAAAAACTCTAACCATGAGTTTAACAGCCGCAGAAAACGTGGCTGCCTCGAGCACGTGGGCAGCCACGAGCATGTTCTACATGCTGCTGGTGCCAGCCCTGATCCTGTGGTACGCCTACTGGAGGATGTCCCGGAGACACATGTACGAGCTGGCCGAGAAACTCGCTGGGCCCCCGGGCTACCCGCTCATTGGAAACGCACTTGAATTCACTGGCGGCTCCCCTGGTAAGAATACTATAGAATTAAAAAAAATAATGTTAATCTTAACATCTTTCTAGTACCTACCTAGTTAACCAGTCAATAAAATTGGACAGCTTTCCCAAGGGAATCAAAAGTTCGCCCTGCAAAACAATTTTTGCTTACTTATAATATTGGCATTATTAGCCAAGATGTATCTATTACTTTCAGTAAAATACACAATCTTTTCCTGAAAATCAATGTGTCTCCGCATTTATATATGCATGTACATGTACCTATACAAAGTTTACCTAAACACGTTGTTATATAAAACAATATCGTTAACATAACACTTGCGTATTCCTTACGTTACTTGAAAAAATGTTTTAATCATTGGTGACAATCGAATATGTTAATAAAAACAAATTAAAATGTATAAACTGATTACGATCGTCATCGATGAACCCACACGTGACCCATTATAACAGTTCTGATTTTTTGAAATAATTTTTAAATGTCGCCATAGTTTTTAAGCATTAACATACAAAGTACAAACCCAAAAACATACAAGTACAAAACAAAATATTAAAAAATCTCTTGCTTTTCCCAATTTTGTATTAGTAATACTTTTTCTGTCCTCTTGTTTTGATTTCCATTTTCTATAAAGATTTAAGTTCCTCTATGCAAAAGTTCTCTCGTGATATTATTCTAAAAAAGTAGGTAGCTTCGTTTATTCAGTATTGAAAATTACCTATCCTAATCAAATTAAAATTCCAGTTAATATATAGGTTATTAAAGGTTAAATGTTAATTGTCACTTAGCAAAACAAAATACACAATTAAGTTAGAAATAACAGCTATTCTGCAAACTTGTGTCATTTCAAATGCAAATTATTTCACTTACGTCCATGATAGGTAGACATCATTATGCGTTTGCTATTTCCTATTTAGGGATGACGTGAGTACTGAATTGCAACTACCTACATATTCATAATACTATGAGAATACTGTTGGCTGGTTTCATACCAAGTCGTTGCTCCTATTGAAAAAACAATACTATCAACAAACTTCAATCGTAAAGTATCGCCTGCAACCAGAGTTTAACCCGAAATTAAGGAAAATCATTAAGGAAAAATCTGATTTTGATATAACTATCTCTTGTCTCTTATTTATTTATTTTCTCATGAGGAAATAAAGACAAGTGTAAAAATCTTGTACATAAACAAAAAACTTTGCGAAGTACACTGGCTATGAATTTTGGAGCCTTGCATTGAAATTTTTGTCTGTATACTTTTAACATCTTTATCGTTTCTTCTTTCAAGATATCTTCAGGCGGTTGATCGACATGAGCAACCACTACAACACAGAAAGCGTGGTCAGGGCTTGGATCGGACCCAGGCTCATCGTGTTCCTGTACGACCCTCGTGACGTGGAGCTCATCCTCAGCAGCCACATCCACATTGACAAGGCTGATGACTACAAGTTCTTCAAGCCCTGGCTCGGAAACGGTCTTCTCATCAGTACTGGTAATTATATTTCTTTTTATCTTCAAAAAACGTTCTCTTACTAGTGCCGCAAATTGGAAGCTACATTCCCACATTCACTATTTTCTATTAAAGTAATGATATTTTAAAGAGATAGGTCATTCTCATACTGTACGCGCAGTACACGCACCAAAATCTTGTGATGCGACTTCTGAGCGTCAGGAAATAGAAAACGCGTAAGAGTGAAAGAGAGAGCTATGCTAGATGGCACGCATTGGGCTCTAGAGAATCAGTTCATGTCACAAGTCTTTTGCGTTGATGGTGCATCTACCGCCTGTGTATCTTTGCTCAAAAGAGTTTCTTGTTCCCAGGTCAGAAATGGCGCTCTCACCGCAAGCTGATCGCCCCCACCTTCCACTTGAACGTGCTGAAGAGTTTCATCGACCTGTTCAACGCCAACTCCCGCGCCGTCGTCGACAAGCTCAAGAAGGAGGCTGGCGAGTTCGACTGCCACGACTACATGAGCGAATGCACCGTCGAAATTCTGCTTGGTAAGTGTCTTCTCAAGAACTACTAAGACACTAGAAACAGAAATGACATCACATACCAAATTTTAAAACACTTCTGACGACGCCTCTACCAACTGAGCTACCGCGGTTCAAGTTAGCCTGCAAAATAGTGTGCAAAGTATCTTGGCCACTAAAGCGTGGCAGCTAGGGCTCCATCCACCGGGATAATTTTGCAATTTGAATATTGAGCTGCGGTAACCTAGTTAGTAGAGGCGTTGGCAGTACAGACGCCGAAAGTCGCAGGTTCAAATCCTGTTCAAAAATAAATGACATCATTCGCCATCCTGTTGGCATAATTTTGACAAAATAATCACATCATATTAAGTATTACAGAACAAATAACAAAAAATCTACATAATTGACCTATCTTTTTGTCTTTAGCACCAAATCCGAAAACCTTTCCATTCATTAATTATTAATAGGTAGGTACTTTTCCGGGTCATCAGAGTACACCTGCTAAAATAAGAATTAAAAACACATTGTATTCTTAATATTTCTTTTCTTTGAATGAGTTAATGCACTGGCGCGGCGTCGATTTTAATTATGATATAATATAAAATAGTCACGTAGTTCTAGTATTATGAAATCTTTTTACGAGCGCTACGCTCAGATACAAATCCAATAGGTATATTGTCATTTGATTATGATTGCTTTGACCGGTTTGACTCGTTTTGTAAATCAATACTAAAATACTCGTAGATAGACTTTTAGACAGCATCTTAAAATTGTAGGTATCCTCGTATAATTTTGCTATTGAATATTAAAGGTTGTACAATGATAGACACAGTAAAACTAGGAAATAAAGAGGTGGATTAGATTAGCAGGAAAAACGTAAAATAATAATATATAAAAGGACCTATAAAACGGCTTTGTCAAGGCAGGCCGGGCAGTTAATAAGACAATAACGAGAATTAAAACAGAGATCGGCCTGGATGTGCGAAAATAATGTTGAATCAAGAGCAATTTGCTTGTTGAGGCACGTAGGCGAAGCTGTAGGGCAAGTGTCGAGTGGGGCCGGTGTCAACACGCCGGAAACTCCTAAATGTCGCGGATACTCCCAAACATAACAAGTCTAGTATGTAAACATCTTAAAACCTACATTATAAGCCTAAGTTTATACTCCGAACTTTATCTTAGCTCAATTGATAAAATTGCGTGGGTTATCGACATACCTATCTAGTAACGATCTGCCGAAGATCCGCGAATACATATAAATATTAGATATATGCAAAACACCACTAAATATGCCGTTAATTCTAGAAATAAAATTTCCGATACACGTAGGTATGTGAATAAATACATTTATATCTTGTCAGTAAATTACACCTATTTAAGAAGATTGAAATAAGTAGAGCTAAAGCAGGTGTTAGATCGGTAGGTAACTACCTAAACAACAAGCAATTACTGGTGTAGGTAGATTACTTGCAAGAATTCAAGTTATGCTCGCGTACCTACAACTCCAGAAGAAAATGACTCATGACGCGTTACGGAAAATGCCGTCGCATTCATTTTGGAGCCGCAAAGAGTTGGTAGACCTCCCACACGCAACGTTAATGGCTCGCAAACACCATCAACGCCTTGCGGTTACGGCTACCATTGTACTTTATATCATCAATTATGCAATTGTTTCCTTTTCAATAGAGGTCAATATCCTGCCCCTCTTAGAAATCGACATTCATTTCGAAACATTTGACCTTTACAGAGACCGCTATGGGAGTGAGCAAGAGCACTCAGGACCAAAGTGGATTCGAGTACGCCATGGCTGTGATGAAGATGTGCGACATTCTTCACTTGAGACACACTAAGATTTGGATGAGACCCGATATCCTGTTCAACCTAACCCAATACGCCAAGAACCAGACCAAGCTACTTGATACCATCCACGGCCTAACTAAGAAGGTACATTTAAATAAAGAATTTTATTCAAATGGAAGTTGCTGCGTCATAGTTTTACAGAAAACCTAGCGGCTTAAACAAGGGCATGATGCTTCTAATTAAAAAAGGTTTTTGACAAATATCTTAGGTTTGACTAATGCTTGGGTTTTTGTTACAGGTTATTCAAAAGAAGAAGGCAGAATTCAAATCTGGAAAGAAACCTGTTATTGTAGACACCACTGCTGAAGCTGGTACTACTGATGTCAAGGCCACGTCTGTTGAAGGTCTGTCTTTCGGACAGGCTGCTGGTCTCAAGGACGATTTGGATGTTGATGACAATGATGTAGGACAAAAGAAACGTCTGGCTTTCCTCGACCTTCTCCTGGAAAGCTCGCAAAGTGGAGTAGTTATCAGCGATGAGGAGATCAAGGAACAAGTTGACACCATTATGTTTGAAGGACACGACACCACCGCGGCTGGTAGCAGTTTCTTCCTATCTATGATGGGTATCCACCAAGACATCCAAGACAAAGTTATTGATGAACTGGACAAGATCTTTGGTGACTCGGACCGCCCCGCCACATTCCAAGACACTCTTGAAATGAAATACCTGGAAAGATGTCTGATGGAAACCCTCAGAATGTACCCACCAGTGCCAATTATTGCTCGGCACTTGAAACAGGACGTTAAAATGCGTAAGTATATACTAATATATACTAGTTTTCGTATCATGTTTGCTTCGTAAAACATGTATTAATGATATTTATTTTGTCTGAATTACAGCATCAAACGGCAAGGTTGTTCCGGCTGGCGCCACAGTAGTAATCGCTACAGTGAAGCTCCACCGTCGCCCTGACATCTACCCCAACCCTGACAGATTCGACCCCGACAACTTCCTGCCTGAACGTTCAGCTAACCGTCACTACTACGCTTTCGTACCTTTCTCTGCCGGTCCTAGGAGTTGCGTAGGTAAGCATACGTTGGCAACTATACCTAACCTAAACTCTTTCAATGGTTTTAAGTTGTTTGTCGATGTTTTTGCAAACCCCACTTTTGTGTTTATTTTTTACTTATTCACATATATTTTTTCAGGACGCAAATACGCCATGCTAAAACTTAAGATCATCCTGTCCACAATCCTGAGGAATTTCCGTGTTCACTCTGACCTAAAAGAGGAGGACTTCAAACTGCAGGCTGACATCATCCTCAAGCGTGCCGAGGGCTTCAAGGTCCGTCTGGAGCCACGCAAGAGGCTCGCCAAGGCTTGCTAGAGATGCTACATAGACCTACCTACTACTTACAACTTGTTAATTAATACTCGTATGTTCTTAGTACCTTACGTAACTATGTGCACATTTTTACTTCTCTTAAGTTATTATGACCAGTACTGACTAAATTATTGTTAATAAATATTTTATTAATAAGTGATGATGAACCAATGGTGGCAGAACTCAGAATACACGGGATTGATGTCGGTGCTAGGATTGCAGTTTTCACTCAATGATGTTGATGTAATTTGAAAATAATTATTTGTAAATAGTGAATAAATAATTCTTTGTTTAATTACGACGAATGTGATAATGATAAACCAATAAAATATTGGCAAATATAATGATATTTTGTTTTAATTTAACTTACCTAAGTATTACAATAAGAATCAATAAAAGGGCATTTTACGAAAACATCAACTTTTTTTTTTCTTATTAATTAGTATCATCATCATCATCATAACAGCCACAATAAAGTCCACTGTTGAATTAGTATAATACAAAGTTATTAGATGAATAGGACCTAAAGATATTTAGTAAATTTTTAACCTGAGTTTGTGATTTATGCATGTCACGGAGATATTTACCACTAAAATGTTAGACAAGTATGAATGCATGCTTAAAATAAAACTGCATACAAAAAAACGCTAGACACGCGTTCAACTTTTTTGTGGTAGGGCCCCAAAAAACTGTAATTATTCGGTTAATTAGGTCATTTAGGTGGTATTTCCATGGAATACACCTTGATTACGAACTCATCTTTAACTTACTGCGGAACAAAACACAATCAGTATGTGATTAAACCCAAAAAAGTGGGTGAAGGACGAAATATACGAATAAATGTTTCTTTCACGCATATTAAAAACAATAGAGTAGCACATCCCGTAATATTCGCTCTGTCTTTTAAGGACCACTTTCTATAATATTCATTTGCCAATAAATTTTACGGAACAAATTTTCAGTTTCCTAACCAACTTTATAAAGAATCAAAATTGAAATTCTTAATAAAATATAATAAAAGACAAACATAGGTACTCACAGTAGATAGAAGTGATTGATAAATCATCTGTAGGTAAAAACATCCCATTAGTTCCTGTTGCTCAGATTTGTCCCTTTATTTCTTTTCAGTTTCGTTCTTTTCACTTTCTTTCTTTCCAGTTTCTTTTGTATCTTTCTCTTCACTGTCCTTCTTTTCAGTATCCTTCTTTTCAGTTTCTTTGTTCTCCGATTCCTTGGTTCCTGGATCCACTTTATCGCCTTCCATCGTTACAGCCCTTTTCCCCGGTTCTCTCTCCGCGGTATATAACCGACTTTCACTATGAAGTTGTTTCATATCAGTAATACTTTGGTTCATTCTTTCACCTGCTATTTTTATTACACTTTTACTTGGCATTTCTGTCACCGATATATCTTGTCCCGCATTTATTGCCGATATTTGAGCCCTGTGAACAAAGAAAAAGTAAATTGTTTTGAGTCTAAGTAATTTTGAACAATCATCACATCAGGCAATTAAACAAAAAATATATAAAATAAAATGCGCCATTTTTAATTACAGCCACTCGCAACTCTTAAACTTCTTGGACAAATCTAACGACACTTTCTATGTCAACATTCGTCAAGCCGTTGAGGCTGTAGCCCGTAATCTATAAAAACAAATACTCCAAACACATTACCCTCCTTCTGAGGCAGTCATGTAAAAAGAAACATACTCATTTGACTTTGATAAGTATAACATGAGGACCAGCTTCAATTCGATGCACTGCACTGTCGCCACTGTGCAGCAGACTGTATGATATACTCGTAGTTACCATACCATAAGACGTCAATCGGTATTTGATTGTGTACCTACCGCGCAGGGGTGTGGCCGCTTGACCCACCAGCCGATCTGCGCCAGCTTCCACTCGATGCACTGCACTGTCGCCACTGTGCAGCAGACTGTATGATATACTTGTAGTTACCATAAGACGTCAAGCGGCGTTCGATTGTGTACTGAGCAAGGGCATGGAACGAAGGCGTGGTGCGGCCGCTTGACTTACCAGCCGATCTGCGCCAGTGTTCACTCGCTGCACTGCACTGTCGCCACTGTGCAGCAGACTGTATGATATACTTGTAGTTACCATAAGACGTCAAGCGGCGTTCGATTGTGTACTGAGCAAGGGCAAGGAACGAAGGCGTGGTGCGGTCGCTTGACCCACCAGCCGATCTGGGCCAGCTTCCACTCGATGCACTGCACTGTCGCCACTGTGCACGTGCGAGCCGCGTGCAGCAGACGGAAATACGACGCCATTACTTCCTGGCCTGAAATAATATGGTAAAAACCGTTCTATACCTCATATTTACGTTATATACCTCATTAGTGTCGTAAAAATCAACAAAGGAATAAATCCAGCTAATGTGCAGCAGCATTCTCTGTGACTACAACACCTTACACTGCGCTCCGTAACCGCCGCATCCGTAAGTATAGTAAACACCCTCCCCAATAGGGGAAGCATATGTCCAGCAGTAGACCGTTGTGGTTTTTATAGAAGTAGAAGTACATGTAGGATAGATCCGTACTTTGATTACATTGCGCTAGTGTTATTTTTTTGCGGATGCATTTATCTATCAAACCATTTGACATAAACCGTATTTGTTTGTATGGGAATAAGGTCGACATTCGTATTGTCCTAACCTAACGCATGCGTTACGTATCTCAATGTCTCCAAAACGTACCTGCAGATATAGCAGTCATAAATCTGGATCGTTCAGCTTCCTCCGTATATATTTCATGTTTTGTTGGTCTGTAGATAGTGCCCAGACTGGACAAATTAGGTTTTACCTCTGCATCGCTAACCTCAACTCCAGATTCTATGTTAAAAAGTGGTTTAGATTCCTGTGAAATAAAGAATTTAATCTTTATCTTTCTGCGTTTTATACTTTTATCACTTTTTTTATGTAGTCTATACAGTGTCCCACTACTGGGCAAAGGCCTTCCCTCTTTCACGCCACTCATCTCGGTCTTGGGTTTCTGATTGCTAGTTCTGGACAAAGGCTTCTATATCACTTATTATAATAAAAAAATACCAACTTTCTCTAATCTGCTTTAAGCAAACTACATACAATTTTAATCCTTTGAAATATTTTTTCCACGCGTAGAAAATGCAACCAAAATGTCTAAAGACATTAACTTCATATAACTTTAATGGTAACATAATTAGAAGTCTTTGAATTTTATAAGGAAATTGATATTTAATTGATATCAATATTATTTATTTTAAACCCACTTATTTGATTGCCCAGTGGCATCAAGAAATTTCTGGGTAATAAAAAAGTACCAACAAATTACGATATTTTCGGCAAAACAAAATTAGTAAATAATGTAATGACTTTTCGGAATTGGTTTCTACTAAATAAATTACCCACCTCGTTGTGACAATTAATTAATCTACATCTAAATCAAAATGCAAGCTTCATTTAAGATATCGAGTAGGTAATGGGTAATTTCCCTATACTCGTACAGTGAGTAAGAGAAACGGTATTATAAGCTGAAAGGAGGTCGAAGTATTCATGAAACAGACCAACTTTCTCCATTTAACTTGGGTCGAAACATGAAAAATAATTGGAACTCCCATACAAAATCGCCGATCAGCTGATTAGTTTTATTATGAGAAGTTTTTTTTATATTTCGACCCATGTTCCATGGGGAAAGTTGTTAAGTTTCATGAGTACACTTACGTCACCCACGAGAAAGGTATGGGGTAATGCTATTCGAACCGGTACCACACGTCATCGGTAGTCCATGTACAAGGAATCTCGCTGCCTTGCTGCGGTTTCTTTCGTCACAGACGCAGCTGTCCCAAGAGGTGAACTATAATACTTATAAGTAGAGATCGTTATCTTTGGAGCACTAACAAAAAATTCGTAGAGGTGGCGTACTTTATCGACACCTTAGTTATCGACAGATTATATTCAAGTACCTAGATGCTGTGAAACCAAAGTGTTTATAAAAAAATACGTCTGTTTAACATATTTATAATTATAACATAACCAAGAAACATAACATTTAACATAATAAGTGCCAAAGTCATTTTATTGGCAAGTTATAATATTTTTCCCTATTCCGACTTAGTTCCCTAGTATTTTTTTACACCATGTCAAGGCCAAATTTTTATGAAAACTACGATAACTTGTGTTTCGAAAAAAGTCCGCAACTCATCTCTTCTCATGACATGACAACGTCACTCGTGCGCCAAAGATAACGATGTCTACTTATAAGTATCCAAGCAGACGGAAACTCCAATACCTCCATAAACATGTATCCCATGAAACATGAGAATGCCTCAGCCAGGTGCTGAGTGCCGAGCTCCGGTCTCTCCCGTCGCAGATGCAGCTCTTCCAAGAGGTGAACTATAATATGAGCATTTAAAAACATGGTACCTCCATAAATACGAAGCTAAGCCCATAAAGCGTGAAAATGCCTCAGCGCTGCGGTCTCTTTCGTCTCAGATGCAGCTCTCCCACGAGGTGAACTATAATGCCTATTGGCATCCGAGTGGACGGAACCTCCAATACCTCCATAAACACGGATCCCATGAAGCAGGAGAATGCCTCAGCCAGGTGCTGAGTGCCGAGCTCCGGTCTCTCCCGTCGCAGATGCAGCTCTCCCAGGAGGTGCAGTGCAAGACCCAGTTCGCGCCGGAGACCATACTCCATCGCCAGGGCACCCATCTCAGTTAACAGCTGAGCAGCCTGCTCGTGATCGCCTAGCCTGGAAATTCAGAACCAATTTTATTGTTTCCTAAAAATACGGGAGCTTTTTGGTAAACGGGTCATAAGGTATTCCCTTGAATGCTACTCGATATACTCGATTTTTCTTTTATCAAAGAAGAATATCAGATTATGTATAAAATTTTACTCTACCATAATGTCATTCTTTAGTGTACCTACCGCAAACTTCTTTTTCCAGTCATCCTCATCAATATTTGCATGAACGACACTATGAACAACTATCTGATTCAGATAGGTAACTTTTTACTGTAAGTACTTATAACAGCCACAACAGTCCATAGCTGGATATGGTCCTACCCTTATAGGGGAGTATTGCCATACTCACTACGCTTCGCAGGCGGATCGGCGATCGTAGTGAAAGATGTTGCATTTATGGGGAACGCTGCTGCCCATTCCCTGGATGATTATCCCGTAGTCACTTATTATGACGCCCACGGGTAAAATGGGGGTGAGGTGATACCATTCTAAGACAGCATCCCTGGACAAACTTGCACATACCTTTGCAAGACAGAAGCTAGATGCATCCTCGTGGCGCATAACCCTGGTATATGTTCGATTTCTTCGTTGAGCTTAAATGCCCGAAGGAACGTCATCTTGGCGTTGTTCAGGTTGTCCATGGCAAGCTGGCAGATCCCCACTTCTATGATAGCTTCGGCCACTAGAGGTGGATCATTCGCTATTTGACAAGGAATTACATTTTAGTTTCAATGTCATAGTATCTAAATTATTCAGTAGATGATTTGCGGTGTCGGATAGCATCACAGAACAATAGCATGTAATGAATATTAATCATTATTCATTCATTGTAATTAATCACCTGACTAGGTGGCCCTGTTGACAAAGAGCCGGCTAGTTAATAAGCAAATTAGCACGTGTTCACTGATTGTAGACATTTGGAATATTAAATTGATACAAAAACACGTATCTGGTGCGTCAAGCTAAGTCTTTTAAACAATGATGCACCTTTATCTAGTGGACGTGATTAATGTGTACCACCTAGGTGTCCCCCTTAGGTATCCCCTTTGTGTTGGGTTAGTGGCCAAGATACACTTGCACTGTTTTGCAGGCTAAGATTGAGCCGCAGTAGCCCAGTTGGTATATGCATCGGCAGTACGGATGCCGAAAGTCGCGGGTAGATCCTCCCTGCTACGGTGGAAATTTTAAATTTTTCAAAAATTGTATACTTAACGCGGGAACTGTTTTAAGGGTAATCTGTCCCTCTTGTTCCGGCCAGTCTCACTCAGCAACTGTGTGCTTACCATTAGGTTGGTAAACTTTTTGAAAAATACAGTGTGGCCATTCAAGTAGGCCATATATGACAGCTGTCTATATATGCATACCATCCATCCCCCTTCTCTCGGCCAGTCTGGCCAGCCGTTCTGCCTTGGCCGCATCGCACCTGCGGATCAGCCTAGACCGGTGCAAGAGCACACGGTGCAGTTGCCTGGCAACCGCGTTGTACAGCAATTCTTTTGGGTGCGGGTCCTCTTTTGTTGGTTCCAGTAAAGGCCAATCCTGAACAAACAGAACCGAATCATTTACTTGCAAAAAATTATTTAAAGCCCAGTAGGTAAACCTACATAAAATAAAGGGTGCAAGGGTCGAATATTGATAGCGTTCATTCAGACCATGAAACTGATCAACTTCCCATATGAAAATCCCGACAGCTTTTTACGTTTCCTGAATTTTGTTTTCACAGGAAGTTGTTGAGTTTCATGATCTGAATCAGTACTCGGAGAGCTGTCCCTTACACTTCGTAAATATAGGTACCCATAGGCAATTACTAAGTACCACGCTCTTACTGAATCTCTGTTTCTCAGGAAAAAAAACTTCGTATCGATAGAACCGTCACAAACATAAATCAGACCTTTCCAATGGAAACATCACGGACTTCAGTCAGGATCAAGAATGGCTCCTCTGTATCTGCACCTGGAACTGTTTTAAAAAAAATACATTCATACCTATATAAAATCACGCCTTTTTCACCGGAGACTACATCCTGCCACTTGCTACAATCCTGACACACCGCTTTAACTTCCTCCACCTCCCTATCTTTTGATACTAGCTTGTCGGGTTAGGGTACCTAGTAGCTCAGTAAAAAAATGTGTACGCTGGTAAGAGACGTTAAAATGTTTGGTTTTTGTTCTGGAAGATTTTCTAGCTAACTTATTTATCTAACTTGGCCAGACGATAATTATCCAGACAACACTAAGAGTTTGCATTTTTGCGCTGTGATATCTGTGCGTCCTCATTCATTTATACATTTATAGACCGACAAAATCTTGCTGTAAAATAGTACATTATCTTAAGAATAGTCATCATTGGCCAAAGCATCTATCTAGATGATTGTTGCAGCGCTTGTGGGTTAGATATTTTATGATTTTCAATGATGCACCATCGCCTTTGATGACTGTATATAGCATCACGACTATATATCCAACAGAGGAGGCATAGCATGTTGAATACTCAGTAGTCCAAGTAGTAGTATCGTAACATAGGCTTTGGAGTATGAAATTTAAAAACGAGACTAGATTTATATTTCTTTTAAAGTAGGTTAGGCAAGAAATGCTTACACTTATCGAGCAAGAACTTGGCGTAGAAGTATTTGCACACGCCCTTCAGTCTCCCGCCGTCCAGCATGTACCTGCTGGCTATAGCAATGGCCACGAGGAAAAACTTCTCCGCCAGCCACAGAATGCCCTTCCCCTTCTCCGCATACTCAAGGCCAAGTTTTAGGAAGACTATGCATTCCTTCTTTGTATCACCTGTAAATGTTTTAATAAGTAGGTAGTGTAGTTTTCTGGTGCTCTAAACGAAACTTGCAGTAAGGTACTAATTGTTTATCTTTTTCAAATTGAGAACTATTTTCATGTTTTGGAAGTTACAAAAATAAATTTCAGAAACAAGTGTCTAGTCACAGGAAATATTTAAATTGATTTTGGTATATCAGATTCATTTTCATACAATACAATAAAATATAATTAATAAAGATTGTTTCTCGTAATTGGAAATTTGGTAACTTATAGTTGCAAAACTAACTATTATAGTAAGCATAGTAGTAGCACTAAGTTATTATAGTAAGCATACCAACAGACGGACAAATAGAGTTGACAAAATAATATGACTAAGAAACCCCATAAGTCTATTTACATCAGAAGCTCTACCTCTGTCTTTTTCCCTCTCGCCGTCTTGCAGCTGATGTGTTCCAGATAGTCGTTCCTGTTCTTGAGGTTGACCACGATGCCGATCTCGTCCTGCTCCACTAGCTGCGTATTGTCATAGAGCAGGTCTCGCAAATAGTTCGACGACTCCACGAAACCAGCTTCCCGGAGCTCCAGTATTAAAAACTACCTTAGAGGACGCTTCCCCATAGAGGACAGACGGACAGTCATAGTTTACGAAATAAAATGTAGTTATGTGTCTATTTAAAACTGAAGCTCTACCTCTGTCTTTCTCCCTCTCGCCATCTTGCAGCTTCAAGCTGATGTGTTCCAGATAGTCGTTCCTGTTCTTCAGGTTGACCACGATGCCGATCTCGTCCTGCTCCACTAGCTGCGTATTGTCATAGAGCAGGTCTCGCAAATAGCTCGACGCCTCCATGGAACTAGCTTTCCGAAGCTCGTTATTTCCACAGAGTTTTTGACGAACCAAGTTATCATAGTAAGCCAAACAAACGGACAAACAGAGTTGACGCAATAATATGACTAAGTAACCCCATAAGTCTATTTAAAACTGAAGCTCTACCTCTGTCCTTCTCCCTCTCGCCGTCTTGCAGCTTCAAGCTGATGTGTTCCAGATAGTCGTTCCTGTTCTTCAGGTTGACCACGATGCCGATCTCGTCCTGCTCCACGAGCTGCGTATTGTCATAGAGCAGGTCTCGCAGATAGTTCGACGACTCCACGAAACCTGCTTCCCGGAGCTCGAGGATCAAACATTCCCATAGAGGACGCTTTCGTCTGTAGGAATTTAAAAAAATGAAAATTTTAACATTCAGATATAATTTTCTTAACCTGACCCATCTGATCATGTTTTGTTGAGTGTACCTATAGCACTTTATTGCGTACGCAGATTTTATTTCTAAGCTATAAACCTTTGCTTTAAACTTGCAAATTCTTCCACAGGCAGAATTTTAACCTGCGACTTTCGCCATCTGTACTGGCGACGATTCTACCAACTGGACACTGGGCTACTGCGGTTCAATCGGCTCAATCAATAAATACTGATATTCAATCACCTTTGAATCCCTTTAGTATCAAGCGCATCGATGCTGAACAGAGACTTGTTCCTCATGTTCTCTAGACTCTGCTTGGTGATGCAGGCCATCAGCTTCAGCAGCTTCCGTTGTGTTGGCATCACCGGCTCTTTGTTAGCCTCCAATTTAAACGACTAAGCTCCAAAAAATATTTATTACCTTCGAATCCCTTTAGTATCGAGCGCATCGATGCTGAACAGTGCCTTGTTTCTCATGTTCTCCAGACTCTGCTTGGTGATGCAGGCCATCAGCTTTGGCAGCTTCCGTCGTGTTGGCATCACCGGCTCTTTGTAAGCCTGCAACTTAAATGGCTAAGCTCTAAAGGTTTTTTATTACCTTCGAATCCCTTTAGTATCGAGCGCGTCTATGCTGAAGAGTGCCTTGTTCCTCATGTTCTCCAGACTCTGTTTGGTGATGCAGGCCATCAGCTTTGGCAGCTTCCTTCGTGTTGGTATCACCGGCTCTTTGTAAGTCTCTGATGGTAATGAACGAGATGTCCTTGTGGAACCCATGGTGAGGTTTCTACTCCCTTTTTTACTTTGTAGTCGTAAACTTTATGATTATATAATTTTGATTGTAGGGTAGGATTAACCTTCTAATTAGAAGGTGTAAGGTCTCAATCTCTCAGTAAATCCTATGCGCATTTGAATATAATAAATACTGAAATGCCAAAATAAAAATATCAACACATTTACGTTTACTGACATTGATATTTTTGTCAAAATAAATATTTTTCAAGGTTCGTTCTAAAAAGATTCCGTCTGGTTAGAAAAAAGTTCATCTGTTCTCATTTGTTTCCCGTAAATGAGGCTTAGTTGAGGTATAGCAACACGCCAGTGAGAGTATAGTATTCTTTGTATAGCAAACAATGACTAGATTGCAAAAGATTACTGAAAATATTTCGCCAAAAATCTAGAATCTTGTATGAAATATCTGTTCTAAATCACTATTACGAGCCATGATTAGGACAACAGCATTGACATCTTGTTAGTTTTTACGAGGGCTTGTTAGGAGTTTATGTGTGCAGAGTTTGGGCAAAGCCTCCGAGCCTGCCTCAAGCGAGCCCGCAGGGGGCAGTCATATCCCAAAATTTATTATTTTTCCTCGCTGACTACGGCGATTGTTTGCGTCGCCTGAAAACTAATAAAAAGTGATAAATGTCGCTATCGAGGATGAAGAAAAATAAGGCTCTACGTTGCTCGGTCCTTACAAAATAAAATCAGTACATTATCAATATAATTTAATAATTAAACTAAAAAAAGTGGTTGTGGACTGACTTGTAGATAGATGTATGTATCCGCTTAACTAAATCTATAGAGATGATATTTGCCTGTAAAATAAGCTATAACCACATTTCATTTCACACATTTTCACCCGTTACATTACATTCCTTTCTCACATCTGTATTTCACCATCTAATGAGATTCACACTTCAGGAGAGGAAATTCTTTGATGCTGAAAGCCTGATGATCTCATTACGTTGATTGCAAACTTCAAGTGGAATTAATGGTCTTAAGAATCCTTGAAGGTGTTTGTAGCTGTATAATTCGTGTGTTCGCGTTACGTTGTTGTTTGTATGAATAATTTTGTATGTAGGGCTAATTATGCAGGAGGGTTCTGCTCTGTGGTGGTACCGAATGACAAACTTTCCAGAAGACACTAAGCTCAAACAGGACATTCTGAAAATATCTTACCAATAGATACAATTGATGCGCTGACCAAGCAATTTTCTCTATGTTAGGGTTTTGCAATGTTTTGTTTGACTTTTCTTTGGGATAAGTAGTTTTATTTGTGGAGTCGTACTACACTGTGTATACAGGCTGTAAGGATCGATGTATCGAAAACTTTGCAGGCGTGCTTAGATCGTGAAACTGATTTTTCCCCATAGAAGATATGGCGGTGAACGAAAAAAATTACGGCTTCACCGAGGGCTTCACGTGCAAAATTTACGATCAGCTGACAGACATTGTATGGGAAGTTAAATTTTTTTTTTTAGTTTGCCACTATATGTGCCATAGAAAAAGTTGTTCAGTTTCATGGTCTGAGCAATTTTCATTAAACCGTTCAATTTGCTTTAGAATGTTTATATTAAATCCACATGTAGGTATATCTACTAATTATTTCCACTGACCAGATATATCTAAACGTAATCAGCATAATTTGTTTCCCCGTTTCCCCCACTTCCGCAAATCCAATAATGTCCTTGTAGTAGACAGATAGCTGAGCACAGCGCAAATAAATAGTAATACATTACCCACCCAAGGGAGGGTAGTGTTTAAAGCAAGGCATGGGCGGGATTGATCGCGCCGAGGGCGACGGTTGGCGCCGTGCCAATCATGCCTTTCGTACTCACTAAGCTGGTGACACACTAAGGCAAAGACAACCTACATTATAATATCATTGCACTAAGGGCAGACTTATGGCAGGCACACCGTGTTTCGGAGGAAATACATTGAATTGGACACGTTGTTTCACGGCATCGTACTAAGCAATTTACTATGTGGGACCAATACTAAAAACGAGACGTTTTTTCGACCTTTCTTACTAAATCAGTCAGCTGATCGTTTATGGGTGGTCGGAAAAATATCTCATTTTTCAGCTTCGGTCTCGTAGTGAAAATTGTTCAGTACGATGTCCTAAGCAACGTGTCCAATTTAATGCACTTCTTCCTCCAAAAAAAACTAAGACACGATACACAGTCTAACTCGACGGAGGATCAGTTGGACACCACGCCAAAATGTGCTCAGTACTGTCAGTCAGGACAGGACTATCATTTATCCTGTGCTCAGGATTAAAGCCAGGCCCAGAGGAATATATCTGTACCTTGTGTGCCCATGGCCTGATAAGTCTAATTTGTTTCCTTTTGGGTAGAAGAGCGGTCAATATGATAACGTTGTTACCCTTTGCTCAAGGTGACTTACACATTCGTATAAAGAATATTGTCGCTTGATATTTTTAAGAATCGCTAACCAATAGTGAAATCAGTATATGGCGACATGTTGTTATACCTAATGTAATAAACTTTAATTTTTAGGGTGCCGTACTCAAAGAGTGAAAACGTAACCCTATTACTGAGACATCGCTGTCTGTCCGTCTTATATATCACAAGGCTGTACCTATCTCATATACCGTCATAGCTACAGAGTTGAAATTTTCACAGATGCCGTATGATGCTGTTGCGCTATGATAAAAAATTATATGTATTTTCAAGATTTCTTATTCAAATAATGCTCAAGTAGAATTTTAAAAAGACATTTCTCACTTTATTTCTTTTGAATCTTTAAGTATGACTTAATAATGTTTAAGTAGTACCTAACATCGGTGAAATGATATAGGTATCTATTTTTATTTAGTGATTCGATTTAGCCTTCTCTAGTGCTTTCTCCAACTTGGCCTGGTCGTCCTTGATATCAGCGGATCTAGTGGTGGCGAGTGGTTTGGTAAGTTCGGCACAGTCTTGTCCGAAACCCTTGCTAGGGTTATCATCGGCCAACGTCAGAGCAGGGGATTTGGCGAGGTCATCGTCAGCGTCGTGACTCTCTCTCTTCTTCTTCGCATTCTTTATGGCTTCAAGCATTTCTGGAATGAAGAGATTGTGTGTTGCGATAATAGCAGATAATCAAAAGGATTTTCAAGATTAACGATGATTTACGTAGGTACTGTTAACCTTCGTGAAAGGGATTAATACTAGTTAATGTGGGTATAAAAAATCAGTGAATGTTGATAATTTAAACTTGAAATGCTGCAGTAAAAATAGTACGGGCAATACATAGCAATATCTTAGACAAAGAACGCAGCGAGGGCATGGCAGCAAGGTAGCTTGAAGACTTAAAGAGATACGATATTTTATACTGACAGTCTACAATAAGCCTGTGATAAGCTGTGACTCACACACAATGATGATTAGATGTAACAGAAGTTTCAATAGCTACCTCTGGGATTTTTTCCACTTTTCCTTCTTCTTTCGTGACTGTGACAATTTTTTAAATGTGCCCAGCCAGACCAAGGTAAGCCCATGTATAGCCACGCAGACAGCCTCTTTTTGCCACTGATTTAGCTTTGTAAAGCTAAACGCATAAAGTCCATTTAGTAGGGTAGAGCTAAGAACTTTGAGCTTAAGACTTACCACGTCTGAAATTTCCTGAGACTGGCATAGTATTTATGGGTATTTTTTTCTATATTTTGCTGTAGTTTCTTGATATTATAAAACTGATATGACTTGTTATTACAACAATAACAAATCAGGTTACCAGGTGACTGTCAAAATTTTATCTCTATTGCACAGCTGCTCTATGGTATAAAGTTTAAACCAATGAGTTCAAACTTGGGCTCAAACTTTGAGTAATAAATAATCATCTCAAAATATAATCAACGGTCCAGTAAACTAATTCTTTAAACATGCCAAAAAAATACCCACAAAATTATCATTGCTTAGTTAAACTGAAATAGAATGATAACCCTCCGAACAGGATCCATCCTAACGAGGCTTTACGTTATTGAGAAAAGTAAGAGATCGCGAAATAGGTCCCGACCTGCCTACGAGTGAGCATAACTATACCGGGTGTAAAGGACGGCTTATTGAAAGCCTGCAAGGCTTCAGCAGACCTGAACAAAGAAACTGAACAACTTGTATGTTGTAGTAGTTTATCTAGTTTATAGTCGAAAAAGAAAACTTTCCACAGTAAAACTTGTTCACTTTCATAGTCTGACTCTTCGAGGTCTGACTGATCATGTCAGCAAATTTCCTTACACCCAGTATTATGTATTCTTTGCTGCGAGTGCTACGAGTGAGGATTATGGCAAATGGCTGCAGAAAGGGCGAGCAGCTGAAAGGCGCAGAAAGAGAGGGATTAAAGGAATTTCATTAAAGGCCCTCCATAAAGAAGCCGGGTTTTAAGTTAAAGTATAGGGCACTGGCAGTGGTACAAATTGTATTTTCTAACACTGGGACAAAGCGAATCATCTATCCCTAGTTGGTCTATATTTCCTTTCATTACAATTTCAACACGCGGAAACCATTTTAAATTGACGCAAAGGTTATTAAGAAAAGTAAGGGTTAGAAGTTTGAACGGAACTTATTTCATCAGTCATCATCACACACTTGTGTAGGTTTGAATATGGAGCTATAGTTATGTGTTTTGGGCGGAAAATCTACATATTATCAAATTATATTGGCAGGCGAGATGCAAGCGAGCGCAATGCAAGATGCTGGATACACAATACAGGGAACGCTGTTACTCACCTCTGCCGTCGCTGTATATTTACGAAATGTGTATTTTCATTCACGAAAATATACACTTGTTTAAGAAATCTTGTCAAGTTAATACAAGAGCACAGAGAAACCCCGACAGGCTTGTTTTTTCTGACACTCCTCGAACATTAATGTTTAATAAAAGTTGTCTGAGTATGTGTGTCAGAATCTATAATAAGTTACCCCATGTAATTAAAGACATAAATTTAAGATCTTTTAAATCAAATTTGTATGATGTCAATGACTTTCTGAGTGACGGTTTATTGTAAATATTAGAATTATGTTAAATTATCCTTATTATCATTATGTATCTGACGTGACATTTGTATTATTTTATTATTAACCTACTGTATCTGACATTTTGTATTTTGTGTGATCCATATTTTTGGTATTTGCATGCTAATTTATATGTTGGCAAAACTCTAATGCACTTATCCTAATTTGTACCATCTTTTATACAGTGTTTTATGCAAATAAAGACATTCTGATTCTGATTCTGATTCTGATTCATTCTCTGGATGATTATCCCTTCGCTTTTTACTACCACGAGCAGTAGTGTTATTCTAAGCCGGAATCACGCGGGAAAACTAAATGAAATGATTCATAATCGCTCATTTTGTGTGTCAAATGCATACCTAATGCAAATACAGGGTGTTAGGCAGAACGTTGGACATACGAAAAAGAGTGTTTCTAATCATGATTCTGAACAACTTTTACTATGAGGCCACATGCGAATTAGCATAAAAAATTTTAGGTGTTCCATACATCTTTGCCGACTAGTTATGAATTTTTCTATGGAAAATTCAAAAATTTTTTTGCAAATTCGCAGTTAGCGCCATAGTAAAAGTTGTTCAGAATCACGAGTATTAACACCCTTTTCCGTATGTTCAATGTTCTGCAGAACACCCTATATAACAATTATCTATCAGTATATTACTGAAAAACTGTGAAAGAAAACGAGAAATTGCTTTCCGGAAAAATGAGTAGGCTCTTCACTCTTCAATGAAAATTGATGTCCTCAACGCTGAAGGCGCCAGCCTGTGCGTTGATCGCGTTGATAGAGGATCACGTACGGGTGTCATCTCAGACAGCCCAGTTATTGGCCTGTCAAAGACTATCACATATTTTCGATATCAAAGTTGATTACTGAGCTATCTAACATGAAGGATCTTGAAGGCTTTTTATCCTTCTGCTTTTATTTTTAAGTGTAAATTACCAACTTGTAGTACATGCAAGACAGAATATACTTTCAGTTTCAGGTTTATTTTGGTGCTTACTTGTTCACGCAAGACAGAATATAGCTTTAACTTCAGGGCTTAGATAATGATAGCTGTCGCTGGCTTCAGGGCTGATATTTTGCTACCTACTTGTATACGCAAGACAGAATATAGCTTTAACTTAAGGGCTTAAATAATGACACCTATGTCGCTGGCTTCAGGGCTGATATTTTACTACCTACTTGTACGTAAGACAAATATAGCTTTAGCTTCAGGGCTTATATTTTGCTACCATGTTGCAATCTACAATTTGAATCACAACTTAATATTGGACGTGTCAAACTAATACACATTATTTTATTTTTAGATAGGTAATTGGTTTTAGGACAATGTATGACTTGCGAACAATGTTGGATTAATTGCGTTGACATAGATATAAACAAAATTTAAACCTCTGGCAGACTTTATTAAATCCAGCGCTAATTTAAACCGACATAATAGCCTTCTTACCATAATACCTATTAAAGTAGGTTTAGTAAATTCTGAAGGTATACTTATGTGTTGTTGAAAATATACCGCATAATAGTTCTCTGACATAAATTAGCGGGGCGCCTATACAGATAGCTCACTCAGTACTAGCGAAAATTATGACGCTTACTGACTTTAACTGGATAAATAATAATAATAATATATTTATTTATTAAAGTAACTAAGACTCATTACAAAATTATTAAATTAATATTATAAAATTATAAAATCACATTCAAATTAAATTAAATTAAATACATTAATACCTACAAATCACTCACAATAAGTTACCTACACTATAATAATTCAAAATTTTGCAGCTGCTAGCCCGTGAGATACGAGGCAGCAACGCCTCAAGTAAGCGAGGTCATACCTCTCAGCAAATACATTCAGGACACTGTTCCGGCTGCCCCGAACACGGCGCACCAGGGACGCGCATCTCTTTCGCATAAAACCGGAATCTCAGGAAACCTCAAGGTAACTACCACGAACGTCATATTTTTTAGATTAAAATTAGGCTCAGAATCATAAGACGTTCAATATGCTGTTTTGATCATAGTTTTGATAGTCTTATACTTTGAAGTTTTTGACAGTAGCAACCCTGGCTTTGTAACAAGTGACAATCGCAAAAATCATAAATAGGGTCGAATGAACTTTCTGTAAACTCTCTATTTTGTGGTTTGAGGTCAATTTTCCTGCAAAATGTTAATTAAGCGTGTCATAAATAATAAACTTCATGTTTTTCGCATGAAATACTCCTTCCAACCTAGGAGCTGCATTGCTTTGCATGTTTGCACGAGAGCCATAATGGCTAACTTATGCAAATTAAAACCGGAACTTTAAAAAATAGTCGTTTGTCACCATCGCGCTTTACTAAGAATTTGTTGCTAAAAATAAAGTTGTTTATTAGGTAGGTATAAAGTTCCCTGGGTAAAAAATTTACAAAATATATCATAGAAATTGATTACTGTTTTGGCGTTTATTGAGTTATGGATATGTACTTATAGGTACATATACAGGGTGTAAGGGACAAACTTTCCATTAGAAAATATTTCAGCAAAACGCCAAAATATAAAAAAAAATGTTGACTTTCTGGGCCCTGTTCAAAAAAACTTACAATTCTACAAATATGTCGAAAAGTGACATAATTGTCAAATTGTCCATACATATGCCGTTCAAAGAATCTACAAATATGTAAAAAAGATACCGGCTAATAACTGTAAATTGTCGCACCTGTAAACTCGGTTCAACAAAACTTACATAATTATAAAGTCGCCTGTCATACGTGACAATTATTTTTTACAAATATGTCATGGTGGTTTACAATTTACACATTTATGTAAATTGTATGATAAAAACACTAATGAGCGGAAATCAAAAACTTAAAGAACTATTGGTGATATATTTACCACAGCCCAATGCAATGCGCACAATATTTGTTGAATAAGAGCTTTGTTTCGGTCTGTGTTATGTTTTAGGGTATGCACAATTTTACTCAACAAATATTCGATGGTTGCCTTGCCTAAACATTTTTCTTTAAATGTAAAATCATTGGTAAAATCAGTCACATCAAACGTAAAATTTATACTCTTTTTAAATACTCTTCTTCGTCGTCCAATCAGCAAACTTTCATCATAATCACTAATCTCACTCGAACTACTCGATGAAAGCATCATTATGATAAAAAAAGTATTAATAAAGTCTATTTATTTTCACTATTTATAAGGTATTATGCCGGAGTAGGGAGTAGGTATCAAATTTTACCGAGGGTAAGATCGCCTGTCAAAAATGTATGACAATTTTACAAATAAGTAAACTTGTAAATACAATTATGCGTTCACCTTAAAGGTTTTTCCGACAATTATGTAAATTGTCACCTGTCACGCGAAAATGTTTATTGAACAGAATTATGTAAAATTGTAAGTACAATTTGACAAATAAGTAAATTTTCCACCATTACAATTTTGTAACTTGTATTTTTTATTGAACAGAAACTTGTAAAATTGTCACCTGTAATTGTAATTTACAATTTGTAAATTGTAAGTTTTTTTGAATAGGGCCCTGATCGTGATTTTGTACAGAAATTTTTATAACATCTTCTGAAATATTTTCTTATAGGAAGTTGTTCAGTTTCATGGTCTGAATACACCTATCAGTACCTATTCGGGGAGCTATCCCTTACACCCCATATACCTACGCTTATTTACTGTTCAGGCTGAATCGGGCTTGATGGGCTGCAAAAACTGCATTAGCATTAGATATATAGAACTCTTTTAAGATGCTTTTCATCGTTCATAATAAGATACATTCTACTAGATTGTGAGATAGCTAAGACACAGACATACTGAAACACAGAAAATATCATGAAAGAAGGATAATTATTGAAAATGTAATCATTTCAAACTTCTATTTTACTGGGAACACGATAGCTCCCGCAAAAATGAAATATGGAACATGAACATTATAAACCGGCAGGGGAACGATATTCTGGCCACAAAAGCTATGACAAAATTAAAATTGGATTTTGTTTCTGTAATATGTTAAGAACATAATTCTTGACACACATAAAAAAAGGTAGAAATTTTTCTCATTTGCAACGTCCTTTAAAATAGGTATTTATATTTTATCTTTGTAACTACATGAATATAGATTTAAAATTCATTTTTTTTGTTTATATGGTCATTAGACCTAAGTACTTTCACATTGTTAAATATGTAGAAACTTTAGGTATTGGGAAAGCAATGAAATAGAAAAAGACTATTTCTTCAGACAATATAGAATTAAAATCCCTGAATTTCCTAAAATAGGTTTTTATATGAATTATAAACATACCCTAAAAAGTGTAGAAAAAAATAAAAATGGATTCGTAATTTATTCGCATTTTTGTTAATTACAAGACCAATATTGAATAAAAGTATGTAAAGATGATCATATTTCATTCGTCTGAAATTCTATTTCACGTTATCAAAAAAAATGTTTGTGTAAGTTGTACCTATTTGAAGTTATTAAGTAAAATCTAGATAAAAATACGTAATTCCCAGCGCGGGTGGTAACGGCAGCGGCGGGCGAGGCGGGGCAGGACGCGCTCGCTGTTGGCAAGTGCGCGGCGAGACGTTAACACATTCTGCGCTCTTAAGTTATAGGTACCTAAACATCAAACTTAGGGGCGTCGCGTACATAATATTTTCGATCTTTAAGCAGGCAAGTTAAAATTAAAATATAAAATGACTAGGTATCGCAAACAATCTACCTTCCCATTTAAGGACTAACATACCTATACTGGTTTTTCATACAAATACTAACACAAACCAGTATAAGTTAGTCCCTAAAGTGGGTCCGGATTCCGGATGATTTTTTTGGCAACAGTACCCACATATAAATGTAATACTCAAGTAATTATGTGAAAAACAGTCAAGTCTGAGATAAAAGTAGACACGTTTTATGAAATGTAGGCAAGGTATACCCGGGCAAGACCGGATCAAGGGTAAAATCGGATGAATGCAATTTTAGAATTAGTTTTGATTCCTGGCTGCACATTTTACGAGGATGAATTTTACCGATATAATCTTCTATCGTGTGAGCACCGAATCGATGAACGACCCGGGAGGGACGTATTCATTTGAAGTTTCATTCATCAGCTCATCAGGTTTCATTTCAGATTCGATCTTCCCCGGTACCAGTATTTAAAGAAACGACTGGATCAACATCTGCACTCAAGGGACTACAATAAAGTGTTCGAAAATGTTGATCCGATCGATATACGAATACATCCTGCGTGAGTTACGGAAATCGTTGATCCAATTTGAATGAGCCAATCAGAGCATGGATTTGACTCATTAATGGACTAGACTTCCGCCGCCAGTTTGATGGCTTTGTACTCTCCGGCGGCCACTACCAGATTTGTACTACCTGATATAACAATCGCCGGCCGAGCAAAGCCCAATTCTTTCGGGTCAAGCTCGCCGGCCTTCCCCGGACAACATCACTACCGCCTGACTGGAAGTCGTTAATTGGGTCTGACTCGCCGGCGGTCCCCGAGGAAGACAAAAGCAAAAAGGTGGAACTTCCAACTAATTCGGGAGAAAGCGCTCGTATTAGTTTGAAATCTGCATACAGGTTGTAAACATTTTACTGGCGCGAGGTGCAAAGGGCGACGGCAAACAGCAACAGTAAAAGGCAACGGATACGGCCACGATGAAGGAAACGCCCCGGGTTGCGAGGAGGAACACAAATTGTTATAGAAAAGAGAAAATACTGCTTTTCAAATTATCTTTTTTAAGATTGAATTGGAATGTGACTTTCTTAAAGAGAATTTTTAAGAGAATCTTGTAAATTCCTACCAAGAAATAAATGTTTAGACTTTGACCACGGGCGACGGCGGACGGCGAGGACACGGGGGGAACCGTCAAAGACAGACAGCTCGATGTGTTCTGCGACGGCAGCTCCAAGGCTATCACAGCAGCGGTCTACTGGCGCCTTGTAGAGGAAGACTTCATCGTGGAAGTAGTCGTGGTAGCCAAGGCGCGAGTGGCGCCCTTCCGCGCCCAAAGCATCCTACGGATGGAGCAACAATTCTGCACTGGATTCGCAACAACAACGCGAGTCACACGCCTTTTGTCGCCGAGATCACTAACACGTGTGACTGGCAATGGATCCCGCCGGACCAGAACGTGGTGGACGAGGCGACCCGGCCAAGACGTGAGAGGAAGGACGCAGCTGATGGTTCACCGTACACAGTTTCCTGAGACTGAGCGAAGAGCACTGGCCTAAAAAAACTCCAAAACAAGACGCGCTACCAGAAGAGGCCTACGTTCTGCACGTGAGGGCTAACACACAAACGCCCTGCCAGACATCATGCGCTTCTCCAAATACGAGCACTTGATACAAGCGCTGCATACGTGCTCCTATACATCAACGCCTGCCGCAAGAGAACCTGAAAACTGAAGGTGCGGCATAAACGAGAAGCAGAGAAGCTGTAGATCAAGAAACCCCAAGAAGACACTTACTCAGACGACCTGGACTAGCTGAAGAGATTAGGCAGGCACCATCAGCAATTCATGTAAATTGACAATAGACATAGAGGGCATCCTGCAGCTGCAATGGAGAATCAACGCAGCCCCCATCATCAGTGAAGACACAAAGAGGCCCATCTTGGACGGAAGACATCCCTTCACAACAACCACGCCAACAACGAACGCATACTCAACGAGCTGAGAAAGCGCTACTGGATCACTGACCGACCGAGCAGCAGCCAGAGAATCCGGGCACTGCGGAGTCCGAAAAGCTGCACACGTCGTTTCACCACTTGGCAACTTAACGATGGTAAGACTCCAGCCCTTCACGCGTGCCTTTATCGACACAGGCGGGACTTCTTCGACACCCTAATAGTCACTATGAGCTGGAGACACAAGAAGCAGTTGGTATCTTTACCTGCCTCCACACGCGCCGTTCACATCATGCTAGCCTGCTCGCTGTCTACCTCATCAGTGATATTGGCTCTCAGGCCCATAGCTTCGAGAGGAGGATGGCCGCACACGATATGATCAGAAAACACCATCAACTTCAAGGGAGCAGACGCCGAGCTACCAGCTGCCTACTCACAATGGCTGCCAGCGCTTAAGGACTACGCATCTACTACTCATCAATAGGACAGAATGGAAGTGTATCGAACTGGGATCTTCGAACCAGGAAGGAGCTTGAAAACACCTCAGACGAGGCTCACAAATACCCGCGAGACTTAATCCTTACCACTGTGCTCTGCGAGACTAAGCACACTATCAACGGAAGTCCGTTCACCCACGTTCCAGTCTCCAAGGATGACCCGGAGGCACTGTCACCAAACCACTTTCTCATCGGGTCTTCAAGAGACTACCCATTTATTTATTTATTTTCGAGAGGTGGCAGTCACGACAGCTCTGCCGTGTCAAAACATTAGACTGTAACTTCAACTTTCAAGTTTTGAGAACGGACACAAAAACATTTTTTTTGGTTTTTGTATGGATTTCATTAGTTTTTTGAAGATATTGGAAATAAAATTAAATTATACAGATTGTACGTGTCAAGATCTTTATGGCCATTAATAAAATATTACTAAAATCATAAGACATACAGAGATACTTAAATAAAATTGTTTTGTCTTAACAACTGCTAGAAAAATGTTTGCGATTTGTTACAACAAAACACTGTACTGTACATTGCAGTGTATTGACTTGACATGACCCAACTGCGGTAGTATTTGTGGTGATGAAACACTGGTTCAAACTATGTTCAAACCTGTACAAGTTGTACATTATATGATCTTTTTCTGATTGTTCACATAAAACAAAGGTCCTCATCAAGGCTTACAATTTTCCCAAACAAAATGATTGTCTAGCATGAATGACTGCCGAGATAAACGAGTTTTAGTTTGACAGCTGTCACATTAAGTAAAGGTCTTATCAAGACCTACATTTTCTCCGAACAAACTGATATTCTAGCTTGAATAATTGCCGAGATAAACTAGTTTGACAGCTGTCACGCAAAGTAAAGGTCTCATCAAGGCCTACAACTTTCCCAAAACGAGTTTTTAATTTAATAGCTACCACATAAAATAAAGATCTCAACAAGGCCTACAACTTTCTCAAACAATCTGATAGTCTAGCTTGAATGATTATTGCCGAGTTAAACAAGTTTGACATCTGTCACGTAAAGTAAAGGTCTAATCAAAGCCTACAACTTTCCCAAAACGAGTTTTTAGTTTAATATCTATCACATAAAATAAAGGTCAACAGGGCCCACAACTTTCTTAAACAATCTGATAGTCTAGCTTGAATGATTGCCGAGATAAACGAGTTTTAGTTTGACAGCTGTCACATTAAGTAAAGGTCTTACCAAGACCTACATTTTCTCCGAACAAACTGATAGTCTGGCTTGAATAATTGCCGAGATAATCGAGTTTGACTGCTGTCACGTAAAGTAAAGGTCTCATCAAGGCCTACAACTTTCCCAAAAAGGGTTTTTAGTTTAATATCTATCACAAAAAATAAAGGTCTCTACAAGGCCTACAACTTTCCCAAACAATCTGATAGTCTAGCTTGAATGATTTCCGAGTTATATAAGTTTTAGTTTGACAGCTTTCACACAAATTAAAGGTCTTATCAAGGTCTACAACTTTCCCGAACAAACAGATAGTCTAGCTTGAATGATTGCCGAGATAAACGAGTTTGACCGCTGTCACAAAAGTAAAGGTCTCTTCAAGGCCTACAACTTTCCGAAACAATCTGATAGTCTAGCTTGAATGATTGCCGAGATAAACGAGTTTTAGTTTGACAGCTGTCACATAGAGCAAAAGTCTTATCAAGGCCTACAACTTTCCCAAACACACTGATTGTCTAGCTTGAATAATTGCCGAGATAAACGAGTTTCACAGATGTCACATAAAGTAAAGGTCTCATCAAGGCCTACAACTTTCCCAAACAAACTGATTGTCTATCATGAATAATTGCCAAGATAAACGAGTTTTTTGTTTGGCAGCTGTCTCATAAGATAAGGTCTCATCAAGGCCTACAACTTTCCCAAACAAACTGATTGTCTAGCATGAATATTTACCGAGATAAACGAGTTTTTAGTTTGATAGCTGTCACATAAAATAAAGGTCTCATCAAAACCTACAACTTTCCTAAACAAACTGATTGTCTAGCTCAACGGTCCATTGTCAAATCAAAACACTGTAACGGCGAGAATATTCGCAATCATAGACCTTGACTTTATAGACATAGAGTGTGAAATGAGTTTCACGGCGCGCGCGTGGCTTTGTCAAATCAAAACACTGCAACGGCGAGTACAGTGTTACGCAATTATAAACTTTAAGTTTTTAGACATACAGTGTTTTTTCCATACCAATATCTTGATAACTATAGTATTTAACATAAAACAATGTTCTAGGGGAATATGTATGAGGGGAAGAGATAGCGAATTGGCTTTATAGAAACAAAACACTGTATTGGACTTTACAGTATGTTGTTTTGACACGGCAGAGCTCCCGCAACGTCAAGGAAGAGGACCTAGACGTTGTGGTCGACGCAAACCTGCCCCGCAACGTATGACCGGCCACTAGGGGAAGTCATCCGCACCCACCCGGGACCAGAAGGCAAAGTACGCTGCTTGGACATCCGCACCAAGGGAGACGTCTTCCAGCGGCCAGTACACAAGCTCGCAGTCCTAACGGTCCAGGATGCTCCAGAGACTTCGCAAGGGTCCCCCTTAAAAGCTATTGCCTTTGGTCCGTAAAAGCTATCTTTCTTACCTTGTTACTCTAACAAAACAGCTTGCTGTGTTCTTTTCTTTGTCACACGAAGAACGCAACGTTGCCGCTTTGTGCTCGAGTACCTACCTATTCGTTAAGTTTGGCTTCGGATCTACTTAGTATAAGTAAATGTGGCATATCAATTAGATAAAATATACTCTAGGTATAAAAAAATATTTTCAGTATGAATTTTTTGACCGTAAATGTATAAACCAATATCGGTCAAATCGCTGATGTTGTAAGTGCAGATCCACTGACGTCACACGCGCAACAAGGCCGGATCCAACAAAGCATATCAGCGCGGAACTGACTATACATACAAATCAAAAAGGTGGATCAACATTAGTTCTAATTTCACACTGAATCAATATTTACCGTAAACGGTTTATTTTAAAATATATACTGGGTGTTACAAAACAACCAATAAAGCTGAAAGGAGGTCAAGGTTCTCGTAAAACTGAACAACTTTTCCTGTGGAACATGGGTCGAAATATGAAAAAAAAGTGTGGTCCTCCCATTATCCCATACAGAATGAACTCCATTTGTATGGGAGTTTTATGGGTTGTTTTGTAACACGTTGTATACAGAGTGTTAGGGACGGTGTACCGAAAACTTTGCAGGCATGATCAGACCATCAAACTGAACAACTTTTACTATGGATCCAATGATAGGAAACAAAAAAAAATATTTTTTTCGATCTCCCATACAAAATTCACGATCAGCTGACTGACTTTGTATGGGAGGTCGGGAAATATTTTTCGTTTCCCACCATTGGCTCCATAGTAAAAGTTGTTCAGTTTCATGGTCTGAGCACGCCTGCTAAGTTTTCGTTACACCGTCCTTAACACCCCGTATAATTGCAAAGTAGAAATAAATTTTTATTATTTTAATCTTAAATTAGTCGCAGTAGGTGAAGGTTGGTTGTAGGAAAATACTGGCAAATAATGTTGTAGTGACAACTACAACATTATTTAACGGTTTCTAAATTAAACTGTGAAGAAATAAATAAAAGTTTTTGAATATAAGTATTCCAAAAATTAAAATAATATGTATGTATGTATGTACCTACCTATTACTGCAGCGCGCGACACGCGCGCGCTAAACTAAATGAAACGCCACCACCGCCGCGCGCTGCGCCGCCGCCGCCGCGCCGGATTGTAGGTATTTCTGCCTTGTTGCCAAGCGCTAGTGCTCGGACGAAAGAAATCTAACTTCCCAAGTAGTTACGTTTCTACACTTTTGGGTAATGATTATTCTGATAGTTTTGGTGATGATTACCTGATGTTTACAATGTTTAATTCTATAGAAGGCACGAATTTATATAAAAAACACGTTATTTATGATATCCATAACTTTATTTTTCTACACTTTTGGGACCATGTTTAGTAGAAGTTTTACAGACTTTGCTATCAATATGATGACTTTTAAATTTATATTGGAAGAATTGTAATAATTTTTTAAATTAGGCATGTTCCAAGAAAATTATCATTTCTACCTACGTATCAAAATTCAGAAAATAATATATTTAACAAAATGCCCTATTTTTTTTCAATTTTAATTCAATATTTAGCTATCTTTTTACGTAAAACACAAATACCTAAATTTCTACAAAACCCACGGTCCAAATTTTCTACATTTTTGAAATATACCTCACAACTATGTACTAAATAACATATCCAAAATCCAGGACTTCTAATTATTTCATAAGAGACTTTCTTTCATCGTCTCGTCTATTAATGCAAATGAACTAGTTGTGATAAACTCTCCCTCATGCGTATGCAAATTTTCATATTTTAATCTAGCGCGCTCATGTTTTTCGCTTGGATAATTAAACTCTATCGTTTTCATTTTTACCGTAAAAAGCACTTTCTGCACAAATTAACGACAACTTACTGGCTTTAATTGAAAATAACTGGAATCTCAGGAGAATGCAAGGTAATTTTTAGAAAGATGGTTTCCACAAATTACTTGGAATAAAATCGGCTTAGAATCATAATTCACGTTCTTGTATCAGATTTTGCTGTATTGATATTCTTCTACTTTGAGATTTTTGACAGTCTAACAGCCATTTTTGACCGAAATCTTAAATAAGGTAGAGTAATCCTTCGGTATATTCGCTATTTTGTGCTTTCTGTGTGTAGTTTTTATTAATGCAAGTAGTTACTCCTAGGTTAACATAACTGCCTTCTCTTACAGAGACTGAAGGATATTATTTGTCCACAGAAGAGACGATTGCCGATCGATCAATTTACCAACTCCCAAAACCGGTCACTCCGGGCAAGATAACAGAAAAAATATTGTGATCTAAAAAGAAAAGCTTAAACATTATAATTTGGATCGAAGTGGGTCCGTACATTATTGCTTTACTTATTCTTCAAAAACATGTTCTTGAAAAGCTAAAGTGATCTTATAATAATATAGTTCTTATTTCTGACTTATTAAATCCCATTACATAGTAAAGAAGGGCTATATAGTCGAAAAGACAGCTTGCGTTCGGGGTAAACTCAAGTGTAAAAGGGAGCGCTATACGACCGCCGTACGGCCGCGAATGCAGCAAGTGGTCTGCTCAATATAGTTTTTTTGTTGTAAGCATTATCTAGCAGTAACGAAAATTCTCAGACAAAGTTCAATATCCTGAGATGATAGCTTTTGGTCTTATTTTCTAATCAACTGTGATAGCCTCCGAGCTTTTTTTTCTAAATTTAGTTTCTTTGACGCTTCTAACAAAACAATATACGAGATAGAAAAAGCGACGGGCGTTTCTAGATAGATCTACCAATCTGAAATTGTATTTTGTATCTGATCTTTTTTGTGATTTAGTGCCTAGGTACTAGGAAATTGCTTTGCTTTACGTTATGAATTATGATTTTTTTAGCTAGGTACACCTTTATTCAAACAAAATAACATTTTTATTGAAGTGAGTGAGTTTATTCGACTATACTTTGATGTCATATAAATAATATAGGTACTATAATGAAATGACGTATAAGTATGACATTTAATGAAACAATGGATTTATGATGCTAAGATGATAATGCTGATTAAAATATTATTATTACAAATTGGCGAATAGATTTCGAGTTGCACATCGTTGCGTCGTGATAAACCAAGATACCTAGATAATTTGTATGAATTATGTAAAGAGCAGATACCTCATTTAATTTGACATAGGTACACCTACGTGCAATGTAGGTAGATCATTTGCAGAATAGGTATGAGGTACGGATATGACATCAAATACAACGCGTAAGCTTTTACATCTTTACGATACTAGAACTACCCTGAAATCTATCAATATAATTAATTACTCTCTTACTTTGTATAATATTTCACTGTTACCATCTAACAAAAGCACTTTACATCTACAACAACAACGATTAAGGAACTCAGTTAGGAAATAAACAGAACTTTGCTCAAGAAATATTAGCTGGATCTGCACCATCTCATTATTTCACAGAAACTAAATTAATTGTTTTACTTATTTCAGCTAGACATTAAAATTTATTATTATTTGTAGCAAGCAACTAGTATACGTAGCTAGGAATGGATCATACTTCGGATCATAGTAACTTTGTATCATAAAAGCTCGGGTTCTGGTTGCCCTTCCTGACACAATGTCGTAAATAAGATGAAAAAATCCGGCCACGTACAGTCGTCGCGTCGGAAAACAAATAAAAATTTGGGATTGGATAATTATTGTTTACTTACATATTATGCAGCATTCTTTTAATTTTCGTACCGCTTGTTGGTAGCGAGATGGAAGAAAATAGTCCCAAGAAACATCCCAAAAAATATCTCAAGTCCAACACTTGAATTTGTCATGAGAATCCCGCACCAACTGTACATCTTTCTGTGAAGTGTAATTCCTGGACAAACCGCAATAAAACTAAACCCAGCCTAGCCTGACTGGTTGGAGTGAAATTTATATTGAAACTTGTACAATGTACACTCCAAGGACTTGGTAACAAAATCCCGAGAGACAACTGACTTGAATCGATATCTATGTGCAATGACAAGTAGAATTCACGGAACAAAATGAATATAACGACAATTTGTTAAGTTTACCGGTCCACCTCGAATCAAATCTGAAATAGAGTAGTAGTAGTAGTAGCGCCATTTATTTATCATTGTGGATTCGGAGCGGGTGGAATCGAAACTGGGTGGATTCAGAACTAGGCTATTATTTTCTTAGATAAAGGACAGCGCTGCGTCTCGCGCCGCAGACTTTTAACTACTTTTCAACTTTTGATGAATCCCAATCCACAATACAATCCCAAAAGTTTAATACTTTTTAAATTGGAACAAGATCGAATTTACTTTTCTTGTAGTGGAAATAGGCAATTTTTGCCTCTATACGAGATGGAAACAAAACTATAACCTACCTGTGTATTTTGATGTACTTAGATAGAGCAATATATATGTCGCAGCCAACTGGTTAAAAACGCTGTGTAATTAAACAACTAGTTCTTTAATCAAACGCCGCCATCTAACCAAACAACTAGTTCACTGGCTGAATTTTGAAGCATTCCAAACGTTCAACACAGCGGCGGACCGAAAACCCGCTGTTTAACTGAATAAGTACGTTTTTTTGCCACTGCGGCGCTAGAGTCGGTTTGTTTACAAGATGGCGTCAGCGGCACAAAAATCAAGACCGTATTTTGTTATTTTATGTTAAATAATCAGTAATTAGCGTCATCAGTTCTGTTTCATGGTTATAAGTGATGGAGGCGCCTACTACGGGGGAAACGACTGAACTAACATTTTAACAGTTGTTTGAAGAAACTCTGCGAAATTATGAAATCCAACATTAAGGTAATTTTGTTGTTATTACACGAAAATTGAGCCCTTAAATGTTTATTAAACTGTCACAAACCTAATAAAACATAGGTAATTCGTTACGTAATCATTCAATTTGCAGTATTTACTAATTTTCGATGAAAATAGAGTGATGTGAACGTAGGTACTTACAAAGTATAAAGCCCTATGCATACTGCAGCGGGATTCGGATGGGTACTTGGGTTGCCTAGTGGAACTCAATCGCTTGACAATATGAACCAGTCACAATACCGCGTACCCACGTACAGAGCCGGTTCCGCTCCGGTTTGCATAGCTCATGCTCAGGGCTAGACTGTAGGGGAGACTGGGGTTGCTTGCACTAGGGGGGCGGCCATACAAATGACACTTTTTCAAAATTTTCTTAGGGTGGTTTCACTGGCTAAGGTGTATGAAAAAGGGCTGTCTGTAAAAAGAAAAAAAATGACCCTCCCCTTTTCCCCTTCACAACAAGCCCCCTTGGGGTCATATTGACCCCCCTGTTTTTAGACGGGTATGTACAGGGTTGCTCATCAGCAACAATCTTTACCTAGAACACTTTTCTCTGGAGGCCCAAAAACGGTCAGAGGCCCCCAGGGCCCCGTTAAAGGATCCCATGGACCTCTCTATTTTTTGACGGAAATGGATAAAATGGCTCATATACAACAACTTTTAATTACAAAGTTTTCATCTGGGAGGCCTGGATTAGCCTGTAGGGCCCTACAGCCTTAATACTGGGAATTAAAAATAATTCGACCTGTGAGTCGGCCCCGGCCCTGAGGGCCTCTGACGGATTTTGGGCCTCCAGAGAAAAGTATTCTAGGTAAAAATTGTTGCTGATGAGCAACCCTGTACATTGCTGTCAAAAAACAGGGGGGGTCAATATGACCCCAAGGGGGCCTGTTGTGAAGGGGGAAAGGAGAGGGTATTTTTTTCTATTTACAGGTAGCCCCCTTTCATACACCTCAACTCCCCTATAGTCTAGCCCCGAGCATGAGCTATGCAAACCGGAGCGCGACCGGCTCTGTACTCTGTACGTGAGTTCGTGGAATTCTGGCTAGTACAATTAATTATGAAAAGATTGAGTTCCGCTACCCATATACCCATCCAGATTCCGCTGTAGTCTACACTAATATAATAAAGAGGAAAACTTTGTTTGTTTTTTTGTTTGTTTGTTTGTTTTTTTGTATGTATGTAATCGATAAACTCCGAAACTACTGGACCGATTTCGAAAATTCTTTCATCATTAGAAAGCTACAACATTCCTGAGTAACATAGGCTACTTTTTACCACGGGAAAATTCCTCATTTCCACGGGAAAACGGTTAGCAGCAGGAAAAGCAGGAAATACAGCGGATATTACCCAAATAAGCCAAACCGCTTTACGGATCTTCGCGAAATTTGGCACTGATATTACTAGCATAGTAAAGATGGACATGGACTACTTTTTGTCAGCCCTCGAGGATCTGGAGTACGAGTACCTGATGAAGACCACCAGCATCCCATCTAAACTATAAAAGATACGGTCATGGCTTCATAGAAAAAGTTGTTCACCATGACGGGCCGCTTCTGCTGGCACATGGTCATCGAGGATCTGGAGTACCTGATGAAGACCACCAGCATCCCATCTAAACTATAAGAGATACGGCCATGGCTTCATAGAAAAAGTTGTGCATCATGACGGGCCGCTTCTGCTGGCACATGGTCATCGAGGATCTGGAGTACCTGATGAACATCACCAGCATCCCATCTAAACTATAAGAGATACGATAATGGCTTCAAAGTAATAGTTATTCAGCATGACGGGCCGCTTCTGCTCGCACATTTACCTCTGCTGGATCGGAGTAATGGACTTTTTACTACGGGCAAAGATCCAATTTCTACGGGAAAACAGGTAAGTAGCAGCGGGTGAAACCGCTGGGCGGGCTGCTAGTTAAGAATAATTTAGTAAAGCCCTATGCAAACCGTATATTCTGCGCGTACAAATATTATGAGTTCCGGACTTCCGGTACTCACGTACCCACCCGGATTCCGCTATAGTTTGAATAAGCTTACTTTCAGATCACAGAATCAGACATACGCGGGCTCTCCGCGTGTTGGCAGTTTGGTACACATCCACTGGGTAAACCACGCGTTGCCCTTGCGTAAGCTGTGCGTGTGACATTATAATAACGCGCGTGGAGCCCGCGTATGTGTGAATATGCCCTAACAAACATGGCTACCCTAGCAAATTAAACGTTAGCCAGTTGGCTAACCGTCATACAGCTGTAATGTAGAACGTTATCTTCAACAACTTAGCTGATGAATGCTTAGTTGTTTGGTTAGATGGCGGCGTTTGATTAAAGAACTAGTTGTTTAATTACACAGCGTATTTAACCAGTTGGCTTCGACATATATATTAAATCAACTGGTTTAATATACCTAAACAGGTTTACTATGACCTGAACAAATTTTTCAAGAATATGTATTACAAAATTGCTCACTTGAGTATACATTTCGTAAGGTATTTCTAGGATTTCAAACATTCTTTCCATTTCCATCTGTGCACCTTTGGGAATATACCCAATTATTTTATTGTCTCGAGCTGGTTTTTCACATCCTGTATTTTCTGCAGATTTCTTTCCTTAGTGTAGAATACAGATACATGGCGTGATCTTGGGGGTGTTAGAGATAGACCAGTAAGATATGTATCCGCTACTATGTGGTGTCTGTCCGCCAATGGAAATTAATTCACTCGTAGCTCGAGATGGAAACAAAACTATAATCTGTGTGCTATAACTTAATATACCTAAGTACTAAGATAAGCCAAATAAACCATCAAATTAGTAGAAACCTATTGGTTAACTCAAGAAACACTGTGCCCTACTCCTTTCCTTAGAGTATAATAAAGATACATGTCGAGCTCTAGGGGGTGTTAGATAGGCCAGCAAGTTATTTATCCGCTGGCGTATGTGGCGTGGGTCCGCCAATGGAGATTAATGCACTCGTAGCACGAAATGGGAATAAAACTATAACCTACCTTACCTGTGCTATAACTTGATACTTATTTAGATTTAGGTAGGTACCTACTATAGCCAAAAAATGTACCTAGCTTTTAAGAGATCAACTTTATACTGTTTTTTTCTTAGTAGGTACTTATATGTATGAGAAACCAGCAAATGGAATGAGCAGAAACAAACTAAGTTTTCATTGAAACTGCAGCACATATTGTTCGTGCTTCTTGTTTAACTAAATACATTAGAAAACGTAACGCAATGATGTAAGCTCTCTACGGCGTGTGTGTTTGTAAGTGAAACTAGTTTAAAAATAATATTTAATCTCACGAAAGCATCGGCGGGTTAAATAATTTTCACTGCAAAATGCAAATGGGTGTAGTAATGTAGCATTTTTCACATTGCTGGCTGTAACTCATGGGAATGTGGCGCGGAGATTTATAGTCAGCCGGTTAGCGATTAGTGGTGAGAAAATATAAGGTCATTTTAAATTCAGTGCAAATACAAGTATAAACATTAATAATATTTGCACTGCGTAAAATTGTGAAGACCTCAATATATTTTGTCTGAACTACCTACTTTCTAAATTACATCTTTTTGTTTTGTAGTATTTATTATTATTATCTGTGTATTTTGTTATTCTCGGTTTACACCGGTAAACTGGTATGCACGAGCCTAGGCCAAGTGCATATCAGGATTAGCAATATGATTATGTGTGTCAGTATGCATGATTCTCAATGCGTTTTGTCTGTCAGGTCGTGTGATTGTCGGGCTGATTTGTGTGTTAGTTCGAGTGCTTGTCGGTGTGTTTAGTGAGTCAGTTGGTGTGATTGTCAAGGTAATTTGTGTGTCAGGTCGTGTGATTGTCAGTGTGTTTTGTGTGTCAGTTTGTGTTAGTGTCGGTGTATTTTCCGTGTTTTGTAAGTGTGTTGAAACTGATGGTGGCGAGTGGTCTTGTTCATTGTGTAGAAATTTTCTTACTATGCGGCATGTATTCAAGATAACAGCTTTTTGCAACATATTGTATGTGTTTGCTGAGAGATTGAGACTCTTGAGAGACTGGTGGAGCTGTTTCGGTATCACACCAGTTGATGATATCACTATAGGGACAATCGTTACTTTCTGGAGGCGCCAGATTCGCGTGATTTCATCTTTAAGCTCCACGTATTTAGTCAGTTTCTCGGCTATTGTATTTTGTAAGTTGTGTGTGTTGGGGACTGCTATGTCAATTAAATATCCAGTCTTGTTAGTTTTGTTAATTAAAGTTATGTCAGGTCGGTTGAAATGTATAGTTCGGTCAGTCAGGATAGTTCGGTCATAGTAAAGTTTAGTTGTAGGATTTTCTAACACAGTTTGGGGGTTGTATTTATAGTATGGTTGAATAGATGGGATCAGGTTATATTGGTGAGCAAGTTTTTGATGAATGATGTTAGCTACTTGGTCGTGTCTGTATTTATAGTCAGTTTGGGCTATAGATTTACATGCACCTGTAATGTGTTGAATTGTTTCTGGGCTACTATTGCATTTTCTACATGTGTCAGTCGCTAAGGTTTTAGTTATGTATTTTTGATAGTTTCTTGTCTCTATTACTTGGTCCTGTATTGCCATCATGAATCCTTCAGTCTCTGGGAACAAGTCACCACGATTGAGCCATGCGTTCGACGCATCTTTGTCGACATTAGGTTGGCTCAAGTCGTGGTAATGTCTCCCGTGAAGAGACTTTCCGGCCCATTCAGCGAGTTTGGTTTTGTCATCTGTCAGTTGTTCGTTAGTTTGTCGGTTAGTGTCTTGTAGGTTAAGAGGTGTTGCTTTGAGGTCATTTTGTACTATAGCTTTATGAAGAGTGGAGGTTTCTGATTTGTTGAAAAAATATTTTCGAAGGGTAATGATTTGTCTATTGTGTAGATTCGTTATGTCTATGAGACCTCTACCACCTTGTTTTCTCGGGAGGGTCAATCTTTGGAGGCAAGCTCTGGGGTGGTGTTTACGAAATTTAGTCAGAGTTGTGTTCATTATCCGTTGCAAAGCTTTCAGGTCAGATTTTGTCCAGTTTATAATGCCGAAAGAGTAGGTCAGTACAGGAATAGCGTATGTATTAATCGCCTTAAATGTGTTCCGGGAAAACAATTGTGTTTTAAGTATGGAGTTTAGTCGGTGTCGGAATGTTTGCTTTAGTTTTTCTTTCGTCTCCTTATATTGTATCTGTAGTGTCTGGTTATATCCTAGGTATTTGTATGTCTCTTGTTCGTCTAGTGGCTCTATTTGTTCTCCTGTCTCTAAAGTATAGTTATGTTTGTAAGTCTTTCCTGCTCTAATTGAATTAATTTTACACTTATCAAGGCCAAACTCCATCTTAATGTCACAAGAAAATTGTTCTGTTAGGTAGGCTAGTTGGTGTAGTTGATCCTCATTCCTAGCGTATAATTTTATGTCATCCATATAAAGAAGGTGGCTTAGAGTTTGTCGGTCAGTCTGTTGGTCATTTTCTGTGTATTTTAACGGATATCCTAATGTTGTTGAATTTAAAACATTGGAAAGTGGGTTCAAAGCGAGACAAAACCATAGAGGGCTTAGTGCGTCCCCTTGGAATATACCTCGCTGGATCCGAATCGGGTCAGTAGTTATTGAGTTTGTAGGTGTGGTAAGTTTTAATCTTGTAGACCAATTTTCCATTGTAATTTTTAGAAGATTAATAATTTTTGGGTGTATTTTGTAAATCTCGAGAACTTTTAACAACCAGGAGTGAGGGACAGAGTCGTAGGCTTTCCTGTAGTCAATGTACATGGTGTGTAAGTCTGCTTTCAATTTTTGAACTTGTTTTAGGACAACGGAGTCGATGATAAGTTGTTCCTTGCAGCCTTGACTGTACTTTCGGCATCCTTTTTGCTGTTCAGCTAAGATGTTATTTTCATCTACGTGTTTGTAAATAAGTTCAGAAATACAGGCAGTGAGTATTTTGTAAATGGTCTGTAAACAAGTTATAGGTCGATATTTTGCAGGGTTTGTAGGGTCGTTTCTGTCTTTTTGTATCATTACAGTCGTTCCAGTAGTAATGAAAGCAGGTAGTAGTTCTGGGTTCTCTACGAATTTACTAAGGTGATTGTGTAGAAAGCCTTGTATACTAGTGAACTTCTTATACCAAAAGCTATGTACGTTATCCGAACCCGGTGCTTTCCAATTGTGCAGATTACGAAGAATTTTTTGGAAAGTATCGATTGGGATTTGATCAAATTGCATTTCGGAGGTGGCAGTGCTTTTTTCAATTTCTGTTTGAATCCACTCGGCCTGTGCATTATGGTGAACAGGCTGTTCCCATATTCCAGCCCAGAATGTTTTTAAATCTTGTGGGTCTGGAGTGACGTCAGCATTGTTAGGGTCAGTAGTGTCTTGTGTGTTTGTGGAAGTCTGTCGCAAACTACGGTAGAATTGTCTTTCGTTGTTTCTTAACTGGTTGTTCTGTTGCTTTCGTAATGTACATGCTTTGTATCTTCGGAGACGTCCAGTGGCTACAGCTAATTTCTGTTTGAGAGTGTCTAGTGTTTGTGCAAGTTGTGTGTTAGGTTCTTCATGGATGGAATGAACTTTGTATCGATCTATTATAATTTTTACGTGTCTGTCTAGATATCTACTCCTACTTCCGTTAATATAGTGTGTAAGTCTGCCTATACTAGTTCGTAAGTCTTCAAGTCTTCGTTCTATTCGTCTTTGCCAATTCGGTTTATATTCTCTTTGAGCTGGACGGGATCGGTCTGTAGTTTCCAAAGATAGCTTTGCCCCGTTAATTTTAGCAGCTGTCCACGCCGCACAGTATATTGTGGTATGCAATGTACTGAACTCTGTCTCTACATTAACGTTTTCCTGTAACGTTACCCTGTTCAATTAGTCTACTATGGATGCAAACTTTTTAGATGACTTTTGTTTAGGTATGTATGGTCTGTTTGTCGGATCTGTATCTTTGAAATGCTGGAATGTACGTTTGAAAGTGTCATCAATATGGGGGTCTCTATTTGGAATTGGTCGGTCAGGTAAGGGTTCTTCTGGAAGATTCAGTTCAATATTATTTAGAAACAGAGTTTCAGTTTCATGGAAGTTTGTTAGTTCCTGTTGTCCCTGTGTGATATGGTTGTCTAAGTCAATATTGGGGCAGTTATTTGATATTGAAAGCTCTTCTGCAACTTGTTGTTTAATTGTGTTAAGCCTATCGTTGTCAATATACTTATTATTTATAATTGCCCTCCTCTGGTCAGATACTCGCTGCTCAGTTACATGTGACATTGAGGGAAAAGCAGCAATAAAGGCTTCATGTAGAGGTTTCCGGTAGGTAGTTCTGTTAGTTTCTAGTTCTGTTATCCTGTAGTATTCTCTCATTACCGTTTCGTTATGTTCAGTCGTCCATCTCATTCGTGTGGTTCCTGGCAATGTTGTAGTTTGTGATATGAGTGAGAGAGGTGTTGTAAGATCTGTCTGTATTTGTTGGGTAGCAATACTTCTTTCTAGGTTATCTAATTCTTGTTTTACTTCATTATAGATTTCGTCTATTGTATTTTGTGGTAGCAGTTTGTTGCGTAAAATGGCTCTGCGTTGGTTTCCTACGTGTTGACGACTAGCTTGCATGTCCGGGTATTTTTCAGAGAATTTCAGGTGTAATGGTTCGAGATATGTTTTAGTGTCCTTGTTAAGTGCAGTTAGTTGTAAGTAGGTGCGCAGTATGAACTTATTCATCTCGGGTGTCCATCGCCTGCGCGTTGTAGTTATACTCGGGGTGGGTGCAAGTTCTAAGTCAGAATTGGCTTCTTGCACAACATCACCGAGCGTACTAGAAGATGACAAGGTAGATGTTCTCCTTGTCATATATGAGCGGCGAGTAGAGGGGATGGATGAAAAAAGAGATCTAGTATCATCGCCTGAAGATTCGGCTGTCGCATCTTCGCCGTGAGCCCGCCTGCTCAACTCCCGGCGTCCGGCTGTAACATATTGTGTGACGGGAGCCCGCCTGCTCAACTCCTCGTCACCGGTGTCCCGTAAACTGAAGCATCCAGCACCGGCTCCAGATGCGCCCCGGCGACCCCCGGGTAGCGGCCGAAGATCATATTTCCTTTTACTTTGCTCCATTAGGGTTTTGGGTTTGGGAGTAGTTGGTTCGGAGAGGGTATACCTTAGGTGGTTGTGGGTATTGATATAGTTCCTTCATTTGGGTATTTTGTCTAGATGTTTTGACTTATTTACAGTGCCGCCTCTCCTTAAGCCCCCCCACCGCGACAAGGTCACTCCCTTGGGGGGGTTATTATTATTATTATTTACCTACATTATTTGTTGGACTTTTGATTTTAGATAGACAATAATATACCGGGAGTAACAGAAAGGGTATAACAAGCCGAAAGGAGGTCAAGCTACTCATGAAACTGAACAACTTTCCCTATGGAACATAGGTCGAAATATGAAAAAAAAATTTGGACTTCCCATACAAAATTGCCGATCAGCTGATTGATTTACTATGGGAGGTCCAAATTTTTTTTTCATATTTCGACTTATGTTCCATAGGGAAAGTTGTTCAGTTTCATGAGTACCTTGACCTCCATTCGGCTTGTTATACCCTTTCTGTTACTCCCGGTATATTTAATAATGAGAAATGATGAAATAACTTAATATTTCAAAATGCTAATAGATGGATCATTTTCCTTTTACATGATAGCTAGCGAGCACTTTGGGTGATACTTAAATTTCAAATAATAATTATAATTTGCAAACTAGAATATAGTATCGTCATAGTACTTATCGTGACACTCACAGAGCACCAAAATGTCATTCGCGGCTGCGCGATAAAGGTTTCATTTGTCTATGGTGACACTACAATAGATTTTCCTTTCCAAATTGTCGTTAGAAAAAGGTCTCCAGAAAATGATTTGTTGACCACAAATAGAGAAAGGTCAAAAAACAATAAACACTAACTACCAATATCTACCGAGAAAATAGTTCTCTCCCTTATATCGTCCTTGGAGAAAATAGGGATTAGTGTAACGAATGTATTCGACGCTTGAATAATAGGGCCAATAAATTTAGATCTGTCGTCCGTGGCCAACTTGCTTTTGCTTGAGATAACTAAATCTCTGTTATTGAGGTTCTTAGTAAAATAAATCGATGTGAAGTAAACTTTTGTGAAGTAAGCTCTACCCACAGTACCCACACAGTGAGTGATTCTTCCCCCAACTTTGGTACTTAATTTATACATTCGAGTTTGTGACTTTTCAGCAAAACTACAAAAAAATTTAGAGCAAGGTTGTGCAGTAAATTATGCGTAACATATATTTCATAGAATGTTTACTTATTACGAATTTTTTGCCTTAAAAATGTTTGAAATGGCTGCCATTTCTTTTTTCTAAGTAGCCCAGCAAAGTCCGGGTTCGACATAGCTAAAAAATAGCAGTTACCAAGGCAAGACCAACAAACTTACGCGCGGGAAATCTCACTTAGACGTTCAAGGTGTACTATTTTGCCATACACCTGCATAATACTTACTAGGTATATTATAAGTTTTGACGTATTTGTTCAAATATTACATCAGAGTTTTTTTTTTTTATCTATGATGGGCTTACTCTTGACCCCAATCTTACCCTAGAGCAGAGATGGGATCTACGGTGGAGCGAGCTTGCCCAGAAGATGCCTATTCACTCTAGACTTAAAGAGATTCAGGTTATATGCACTCGGAAATACAGACGCAGGCAGGGAATTCCATTCTTTAGCCATGCGCATAATGAAAGATGATTTGAAGCGCTTAGTGCGTAATGTGGGTATATCAACTAAGAACGGATGGTAGCCGGCAGTGCGTCTGGATGTCCGATGGAAGAAAGGAGACGGTGGTATGGTATGAGCTCATGCAGCTCACGCGCACACTCTCCGAAGTACAATCTGTAGAAGACCGATAGGCAAGCAACCTTGCGGCGGTGAGCCAGGCTGTGAAGCTTGGTCGCCACCAGTTTTTTATCGCCTATTAATCTCTTGGCTCTGCGTTCCACCGAATCCAGTGCAGCAAGTTGGTATTTAGCCGAGCCATCCCAAAGGTGACAGCAGTACTCCATGCAAGATCGGACTTGAGCTTTATAAAGAGTTAGAAGCTGTTCAGGCGTGAAGTACCGCTTGACTTTATTCAGGACGCCCAACTTTCTAGCTGCAATTTGAGCCTTGGACTCGATGGTGGTGCCGAAGTTGAGGTCAGAGGACAACTCCATGCCAAGGAGTTGAAGAATTTTGGTCACTGGAACAGATGTACCCCGAAAAGTAGGAGAAAAGGTGAAAGGACTCCTTTTTGCGGAGAAAAGACACGCCTGCGTTTTTGAAGCATTGAAGCTGACGAGATTGTCATCGCCCCACTGGGAGACGTTACTTAACGTCAGGCTCGTACGCTCAATCATAGCCTTTCTCAATCTTTGGATTTCATCACCACTGGCTCCTGCGCCGGACAGATATTTCTCGGTGACAGTACTGTCATCTGTCATCTGTATTTCGCGGAAGTTGTCATTCATAGGTAGGTATATTACGTATTTTTGGTGCCAAGGTTCCATTTTATCACAGAGTAACTTATATATCATTTTATTTTCTTTTATTTAAGTATGACCTAGTGTAGGTATGAACGAACAAGTAGGCTCTAACTAAAAAGTAAAGTGAAAAGAGTTTATGAAAAACAAAAGGATTGACATCACAAGGACTCATCATTCAAAATCGGAACTCAAGCGGTGTAATTTCGGTATCTAATATAATAATTCTATCTTTCCGTACAAACGAACGTTTTCATCTTTGATGGTCCTCCTGCCAACCTACCTGAAGCTCCATTTGCAATGTCTCAAGAGTGAGGTTGATGTAAAACTTTGTGAAGGAACTTGTAAAACTCAAGGCACCCCTTTTAAGCTTTCAAGTTGGACAGTTGAGTAAATACCGTAACACCCACCTGGCGCATTGCCATTAGCAATATAGGAACTTTGTACGTACCTACATACACTCCTTATGTACAGCTAGATTTTTTATAGAATACCTCAGAGGTCAAGGACTAAATCCTATTACGTAAAAAAAATAGTTTTTAGCAAGTTATCTATTGGCCGCCGCTGATATTTTGTGCCTACAGTATCATAGAGTATCGCGTAAATAAAATTGAACTATAAATTAATGAATATTTTTATTTTTCAGTATTTTGAGAATAAATAGAGAACATTACCTCTCAAGTTTAACAAAATAAAGTTAATAGAATTAAAACTACCATCTCTATCATAAACAGATCCTATTCAAAATAAATAATGGAAATACCTATAGAGTAATTAAAATAAATTGTATTAATTTATACGAAGCTAGGTCACGCGATCATAGTTATTGCATGAATACTAAATACCCAAAAATTTATGGTTTTGTTGTTGCCGTTTACCTTGTAATAACCCCTAATAAAAATATCACGTGAAAAGTTGTGATTTTTCACGCTAAACAAGATAAAGAAAAACTAACATGTATTCAGGAAACATTCTACTTCCTGTAGTGTAGTTCAAGAAAATTACAGCCCTCGTGAAAATCCATTCTTCACTTTTCGTTGCGTCGAATCGAATTTTCTTTGCTATCAAAGAAATGGGTAGATAATTGTTCCTTTTGTTATGCCGATGACGGCACGCTTTTGTGAAAGTATTACAAAGCTTTCGAAGTTTGATAATACAGGTGTTTGAAAAAGTGTTTCAAGGGCGAATTTGTCCATGGAACTTGTTAATGAATTTTTTTTTATTTTTTTTTATAAATCTAGCTCTATGGTGTAAGTATAACATGAATGTGTAAATCAACTTTCAAATCTCGACCTGTCTTTAAATAAAACTTGTTCAGTTTCATGATTCGATTCATCCCCTGAACGCCCTGTAGAACAAAATGTTCAAAAAGGTAAGTTCATAATGTCTTACCGTCGCAATATTACGTGAAAAAGAATACAAAGTTTAATTAAAAACGCCAGTGTCTTTATACAATCGCCGCATTGGTGGCCATTTGCATTCAACGACCTTTGTTTTCAGTATTTCTTTCACAATATTGCATCATCAATGTTTTTTTTCCTTTTGTGCGTAGTTGTCTGTTATACACGGTGTCCCTCTTTAGGGAGAAATTTTACTTGTGACCGATAGCGAAAACTCAGAACCGGTTGTGATAAGACAAATAAGGAACAACTTTCTCCAAGGAACGCAGCAACGGAAAAATGGGTGGTAATTTTTTTTTCTAATGTTTGGACCTGTGTTTTTTGGGAAAAGTTGCTCCCGCGTTGTTCCTTATTGCTAACCGGTTCAGAGTTATTGCTATTTACTAGTAAAATTTATTAGTTACCTACTAGTAAAATTTCTGCCTAAATAAAGTTAATCATCTTCCTGCATCATGTTGCAAAAGGATATGGCTTATGATTTTACGACCGGCCGCCTGTCTGACGTCAACCCTCTTTGGCAATGCTATCGTAGGTGGTATTGCCGCCACCATACGTTTGACCATGGTCGGAAGATATTGTAGCCAAGGTCAAAAACTCTACGTTGCCTTTTATCAAACACCCTGAGTAGAATAGGGGTGGCAGAATTCTTTGCCGCTACCACATGATAACCTACTTTTATTGTTTTATTTTAACTATTTATTTATTTCAAATAAACGAGTTGCTCTTTTCAGCCTTAATAAGTTGTCCAAAGAAAAATCTAGATTCTGGATATCAATCTGGAAAACACTCCATAAATATGCTCAATCAAATTCTTTATTTTTTAAATAAGATAGAAGCCTTTGCCCAGCAGTGGGTGGGTGGGACAATGTACAATTATAAAAAAAATAATTTAAGCTAAGGAATCTAGACATTTCCTTTAGACCGGACCGCTTACAGACTCCCTGTATCTATATCATACGTAGGTAGGTCATTACATATATAATGTCTGAGCACCTATACTTAGTTATACCTAGAGTTGGAATAGTTATCTAATGTAGCATTGTACATTTTTTGATTTTCTGTTGAAAATCGGATCTATTGTTGTCGATTACAAACATTTTTTTTTATTAACAGTCGGTTTCTTTTTTATTTTACCACAAAAATACAACCGACCTGTAACTTTGATTTTGTTTTATGAAAACAATGACTTGTAAAATGTTATAATCGCGTGTTGATCAGTATTATAAAATGTTGTAGCAAGCGGTCGCCCAGGAGCACTCGAGGCGCGTTTGATGGATGAGGGGTCTGTCAAAGTGATGCATAGTTTGACCGCACCCATTTAAAACGTACTTACTTACGTAAATTGATTAGGTCCTTCGACAACTTTTTTTACGCCTGTTGTAGAGTTTTCCGGAAAGTAATGGGAATCTATCACATGTCCAATGTTTTCGGAATAGATAGATATACGCTATGGTTCTTTATTAGAGTAAGGCCGTACGAAAAACACATATTTGACAGCTGCCAAATAATGTTAGAGCTGTTACATAAGGACTATTTTCCTTTTTTGACGTGTCTTCTAGTATGGGTTTGAGAGATGTCAAATATGAGCTATTCGAACGGCCGTATTTATTTAATGTTTAAAGATCACAGATCTGATGCTACTAACACGTGGTCAGGTCGTCATCACGTGGTGCGAATCGTGAAATTGCGTTTTGTTTGATCACGACATGACATCAAAGATTTCCACCCTCAAAAGTCGTATAATTGTGACGTAGGCGTAAGTACGAATATCTATAAATCAGAGATAAACACGTAGCGGAAAACTAAATGTGAACTAGGTAGGTATACCACAAAATAAAGAGTTTACAGAAAGATCGCTCGACCCTATTTAGTATTTTCGCGACTGTCACTTGTTCAAATCTCAAATATTATGATAAGAATAATTTAAAAAATAGCAAAATCTGATACAAGAACATCATATGATTTTGAGCCAATTTTAATCCAAGAAATATGACGTTAGTATATAGTCTCATTCATTAAAATTGCCATCAAACCTAAAACCAGCAAATCCACCTAACCATTTAATATTTTATGCAATCTCCATCATGTACAAAAATGAGTAAAAAATAGTGTAAACCTTTATTAAAAAGAATACTAGGAGTTCTCCATTAAATTCAATGCTTCTCCATTTGCCACTTCAGGAAAAGATATAAAATAGGGTCTCTTAAAAGATCTCTCCAGCACGATTTATTTTACTTTGAACATAAATTTCCTACCTATCGAGGTCGGTGTACTTTAGGATCCTACTTTTTCAGTTTATTTTTACCATCCAATAAAACCGTTTTGTCATTCCCTATCGTAATGTTACCACCGTCCCATAACCGTGTAGATATTCTAATAGAGTCGTTCCAGGAAAAAATATTGCTACAACTACGACACCTTTCCATCCGATAATCGTTACGTAATACTCCAAACCCTGGGCGCAAAATCCACAGGCGTAAGACATAAGACGGAGACGCCAGACGTGCAACACCGCGACGCTTGAAACCGTTTCCGTAAATGTAGGTACTCACGAAACAGAAGAGGCGCCGTCTACACACGTGAGTCGCACGCACGTCGCATCGATGAGGGTTGACGATCAATTGGCAACTTGTTATCTTACTTCTGCGACAGGCAGTATGACGTATCATACGTCTAATATGTGAAGATAGCCCCTAACTAAAAGTAGAAAGAACCGACAGCGAAAATGCAGGACGTGCTGGTGAAAAGGAATAAATTTCCCAAAGTTCATTGGGTAGATCGAATAAATATAAAATTAGGACCTCCCATACAAAATTTCTGATCAACTGATTAAACTGCAAAAACTATCTATGGCGTATTTGACAACTCGCGTGGAATATCTTTGATGATAGATAATATTGAAACAATGTCAAATATCTCACGTAATAAAATACGTATTCGAAATACGCAGTTGTGTGTATCGAACACGTTTATGTATGAATGACGCCTGCCAATATTTCACCGGCAAAATGAAACCAAAACATCAAGTTGTTAAAATTCTAGGCGTCGACAGATGTGGGTAGATACCTAATAATAGACAGTGTCTGAGGCTTACACGATTCTCTTGATCCGTGTTTCACTCAGGGCGGCTAAGGTTGCCAGCCTCCTTAGCACGCGACCGCGTGACTTAGATTTTCTCTACAACTATATCAAAATTCGTCAAATTCAATACGATTTCACACATCATTCTCAAGTCCTCTCGCGCGCGCGTTAAGTCTATCTACAGTGCACATGCCAAGCCGGCTGGTCGGTCGTTCTGTAGTACAAAACATTTCATCGCAAACTGCTAGGAAATAAAAGTACTTAAGTACTTCTATCGTAGCACATTTCTTCTTTTTACCACGCAATTAACATCCGTGTAGAAACGGTTTAGAAAAGCTACCTATTTATAGGGTTTCCTTTGCAATGCGTGGCAAGTATATGGCAAATGAGTGGTTTTCTGAAGTGAAAATTTTACGTGTCCTGGCTGAAAACGTGGTGATGCTTTGCAGTTACGACTGTGATTTTTTTTCTCAAGATAAAAGACATATGTATTTACATCTAGCCACATAAATAATGTTTGTAAAGTTATTAGTATTTAATAGAATAATCAATAAGTACCTCATTCTCAATTTCGGTGGCCTGTCCCCAATCCCTTTTTTACAACATTTTTATCTCTCAGATAAATCATGTTCAAATTACGTAACAAAAGGTCTTCTGAATGTGTTATGTATTAGTTACCCTACGTATTAATACACAAATATGAATTTTTGGACGCATAGTAAATGAGTTGTATGAAATCTAGTTTTGTCCCAGCAAAAATACCAATTTCCGTGGCCGTTTTGTTTCACCGTTTTTTTTCCCACACCGTCAATATTATATAGATTATAAAACCACTCCTCGTAACTATGAAATATGCTGTTTCTGGAAGTGCAAATTGTTTTTCTTTATATTGCTACATTTTTCCGTCAAAAATAAAAATATATGATTTCCGCGCACTCGGAACAAAAATGTGCAATTTCGGTGGTAAAGATTTAAATCTATTCACATGAATGAAAAATTCTAATTTAATGCATGCAAATGAGCCTCTGGTTTACTATAAAATAAGTAACAAAAAACTGAAATAACCTTTATAATGAACTTTATTTTTTAAAAAAACCTAGTGTTTCCAATTTCGCTGGCCGAATTGCGGTGCTTTTCGGTGGCTTTTGTTGGTGCTTCTAAGGCACCGAAATTGTATCTATTATTTCAATTTGGATTTAAATGGGTTTTTAAGGAATAATAGCCATTTTGGCTTCAAGTCGGTCAGCAAACTCCAGCCATGCTTTCCTTCTGATCAGCTAGATAGGAATACTGCTGCCCCATGCTTGCCTTTGTAAAGGACAGCGGTTAAGTTTCTGCTCGCAGCACTATAAGCACACGCCAATGTCCAGGCCTGAGGCAACCTCTGCTTCTAGCGCTGCAAATGCATGCCTGTAAGTTAGCTGGCTAGTTCTTTGTTGACTGCGCTGCTAGCAAGTCACTGGCAGATTTGAGCTTTGCTTTTAATTCTGCAAGCAAACGCCGCGCAGGTCCACTTGACTGGGTTTGTGACTGCACATACTCGAAGCGCTGCAAAAAACTAGCCAGGCCCGCCTGATTTCTGGGTAGGCCTGTAGCCGCCTCTGCTGGTAGTGCTGTAAGTAATCAAACTCTGTCAACTTCCACTTACTTTACCGATTTGTGGCTGACTTTATTTCCAGCGCATTAAGTTAACAACAGCTTCTCTTACCAACCAGCCAGAGCAATAGTCGCTTTCGTAAGCAGCGCTGTGTTCAAACGCCACCAAGGCTCGTTTGCCAGTTGGGCTGTGGGTAGGTACCTTACTTGCAGACTACAATCTTGCTAGATTGTGATTTGATTACTTCTGGTTGCAGCGCTGCAAAAATCGCCGTTCACACTCACTTCCCAGCTGGCTAGGTCTATGTTGAAGTGCTGCAAGCAAACTGTCACACCCGCCTTTCTGCCGGGAATTTCTTCTTGCAGCGCTAAATGCAAACACTGATTACGACCATTCATTGTCATCCTTGGTCTCCAGTCACCTTTTCTTTCAGCGCAGCGTTGCAAGAAAAATCAGGTAGGAACTACTTGAACAGAGCTTGTACTGAGGTCGCCTTCCTTGCAGCGCCTCAAGGCAACACCATTAACGATCACCTGCCAGCCGGCTATGTCTCTGTTTGCAGTGCTGCTAGCCTAGATGCCAGATGCCAGTAGATAAAGACTAGATCTCTGCTTTTGGCGCTGCAAGCTAACACCAGTTAGACCTACTTACCTACAAGCTAGGTCTGAAATCACCTTTGCTTGCAGTACTGCAAACCCCGAACGGACCAAACTCGTATATGGCCCGGAGGACCAAACACTGATTCCGCAGAAAAACTGTGTAAGCAGTTTTGTGGGACTATGTACATAGATGTTAAATAAACTTGAGCTTAATAAATAAATATAAAATAAAAACAAAACACCACCCACGATTTAGCATCAACTAGCGTCACTACCAGTATGCATCAATGTAAACGAAACCGAGACTCACCAGACTCGCCTGCCCAACAGCTAAGTTTGAGCCCTTGCATCACTCATCAGTGTTACTACTATAACAGCCACAATAAAGTTCACTGCTGAACATGGGCTTCCCCCTAGTAGGGGGGTATTTGCCATACTCACCACGCTTGGCAGGCGGGTTGGTGAGCGCGATGCAAGATGTTGCAATGCGATTGGGAAATTTATCCCTTAGTCACCTCTAACGACACCCTCGGGAAAGATAAATGGGGTGATGACATTGGAAGCCAGCATCAAACGACTACGGCATCATCAGTATATTATATGGCAATCCCTGCTTGGATCAAACGTCTATTGTCAAGAGCTTTAGCCAGTTCTCTGCATCAGGAGTGTAATTTATATTTATACAACCGGGAAAACCGCAGAGGGAACATTCATTCATAACGTGGCATAGGTTTGTGGCGTGGCTAAGGTTTGGTCAGTACTTGTGTCACTACAACACAAGCACGCAGCGCAGTACGCAGCACTATAAACAACCGATCGGACTCTTCTGCCCTCCAGCTAGGGTTAAGGCCACCCTAATTGCTTCACCATAAGTAAACTTCGGTCAGATCGGCTTTCTCACTTGCACTGTCTACGCTCACATCTCGGACAGCAAGTTTGCGTTTGCCTCTGCTGATCTGATTGCAGTGCTACGAAAAAAGGCCTGCCGACCTGCCGACTGGCTAGGTCTGTGATTGAAGCGCTCCAAGGAAACGCTGGTTAGCCTCGCCTTCCCGCCTAGTAAGTAGGTCTTCGACTGCGACCACACTTCTGCTGCTGCAAGTAAACGCCGGTCAGGTTTTTTTTTATAAACAATGGGTAAGCATTTGTCTGCAATCTCACCTGATGCAGACGATGATGGAGCATGCTCGCCCAGATAATGCCTATTCTTTCTCGCCTTGAAAAGGCCCAGGTTATAACGTTCCGGAAACAGATCCGCAGGCAGGGAGTTCCACTCCTTAGCAGTTCGTATTAAAAATGTAGAAGCGAAGCGCTTTGTGCGAATTTGCGGGATGTCTACGATATAAGGGTGGAATCCCAACCGGCGTCTCGTGCACCGGAGATGGAATGGTGACGGAGGTATCAGGCCATGGAGAGACTGTGCAAACTCCCCGAAATGTATCCTGTAGAATACCGAGAAGCAAGCTACTTTGCGACGGTGTTCGAGGCTCTGTAACTTTGCGTCAATAAGTGCCCTATCAGCGATGAGTTTCTTGGCGCGCTTCTCAATCGAGTCCAGGGCTGCCAGTTGGTATTTGGCAGACCCGTCCCACAGGTGACAGAAATACTCCATGCAGGAACGGACTTGAGCTTGGTATAGTTGTAAAAGCTGTACTGGTGTGAAGTATCGCCTGACCTTCGAGAGAATTCCGAGTCTTTTTGCTGCAGTCGTGGCCAAAGACTCAATATATTGTCCAAAGTTCAGGTCAGATGAAAGGTTCATGCCAAGAAGCTCAAGATGGTCGGAAATCGGTACGGATACACCTCGGAAAGTCGGAGTCAGGTCGAAGGGGCTCCGTTTAGTGGAGAATAGAATACTTGAATATATGCCTGTGTTTTAGATGCATTAAACTTGACAAGATTTGCATCACTCCATTCGGATATTGCTTCAAGATTCAAGTTTAGGCAACTCACTAGGGCCTCTCGACAAGACTGAGGTCCACCTGTCCGTCAGCTTGGTCTACAAGCATCGCGCTTGCACTGTACTGCTGCCAGATTTCGAAAGCGCTGCAAGAAAACGCCGTTCACGCACGCCTGGTTCTGAGGCTGTCTTTGGTCACCGCGCTGCAATCAAACGCTGATCAGCGCCACTAGCCTACTGGCTAAGTTTCTGGCCGTCTGGTCGCTGTGGCAAGCTAACCCAAACCACTTTTGCCTTCTGTGCTTGTTTCTGCTTGCAATCCTGCAAGCAAACACAAGCCAGGATAGCCTCCTCGCCTGCTAGATCTATGGCAGTCTCTTCTTGCAATTTCGGTGCCATAAATGCAATTTCGGTGGCACAAAACAAATTTCGGTGCCATGGCAATTTCGGTGGGCGAAATATCTCATTAAATACTAAAGTTATAGAGTTTTCCTTAAAAATATGGATTAAGGAAGTGAATATTTCAGTCGACATAAAAAAATTATAACATAAAACCCAAAAATGAAAAAATCCACCGAAATTAGGAAAAAAATGCACTTGTTGAAAATGCCTCAAATAGTCCTAGCAGTGGACAGTTTGACTGAATTGAATAATATAGAAACCAGATGGTGAACCGACCTCGTTACAAAAATAGTATAAAGCAACGATTTTTGGAAAATGTTACCTAACTAAATCACTTTATCGCCTCCTCTTTGGAGCTGTTTCCGAGATCCCGATTGTACAATTTTTGCTGGGGATTTTATAAGATACTTATAAAATCCAGCCTGTCACAAAATAATAAATCAATATGGCAAAACAAGACCATTTTCTAGCACCTGGCAACTCTACAAGCATTTCAGTAGCTTATATCCAATTCGGCTGGCCGTTTGGCGGGCGCACGTGACCGGGAATATATCGACCACCCCTTGCCCAAAGGTTTGCGAATCCATGATAACACGAGCGCTTTACATTTTAAGCCACTTGTCACTCGGGAGAGACCCTTTCTTTGGTTGAGTAAGTGGTAGGATGAATAAAATAGTGGGTAGAGTCCAACCAATAGTAGGCCAATTGTATTTTGATCCTGGGACCTTTCTTAGGAAATCTTTAAACTATAGGTAGTTACCTACTACTTTGTAAAGGACGGTGCGGTGGTAGCAGATTCATGAAGACGAAACATTCAAAAAGCTTTCGCAGATTTCAGTCTATGCAAGATAATCTCTAAATTAGGCAAGTTGATGGGCTGATTTACCAGCCAAACGACTGAGACTACCTGGTAGAATGCCTTAACATTTCAGTCTAAATACCAAGCAGCTCGTTCACCAGATAGCAAGCATAAATAAAGTTCATGACATCTATTTGCGCAAAGTTCCTTATCCCGGCAAAACGAATGGTTATATTTCCGGGGTCTTAAAAAACCGCGAGCGTAACACTGTCGCCCGGGGCCAGAATGACTTCCTAACGAGAAATACATTGGTTGGTGACTAAGTCCGATTCGCCACGAACATTTTCATCCATACAAAGGTCCTGGTTCGATACACACAGTAACTGGAAAAATACAGAATCTCAGGGGAAGTCAAGGTAAATAAGAAGGTGGTTGACACGAACGTCATATATATTGGATTTAAAATTGGCTCAAAATCATATTACGTTCTATGTAAGATTTGTTGTTTCGATATTTTTATACTTTGAGAATTTTGACAGTAGCAACAAGTGCCAATCGTGAAAATCCGAAATAGGGCCGAGTGAACCTTATGTAAACTCTCTTTTTTGTGCAGTAATGATCTTCAGTGTCTCCGGCGGAGTAACTTCTCTTTTCCCTCCTCCGCGCCTGTAATTTGACATAATTTCTAAACATGAAAAGAGGAAGAAGACAACTTTGATATTTGCTATGCAATATTTATAAAATAATTTATTGATTATTAAGTTTAGGTAGGCAGAATTTTTATACCTACACTAGCGGCCCGGTTTCACCCGCTGCAACTCATTTTCCCGACCTGTGTTATGAATGAATGAAATGAAAATGAAAATGAAAATGAAAAATATTTTATTCAGTAACATAATTTCTTATATCTAATATAGTGCTGAGACCAACCCAGTAAGTATACCAGGATACCTGTAGCGGGAGGTCTCGCTCTTCCTCGTAGGACCAAAACAAATAAGTTACCTAGGCACTAAAAATATTTCCATCGTGGTGCTACAAAAAAACTAGTGTGGAAAAGTTACTGAGACACTATATAAACATACCTCCTGTCTTTTTGCAACAACATCGACAAAACTTAATACATATATGTGTTATACATATAAACCTTCCGCTTGAATCACTTTGTCTATTACAAAATGCATCAAAATTCGTTGCGTAGTTTTGGTAGAGAAATGCAAAAAGCTACTTAATTTTATACTATGTATTGATAGATAGAAGAGAAGACTTGGGGCGACTTTTAGGACACGTTTTTTTATGTATGACGAACCGGTTGGTGCCGTGGCAAACCAGGCTAATTCTGTTTGGTATTTGTGAGAAGAACTCTGGGTGCTACAGTTTCACTGGAATTTACGTTTATGGTCTGCAGTTTCGGAATCAGAGTAGTGACTATCTATCGCTGCTGCTATCTTATCACAGAATAGTTTAATGGCGTTCTGTAATCTACAAAATGTATCCTAGTTTTTGTACCTAGGGAGAGGGGGACAAAGTGGAAGACTTTACTTCAAACAACAAAAATTAAAAACGTGAATAGTTTCGAAGATATATTTTATTGTGCGTGTAGATAGGGTACTACAACTATTACTTTATACCTAGGTTACTGTAGAATAAAATAGTAAAGTTTTAACCGGACGATACGCGTGTTTCTCACCTAAACAAGTAGCGAATTTCATAAGCTTTTTTGTCCAATACAAGAATATTTCATAAAACGCACCGTTTTCAAATTATAGGTAAAACATTGGGAAATTCAGCGGCTTGTGTTGAGCAATAAATATATCATTTTCTTTCTAAATCACTTGAAATTGGAAATAACGCCTTTCGAATTCACCCTTTTAGTATAAAAATCCAAACCCCACAATGTCAAGCATTCTCCCGTGTGGACTATCTTCAGCAATGGTCGATCCTTGCGCGCTCGTTGGAAATGGCAATCGTTCTTGTAGGTCAAGTAGTCGTTACCGCATATTGGGTCCCAGTGATCGCATTTCGTATCTTTTTTTACTATTAATACACACTCGCCGAAATATCGCACTGCTAAATTTGGTTTGTTTTCGATCTTTGCGTGCTCAAATTCACACAGGTTTTCGTATGTGACGTTGTCTGACGCGCAAACTTTCCCGAAGGCCGTGTACTCCCGCGAACAATTGAAGTTCTGTTTTGTACTGTTGCTGCTCTTTATTGGGGGTAAAAAAGTGAATGCTGGAATTAATATAATAGATACATTAGTACCCACATAAAAAATTAAATATAGAGCTATGAGTGCGTGATACTTTTTCTAGAGGAGGTTTGTGAATGGACCAAATAAACGTAATTACGGAGAATGAAAACGGAGATATGTTCAAACTTCCACTTATATACTCGGTCAATGTATAAACAAATATGAAAAAACTCACTAAACACAGAAATCGTTAATATCCACCACTTAACGCATCTAGTCATGATGGCAATTTAAACTAGAATCTCGTTTCTCTCACTGATGAAGCGAATTTATAAACTGCTATTCATAATAAAAACGCCTTTGTTTTTTCCTTATGAATAAATAAATAATATGTATATAAATAAATAAATAATAGGTTCCATTATTTAAATATTTCTTGTGACACGTAAAGTTAATACTTTACTCAGGGTAGGATTTAGTAATGAATGGGTTATTTCTTGGCATCCGGGGCCGGAACGGGACGGAAGATGCTCGAAGCTTGGCATACATAGATTTTCAATGGTGATCCATGAATACGTTTTAAAAATACATTAGCAGTCTGCTTCATTTCTTTTGTATGATGTGATGTGGAATCTGTCAAATTCAAAAAACAACTTTTTTCTATTCACATTGCCTTGATTTCACAAGCGAAAAATATTCCTTATTATCACAAGAGCGCTATCATCTGTCTTCCATTAAATAAGTCATAGCACTACAATTATTTTCTTTTCGCGGAGGTTAATTTTATTTTTTGTTTTCTAATTTTTATATTTATTATGCTTGTTTACACATAACAACGATAACAATACCTACGATAAATCATTTTCACCGTACAAGAAGGTACTAAATAACTAGCCTAGCTAAACTCTGTACCTAGTGTAAAGTCTAAAGAGTACCTGCTTAGTACCTTGAGGACATACAAATGCCTTTTCTTTGTAAAACTTGTAAACTAGAACAAACTACATTGCTAATGTTAAACATGAATTTGTACTTACTTTGTGTAGGGAAGTCACGGTGGCCTGCGCTTGCCAACTAAGAAAGTTTCAACGAGATAAGAAATGACCATGATCCACACCCGTGCAGTTTCGATTTGCATTATGCAACATCAAAGCATTGGTTTCTCCAATTTGAAAATCCTGGCCAACTCACCGAAGAAGGACATGGAATGGAGTGCTATTTTAAACGGGGTGTAGGGTAAAGTACGGATAGATGCGCACCTTTTTGAAAATGCTCTATAACTCAATAATTAAGAACTTATTTACAAAATGATATCTACAGATTACAGGATTGATCTTTGATCTTTCATTAAAGCCCTAGTTCACGAATTTAGTTTTTATTGTTTTGTTGTAAATCCAGTTTTATTTGACCTCTTGAAAAAGGGATAGTCGCGCACCCGCACGGATAGTCGCGCAGCTCTAAAAAATCGTGGGGGGATACTTGCGCTTTGAAGATTACCTAGGTGACTTACTATGAAATTGATACTTTATTTAAATCAAACCAATTTTAAATTAATTTGATTAAATACATAATTTAAAAATCGAATAGGCCTCCGAACCTTGGGTGGCAAGTCATTAACTTCAGTAAAAAAAAAATATTAACGCATGGGTAGCAGTATGAGGAACAACGCCCATATCTAGACTGTCATTTAGAAGCATTTTGTCCATCTGCAACATACTAAAATAAACAAAAATATCAATCTGCGCAACTATCCGTCCAAAAAACCTGCGCAAGTATCCTTTTTGGTACGGATAGTTGCTCATTTAATTAAAAAAATAATTAGCTAATATTTTGCAATAATTAATAAATGGTCACATACTGTACTGCATGTGAGGAAATAAAAACGTGAGCGATTCTGCAACCGTACGAAAAAATACCCGAAAAACAAAATGTGCCATAATAAGTTCGACGCCTGGTGAAACCACCGCTACCGAAGATTTTTGCTTAAACTGACATAAATTGTACAATTAGTCCAATAATTTACGTGGTACTTGGGGTTTCGGAGGAAGATTACTATGTTTTAATAAGCAGTAGTGCTGAAATTCACTAGAACATAGTGTTTTCGAAACCTGCGCAACTATCCCATCGGCGCATCTATCCGTACTTTACCCTAAGGGACAACTCTCTAAATACTGATAGGGTGCATTCAGACAATAAAACTGAATAACATACCAAAAAACGGTCTAAAATTCACCGCCGCCATGCACTCTATCGGTAGATATTCGGTGAGGCTGTCCCTTACATCCTGAAATGCCCTGTAGGTATATATTGATTTTAAAGACGCTTTCATTTTTAATTCTTTTCATAAATTAATTGGTTTCATCCAATGTCGTTTCTCATTTATAAAAATACTCTTAAAAAGTGTCGTAATATGTCAAAAAATACAATAAAAATAAAAATACTGACAATCATTGTTCTCTCACTCATGAACCAATATTATTATTTTAACTTTATAATTTTTTGTCGTTGGCATATCTAATGCCTTGGCCTGTATTTCCTTCAACGAAAATATCTCCGGCAGCATCACCAGCTGATGTGAGGAAGGCCAATACTACCGTAGTGGACGGGTGAACCTAAGCCCAGAAAGTTCGCAGGGCAGTCCTCTGGACGCTTAACTTATTAAAAAAGTTGCGTTCGCGCAGGCTGTGCTTTGATGTTTTGTCCAGTTTGTTCGATCATGGTTACATTATTGCTTTTCAAGAGTTAGTTCGACAAGCTGTCACATATCTACTTACAAACTTAGACATCATTTTGCTATTTATTTGACAAATCCACAAGTCAAATCAAAGTCGAAATCTGGAAAAACGTTTACAAAATCGAACTAACATTTAGTTAGAAATTCGATATTTATGTAGGTAAGTATTCCGTGGTACTTACCGTTAAGTTGATTGATGCTTAACCTTCCGATATCATAGAAGTCTCTACATGTAAGGGTGAGTAGGTAGGTAGAGCAGGAAGGGAAATTCGAAAATATTTACCATTCCAGGATTACGTACTTCGGCGTATTCGAATTCGATGGCGAGTCTCACATTGCACCGGATTCCGATCCGGTATGTGGTGATCCGGTTTTAATTAAGGTTGTACAATATTTTATTTGTGTAGATAAACCACACATAAGTACACCGCAACGTGTGTCGGATTCAGACGTAGATACGGTAAGCTCCAGACGTGGATACCTACGGTGCGTTCCGCACAGAGATGCGGTGTATGACAAGACGCGTGTGTAAAACATACTGCCCAAGTGACAGAGCAGGACGAAGCAAATGTCCTCCGAAACCGCATCCGGATACCGGAACGGTGTCCGATGCCAGTGTGAGGGCCACCTAATCGTTGGTGCGATTATCTATTTGCATATATCGAACGCGTAGGGAGGTACTTAGTTACGAAGGTCCTCGTAGGTTGATACGAAGGCGTACAATAGGTATCTGTAGATTTTAAGCAAAATCCGGTAAGTGAATACAAATATTTATTTTTACTCTTAGGTTTACCTACGCAAGCCTTAAATATCTGAGAATAATTGAAACGGAAAATACTTTCCAATTAAAAAGCCTTTTTACGTTTATTCACATATTTTGTCTACATTATCTAGACACACGGCAGTGTGTCCGCCAAGTTCGAGCAAAAAAAGCGACACACCGGCCGTGGGTTATATTACACGAACCATTTCGGGCCAAGTTCGACCCACCTATAACTCAAAATCTATTTTAGCTACGCATATGAAATTTCTAGTATCTGTCGAGATCTACTTACTTATCTAAAATACAAAATTTCATTAATGTACCTACTGTAGGTCTTGAGATATTGACGTCAGAAAATCGCTATTTTTACTATACACTCACTGACTGACTGACTGACTCACTCACTCACTCATCAAAAACCTAGACCACTTCCAATGGTCGTATTGACTTGAAATTTGGCATGGAGGTAGGTCTTTAGGTCAAGGTAAAGGAAAAAATCTGAAAATGGCCAAGTGTGAGTCGGTTTTAAAAATAATGAGGGTGTAAATTCATACCCCTAAGGAACTAAAACAAAAAATTTATCTATATCTTCCAATCGTCGTACCGACCTAAAATTCGTTACGAAGGTTTGTATTTAGTCAAAGTAAATTATAAATGAGATATTTCCTTACCTAACTTAATCATAAGAAAAAAAGAAAATAAACCTTACAAAAATAAATGAAATCCCACCCAAAACATAAATGTGACAGGCTGCCAAGTTCGATAATATTGGAATGCTTCGCCTATAAAAGAAGTGAGATCTAAATAAGTACCAAGTTCCATACACAGACCTCAGTTAAAAATAGTTACAGGAATGCACACTTGATTTTCCGCAGTTTGGAAAGTTGATTCTTATTTCCAAACTACGAAAAATCAAGTGTGCATTCCTGGAACTATTTTTAACTGAGGTCTGTGTATGGAACTTGGTACTTATTTAGATCTCACTTCTTTTATAGGCGAAGCATTCCAATATTATCGAACTTGGCAGCCTGTCACATTTATGTTTTGGGTGGGATCTAATTTTAATAAACCATCCAATCATTACAATGCGCTCAGTGTCTCTAACCACAATCGACAGAAGCAAATTAGAATTTTACCCACAACGAAGCAATTTTAGTTTCAAATCACTAAAATTTATACAGTGTGGCCTAAGCAGTGACGTCCAAAGAGAAAATTGCTGAGAAGTATCCGATTTACCCCCAGTACTAGCCCCGATGTAGGTATGTTCCGCAATTTTTTATAGTTTCGTTACTCAACTTTCAAAGTGTATGAAAAATAATCTAATCCCTAGATTTTTATTATTTCTGTACGTTAATACAAGGACATTATCATTAAGGTTATGGTACAAAAAATACCTCATTTATTACAGAAGTACCTATAGATATCCCTCAGTATAAGGGAGTTTAGTTATATTTTGTCTTTATTCGTCACTCTTTGAATCACCCTGTATATACGGTAAATCGCACAGTCAGTGCTGATATTGGTTCATAAACACCCACTATTTAAATGACAACCTGTCACAGTCGCAATGCAAATAATATCCAATTTTATATTAGATGTCATGCATGAACTCGAATGTGGCAGAACACCGGAAGAAAAAGACCGGAAAATAATACCCACAATGCGTGTAACAACCACATTTGCTTTCATTTGCACCTACATACATTCATAAATCACGCCTTTATCCCTTACGGGGGTAGGCAGAGCTTCAACGGCTGTAAAAAACGGTCAACGAAACAACTAATATTTGAGGGCCGTTTCCTTTATTCCCAACTGCCACCCCCCCCTGTCTGCCACCGGGGTGGCGACTATTCCCAACGGCCACCCCGTGGCCATCGGGAATAGTTGGCCACCCTATCTGCGGGTGATTCTACTAATACATACGGAATTTATAATTAAGTAGATAAATTGTTTTGTTTGTTTCTCTTTCTTTGATTGCACTCCCATATCACTAAACCAGTTTGAATATATAATATATTTTTCTTTATGTACTGATAGCCCGCACGTATTAACAAAATGCCGCCATTTTTTTAATAAATGAAAGGTCCGTAGTAGACTGGGAACTACCACCACATTGCGGTTCCGCCATGTTAAAAAGCGTGCGCGCAACTGAGTAAATAATAACAAAAATTAGCAGGCCAAAAGGATTTTTGGGTTTTTCCAGGAGCATAGTAAGTAGCTATTGGGTAGCGCATGGCTATTGTACCTTATGTATTTTTATTGCACCTATTGTTCAGAAAAGCTTGTTAGATTAAAAAGAGTGAGATAGCACTATATCCTTTATTCTCAAGCGGTACGAAGATAGAGATAGATACCAATGAAAGGATAAAGCACTTTTTAAAATAAACTTTTTATTTTCAACTCTGTATGTGTGTTACCTATTATTATTGAAACAGTTATCATGATTTAAAGTCATTTTGCAGTCCAGTGTTATAAGTCCTTAAATAGGGTTAAATTTCATTAAGTACCTGTAGTCAGAGTTCTTAATTGGCAGTTTGTATGGAGGTATGGTCCCATCTGGCAGAAATCATGAAACTTGGCATGTGTGTAGCTTACATGTGTAAGCTTCAGGAAAAGAAGGGAAGCAAGTTGGACCCCCCCTGCTTCCCCTTTACCCCTTTTATGTCCCAAATTTCAGTTATCTTTACTTTTCTCGGAAACGATTAAAGATAGGAGAAATTTGTCAAGGTAAGAAATATTTCTTATAAAATTGTCTACATAATTGTTCTTGGGTCGATGTTGATAGGACTTATACTTTTCGAGTTATGCTTCTAGGAAACCCATCATTTTTTTGAAGGTGACTTCCAGCTCTGAATTAGCCATAACTACCATGTGATAGAATATTTTTTCAAACTTGCTATTGGCTGTTGTTAGTTAGGTAGTCTTCAAAGAAAATCCGCAGAGACCAAACTTCAATCACGCCTGTGGGGGCGGGGGGAGGGAGGCAAAGTTTATTTTTTCCGAGCTGAACTTGAGGACTTCTGACTCCTTAAGTAAATGTGACACGAGAAATTGAGTATCATTTTCGAATAAACCAAACACGGAGTATTCATTTCTGGGACGCTTTTTGGTACATTTCATACAAAAATATAAATATATTAAGTGAAATTGGAAAAAAATATGTTTCGTTCTCATTCAAACTCTGTTTTCTTCATGACCTTGAGACATATTTATTAGATAATAACACATACTCGAAGACATACTCACCCTAATTATAAAACTATATTTTATTTTCGAAAATATTAGAAAATACCTAGCCTACGGAAGCCTAAATATTTTTACAAAGTTATGTTTGTAGCTGAAAAAATGACAAAATCATAGATTTTGTATGCAAAAATAAGATTACCAACCGCAAATTTATATTTCTCAATTGTCGCTAAACCATTCCAGATAGAGAAATGCCCTCATAGGGAATGTTGTTTATACTGAAGGGTAGTTTTTGTTGGAATAAAGAAATTGAGGATCTGGAGCACTTGATGTTTAAGAAGACATTACAGTATCTCGAAAAGTTTAGCTGGGCTGTTGATGTTCCACATCAAGTACTCCAGATCTTCAATTTCTATATATCAGCATAAACAACTTTTCAGTATAAACAACATTTCCTATGAGGGCATTTACCTATCTGGAATGGTTTAGCGACAATTGAGAAATATACGTTTGCGGTTGGTAATCTTATTTTTGCATACAAAATCTATGAATTTGAAATTTTTCCAGCTACAAACATAACTTTGTAAAATATTTAGGCTTCTGTAGGCTAGGTATTTTCTAATATTTTCGAAAATAAAATATGGCTTTATAATTCGGGTGAGTATGTCTTGAGTATGTGTCATTATCTAGTAAATATGTCTCAAGGTCATGAAGAAAACAGCGTTTTAATGAGAACAAAATATATTTTTTTCTTATTGCACTTAATATTTTTATATTTTTGTATAAAATGTACCAAAGAGCGTTCCAGAAATGAATACTCCGTCTTTGATATATTCGAAAATGATACTCAATATCTCGTGTCACATTTACTTAAGGAGTCAGAAGTCCTCAAGTTCAGCTCGGAAAAATAAACCCCTCCCCATCCCCACAGGCGTGATTGAAGTGTTGTCTCTGCGGATTTCCTGTGAAGACTACCTAACTAACAAAAGTCAATAGCAAGTTTGAAAGAATATTCTATCATATGGTAGTTATGGCTAATTCAGAGCTGGAAGTCACCTTCAAAAAAATGATGGGTTTCCCAGAAGCATAACTCGAAAAGTATAAGTCCTATCAACATCAACCCAAGAACAATTATGTAGAAAATTTTATAAGAAATATTTCTTGACAAATTTCTCCTATCTTTAATCGTTTCCGAAAAATAAAGATAACTGAAATTTGGGACATAAAGGGGTAAAGGGGAAGCAGGGGGGGTCCAACTTGCTTCCCTTCTTTTCCTGAAGCTTACACATGTAAGCTACACACATGCCAAGTTTCATGATTTCTGCCAGATGGGACCATACTTCCAGCTAAGGACCCGTACTACTGCTAATCTTTATGAGGTTACAACAACTATATATAAGTATGCGTATAGATATTCCGATGACTTAAATACTTTTAAGAAAATAGTAATAATCAAATACTAATCACTAGTAGAATCAACCTCCGCCGCGCTCTAAGGGGGGTGGCGAAATATTCCCAACGGCCACCCGGTGGCAGACAGGGGGGGTGGCAGTTGGGAATAAAGGGATTCTACTAGTGATTAGTATTTGATTATTACTATTTTCTTAAAAGTATTTAAGTCATCGGAATATCTATACGCATACTTATATATAGTTGTTGTAACCTCATAAAGATTAGCAGGTACTTAATGAAATTTAACCCTATTTAAGGACTTATAACACTGGACTGCAAAATGACTTTAAATCATGATAACTGTTTCAATAATAATAGGTAACACACATACAGAGTTGAAAATAAAAAGTTTATTTTAAAAAGTGCTTTATCCTTTCATTGGTATCTATCTCTATCTTCGTACCGCTTGAGAATAAAGGATATAGTGCTATCTCTCTCTTTTAATCTAAATGCTTTTCTGAACAATAGGTGCAATAAAAATACATAAGGTACAATAGCCATGCGCTGACCAATAGCTACTTAATATGCTCCTGGAAAAACCCAAAAATCCTTTTGGCCTGCTAATTTTTGTTATTATTTACTCAGTTGCGCGCACGCTTTTAACATGGCGGAACCGCAATGTGGTGGTCCAGTCTACTACGGACCTTTCATTTATTAAAAAATGGCGGCATTTTGTTAATACGTGCGGCTATCAGTACATAAAAAAAATATATATATTCAAACTGGTTTAGTGATATGGAGTGCAATCAAAGAAAGAGAAACAAACAAAACAATTTATCTACTTAATTATAAATTCCGTATGTATTAGTAGAATCACCCGCAGAAGGGTGGCCAACTATTCTGATGGCCACGGGGTGGCTGTTAGAATAGTGGCCAGGGGTGGCAGACATAAAGGGTGGCCAACTATTCCCGATGGCCACGGGGTGGCCGTTGGGAATAGTCGCCACCCCGGTGGCAGACAGGGGGGGGGGTGGCAATTGGGAATAAAGGGTAGAATCAACCTCCGCCGCGCTCTAAGGGGGGTGGCGAAATATTCCCAACGGCCACCCGGTGGCAGACAGGGGGGGTGGCAGTTGGGAATAAAGGGGCCGTTTTAGCTAATGCGTGTATCGCTATAGTGACAGTTTGTCAGCTTGTCGCCTAAAATTGTAATACACATAAAACCTTCGAGTCCCTTAGTCGCTTCTTACGACACCCACACGAAAGAATTGGGTGATGTATTTTAATTTTTAATGCACTCACAGCGCTATAATATTCTCATAAATTAAATAAAGAGAAAATTGAAATTGAGAAATGGGTGATGCTATTCTAAGCCGGCATCACACGGCCTGCACCTGGGACAAATGTTATAGCAATGGTTATTACAGCAAAAATCTGTATTCAGGTGCAGGCAACAGTTTAAAAACTAAAGACTAGCAGTTGCAGATGGAATTGCAAGCTCCTATTGCACGTACACATTTAGCTCAGTGGTCCATGAAATTGAACAAGGTGCTCAGAAGCGTAGCGTATGGATTCCATTCGTTCTCCTTTTTATTTTAAGTTTGTACAACCGCAAATATAAAACTCGGAATGATCTCCAATAAATGTTAGCTGGGATTCCATTTTTCCTTTATTTTAAGGAAAACACACCTTATCTATGTGTAGTTGATTGCATTGCATGCCGTTTTTGATGAGTTTTAAATCTGCATTCAAATTTCATTATCGCCAATTTTGTTCGATAGAACAAATAAGCACTCCGGCGACAAAATGTCAATTTAGTATTATAGCTCGTGATGGTGAAGAGAGTAGTAAGATGGCGAAGGTCATCATCTTCCTGCCCTTATCCCAATTATTTGGGGTCGGCGAAACACGTTTCGTTGAACACAAAATCGTGTTGCAAAAGGATTTGGCTGAATTTTACGACCGGCCGCCTACCAGACGTCAACCCTCCTTGGGTAAGATGGCGAAGATAGGTGGTTCAAATCCAGCCTGCAGCGAAAAATTTTGCAAGTTTTCCAAAAAGAAAAGAGTGGTAAGCAGTTCAAAAACTTTGGCGCCAGGGTTAATCGGGTTGGACAACGATTTAGTTTCACATATGAAAAGAAAGAGAAGACTGTTTAATAAGTAGATCAAACATTGCGGATAATTATCGTGTCATGGGAAATTATCATTAATAACTTAGTATTTAATGTTGTACGCTTAGTTTCGTTCCGTTAATGATAAATGCTCACGCTAATACACTATTTGACTATGGAAATGGGGGTGAAAAATACTATTACTACAGTGTAATGAGCTGCGCGAGTTATTACCATCAAAGGCTTTATTTTATGTAGGTATGTTTGCTAAAGACCGTATCGACCTTGGTGTTAGTTTTAGTCTCCAATTAGGTGTTATATATTTTGTTCATTTTAAAAAGAACAATTACTTACGTTGACATGAGGAATATTAATACTTGGAACATTATACAGGGTGTAAGAGACGGCCCTCAGAAACCTTATTTTTTTTACTTTTAGTGTGGTCAAAGAGGTATTTGTTAGTGTATCTTAACAAGTTTGTTCAGTTTAAGGTCTGTATCCCTATCAGTATTCGAAGGACTGTCCCTTAAAGCTGCAAGTTCGTCAAGTGCGGCTGCACAGCCGCACACGGCTGCTGCCATGCAAGTATACTTAGTCGTAATATGAAAGTGTATGGGGCGCCGCGTTGCAGGGGTGTGACAGACGCGTGCGGCCGTGCGCCATACACGTTCATTCATACTACAACTTTAACCGCATCGGCCGCAGGCGTGCGACGTCGGCATTGGATAAACTTGCAGTTTTGCATTTTACATCTCATATAAGTATATGACACGACACGTATGTAAAACACCAGCAGGAAACAATCTGTAAGGCTACGCCGCCGACGTAATTCCTTTCTAATGTCAGCGCTTACAGTGTGTCATCCCAACCGAAAACGCCGAAAACTGACGGAACGGAATTCAGCCGCCGAAATTCGGTCGCGTAATTTTAGTCGTCGTGTGTCTTCACACTAAGGCTGATAAAAGTGCAATTTGAAGGGAAATACTATCACCGTATTACGCGTAGGGCCAATTTGGGCAATTTGGTCGCGCCCTATGTAATCAGTAATCACAGGTGACGCGCCCTCCGCCCGCCCTTCATCACACATCACGGGGATTGCCAACTGTGTGGTGAATGATGTGTCTATGACACTTTTGATTTATGGCTGCTGGTCAAATTTTTCCGTAATAGCTCCTTACCGATAAGATCACCTCCATTGATTAATTCTTGTTACCTACATAATCTTTCTGTATTTTTTTTGCATACAATAAGAGTATGTATATGGGGTAGCTCTCAGAATACTGATAAAGTGCAGTCAGACCATGAAACTCAACAATGTCCCATAAGAAAATGTCCCAGGAGAAGTAAAAAATAATAATTGTCCGGTACGTTACTACTTCTCTGCGGTGTAAAAACACATGGACGGCTGTTTATTCATCTTCCAAGCAATGTCTGAACAAATGGATTAATGTACTTATATATTGGAATTGTTTGTTTAATGTACTTAGATTGGAACTTGCCATAAAAATAATTTGAATTAGCTTAAAGCCCATTTCTAATCAAAACCTTAGTTTGTAAAACACTAACACTAAAACGAAGGATACCTACTGGTACCAAACCAGTAGTTATCTACAACTAAAATTAACACCAAAACTAGCTATGTTCGAGTAACATCGACCATAGCTTCACAAACCGATAAATTCCGTGAGCAATCTGGCAACACTGCCCATCACCGCCATTAAACCACGCCACACAGATTGGTTTCCGTCGATTCGCATGTGTTTGAATAACACTGGTAATTTATGCATGGTAGAGGCTATCAGTATTAGCAACTTCTAGTGACCATATGAGGCACCAACAAAATATTGTTTTTCCATAAATTTAATGAGAAAATCCAGTGTAAGTTGATCTGTTATGCATGGCGCAATTGCTTTGAATTCGGTATTTGTGATGTTTTCAAAAAGTTTTGACCCACTTTTATTTATTTTATTACATTATCCTCGACTGTGTCAAAGGCATTTGACGTCCGATGCTGCGATTTATGACGAAACACGCATACGTTAGGAAAAGACGAAGTTCCACGGTTTCCCCACAAAATAGAGTTTACAGAAGGTTCACTCAGCCCTATTTCGGATTTTCGCGATTGGCACTTGTTACATAGCCAGGGTTGCTACTGTCAAAAATCTCAAAGTATAAAAATATCAAAACATCAAAATCTGATAAAGAACGTCATAATGATTCAGAGCCAATTTTAAATCCAAGAAATATGACGTTCGTGTCAACCATCTTCTTAGTTACCTTGACTTCCCCTGAGATTCCATTTATTTCCAGTTAAAGTCACGAACGATCAATAAGATCAAAATCGTCGCTAGTACCTACTGCAAGTGAGCTACCTATCTGTAGGAATAGGCGCCCCGCGCGACGTTTTTCTAATTTGTGGTTCCCTTAGAGAATGCGTACCTACTTATGATACCCGCCTTACCTGTTAGTAGAGATAATCCGTGATTTAAAATGTACGCTGCGTCTCATAGATAATCGTCTCCTTCATCTGCATTGTAACGTGCTTAAATCAAACGCAGCCTATGAATAATCATGAGAACTAACATAATTTAAAAAATAAAAACCCGACAGCGGTAATTTCAAAGTATTTTTTGCGTTTATAATATGCCATTTTGAATCTATGAAATTTTAAGTATAGCTAGGTGTCACTTGCGCTGGTGAGTTGACTCTTTTTCATTTGTAGAAATCCGACTAGTACTATTAGGCTAATCCGGCTGTAGCCCCTGAAAAAGTATTTCTTGTCCACATACATACCAACATTACTCTCGAAAAACCTAACCCTCCTTGTGAGTCAGGTAAAGATCTGAGGGAGACGAAGACGAGCCTACGACACCCAAAGGAAAATGTATTGGAAAACGATTAGCTACTTAGAGCAAGGTCATGTTTTTGAGAGTAGATCAAAATGTGAGAGGAATTATTAATGATCTTTTTAGAACACGAGCTCAATTAATTTCGGTAGAAAGGTTAAATATATTTTACTCTAACTGACGATACAATTTTAATCGTTTTGCATAAAGGTATGTAGATATGAGTAGGTACTCTATCTTATAAAGTAAAATGTATAAGCGTTCGTCGGGTTATTGGATGACTCGGTGTCCCACACGAAGAAAGAGAAGAAAAAAGAGAGAGAGTAGGTAAATGTATAACAACGAGGTACACGAGTTTCGGTCTGGTTTCAATGTGCATAATAAAATAAAACATCTACATAATATTTCATGCGGAGTTAGTATCACAGACAGATGTTGTTTAAGAGCAGTAAGTCACATTTACTGCTTCTGTTATTTAGCTCTATCGAGATTTAGCAAGTGTATTTTATTATTCTAGCACATAAAGACGCCAAACGGTCTGTAAAGCTAAGAATGAATAAAAGCTTATGTACGGCCGTACCAATAACTCTTATTTGACAGCTGTCAACCCCATACTAGAGACATGACAACAAAGAAAAATAGACTTTACGTCATAGCATTAACATGATTTTGACAGCTTTAAGTATTAGCTCCCGAGCTCCCTTGTTATAAATGGGAACAGATTATTACAAAAATTATAGTTAATTCGTCATAGAATGGATAGATGAACGCCTACTTAAGGCCGCTATAGAGCTTTTCACGAAGCCCATACAATTTTCCCTGCCAGACCTCTCGGAGCGTCATTTTGCGAAAAACATGGGGATGTTTGAATATTTTTTACAGTGATATTATGAATAAAAATAAATATATTTTTCTGCAATTAGATTAAGTACATCTTCTTAAATAACATATATTTCTTTTAAATCTTTACTACTGTTATTTTTTCATACAGAAGCCGTTATAATGGCGCATTATTTTGCAAAAAATCGTATATAAAAACGTGGTATTATTCTATATTTCTGAATAAAATTGTAAAATGTTCACTGTAGACTTTGTTCTCAAATATATACTCTATTTTTTTGTATAATTGATATTTTTTTACAGTGAACCAAAACTCTAAAACTCACGTTTGATTTGAGGTCTTTTCCTGAATTTTGGTTTTGTCGCTTTAGATATCGCTGTTTGTAACAGGTTTAAAACTAAAATGTTAATATTTACATTGTACATTTTTTAGATGAAGATATGCTTGATTAAATGTTCAAGTAACATATTATTTTTACATAACGGTTTTCGAGAAACTCGCATGTTTATAAAGCCAATATTTGCAAATTTGCTAGAAAAAATTGAATGCGCTCTTAAAAGCCACTCATGCTATTCCTACGATAAAAATTGTTTTTACAATGATTACGTACCTATATTCAAAGAGTAATATCAGTGAAAATAAAATTGCAGTGCCCTGGCCACAGAACTAGTGCCTAATACTAAAATTACATATTATATACGAGTCGGATTAAACTCACCTGAACTTTGGATAACCACTCTGCAGTCAGAGTCGTAAAATGTGGTTTAATAAATACAACCCTGGCCTATAAAAATAAATAATCAATACGCATGACAACAAGTATATCAACAGTTCCAATAGATGACGCTGTTTTGAAACTAATTAGTAAGTAGGTTCACGTTTTACAACCCCGATTGAAGCGTCACACTCACACTTAAACCTACGGAGTAGAACACAATCACGGTATTTCCGATTTGTATAAATATGACAACATAGAAGTACCTAAAATCATACCGTACAATTTGAAATCCTTCAATTAAATTCTGCCGCCCATTCGATACAGAATGACAATTTGGCATTGTGGTAGGTTTAATCTGATTTAGGTATATATTTTTTTTCAAAACTTACCTATTGTTACTGGACTATCAGGACTACAGTTACAAAAATATAGATTTGAAAGCAATGACCTTTTTACCTATCACTATGTAATTACAGAGGTGAAAAAAAAACTGCCTTGATATCAGGGAAAACCTCGCGAAAGCCATCATAAGAAAGAATCGTTGAAGAGCTGGCTGGACTAGCCTGAAATATTACATGTACTGTAGGTAATAGATACCTTTTTTACAGCCACAACAGTCCACTGATGGATGTGGGCTCCCCTTCTCAGAGGGTATTACCATACTCACCACGCTTGACAAACGAATTGGGGAGCGCAGTGCAACATAATTTATTTATAGCGTATGTATGTAGGTATTTATAAGCGCTGCGCTGCCCATTCCCTGGATAATTAACCCTTAGTCGCTTGTTACAACACCCGCTGGTAGAATTGGGGTGATGCCATTCTAAGCCGGCATCATACGGCAATAGGTACAATTTATTTATTTTAAATAATTACCTACACGTGGTGTTTGTTAACTACCGTGCCACGCATGGCACCGTATAATTAATGATCTGATGAGGTGTGTATCTACCTAGGCACTACGAATACTGTAATGTTTCGCAATCCTTTTATATTATGTACCTAATGTTCGTAATTAGAGTTCCGTACCTCAAAAGGTATAAATGGAACTCTTATAAGATCACTTTGGTGTCCGTCCGTCTGATTTTAATCAAAAACCATTTGTATAAACAGCATATTTATATCACACTCTGTGTTTTGAAAATAATTTGATGTATGTCACATATCTATAGGTACTAGTAATTATCTATGAAATAATAGAAAGATCACACACAATATCACGTAGGTACCTACATTTTCTTATAGCGTGTTAATACGTTTTTGAAATTTTTTGTGTTCATCCATCACCGACACGATAGACAAAAGTAATGATTGAGAGAAATTTCCCCAAGGAACATAGGTTAAATGAGATACAAAAAATGTTGGACCTTCCATACAAATTAACTCACTCAGCTTGTAGGTATGGGTCGTTAAAATATTTGTAAGTAAGTAATTTTTTTTTACATTCACCTTAAAAACTCTACATATCGAATGAATGATAAATAGCTAAAATACAACGGTAAACACACAAGTAACATTTTTTTTCTATGGGTGACAATAGTAGTATACCTAATAATATGCTACTGCCTTATAATGGTAGGCATTAGGTACAATGAAAGTGTCTGTTTAATCAAATAAACAAAAGGGGCAATTTTAGACCTTGTAATGAAAAAATAGTTATAGCTCTACATACATTATTCGAAAATAAAACAGGGGAATAGTTTGTATGAAAACTTGTCCCTAATTAATAACCCTACTTAAACTACGTGCAAGATTATTGTAAATAACTTAGTAAATAATTAGGTAGTAGTTGCCACATTGGTTCTATTCACTGTAGACAGGAGCGCGAAATAAGACCAGGCCGAGCTTAAAATCTGAAAATAAAAAACAATTATATTCTGATACCTTAGAGTATATATAAGCAAGCTATAGAGCGCGCATTAGGCCCCGCGGCGTACTGTCAGAGCGTAAGCAGTTGCAGACGTCAAATGTATGAGAATAGTTATAGAGGTTCAGTAGTGCTGTCACTGTCGTTTTGCTACTGACAGACAGAGAGGTGGCGCCCAGCCTACTGCCGCCAGTTCTAACTTTTTAGGCGCACTCCATAGCTTGCTTATATATACTCTAAGTCTGATACCTACTACATCATATGGAAGAACAACAGCGGGCACTGGCACATACCCGGCAAAAAGTCGACAAATTAATATCGGAAAACCCATATGCTGTTAATTTGCAAGGCTTTTGCGCTCTGGAACAAAAACGAAAAGATTTTTTTTGTGTAGGTAGGTATAAAATATAAATACAAAACGGAATTAGAGCTTCAAATTGTTCGCGGTGGCGGTGATACCACTACCTACAATAGCATTCCTAAAGAGGGTTGGCGTCAGGCACGCGGCCGATCATTATACAGCCAAATTCTTTTGCTACATGATTTCGTGATCTAACAAAACATGTTGCGCCGACCCAAACTGATTGGGATAAGGATAGGAAGACGACGATGATCCAAATTACTCAATAAAAAATCTACAAATAGTTCAAAGAAGAACAAACCTTAGTAATATAAAGAGTAAATCCTTCTTTACCTTCTTATCAGCATAATACCATTTGCAGTTGTAAACTCCATCACTGATTGCCAAGCTCTGGAAAAATAATAATTCAAATCTGTCTAAAAGAAAAACAATACACGTGTCCTTAGTTTGGAAACACACCTGCCTATGCTTAGTACCAGAAGCTTGTTTGAATATGATTCAGAATACAAAAAATTATATTTGTAAAAAAACTCATAGCACATTAAATCTAAAATTCTGCGACTGAACCTTACGCAAGTCAGAACCGACTAAAATAAAATACACACACAATCTTGAAAACAAGCATCAAGAGATTGAAAATTTGGCAGGCCTTGATCGGTGCATCGATGGCTCAGTGGGGCGTTGGCCCATGCGACCGTGTCGACGCATGAAATTATTTCAATTTATTATTTTCATTTACTAGAATAACATAGCACTCTGAGTGCAATAAAATCCCAATAAATCATGAAAACGTTTTAGATTACATTATCAAAGATTTTATTCTATAATAAGAGCTTCTCTGCCATTGCAATCCGTGAGATTGAAATCGCATCTCGAATAGGTAAATATGACAGCTTCGTCTACAAATCATAAACTAATACATTAATTAATTGTATCAGTTTGTCAAATGTAGATATTGATGTCATCATATTTTTAATTCCGCAGGAAATCCGATATAACACATTAAAAAACTTTGAGGTACCTATCCAAGTACAAAATTAAAACAAGGTCTGCTTACCGATCGCATAATATTATCACCAAAATAGCAAAATAAATATATTTGCCCTGATACTAGGAACACAAACCCCAAGAAGGGCATCATCAGGATCTTGGATGGGCTGGCCTGAAATAGTGCAAAAACATATAGCGTTGTATGTACTATCGCCAACAAAACCATCCTAAATTCCTCCTGCCCATTATATAAGGGACCAACTTAAACTGGTATTACTTACTATCTGTAATCTGTATGTATGAAAAACCAGCATAAGTTGTAATGTAAGGGACATGGGAATTTAGGTGGATTTGGTGGCGATAGTACCTACTTTTTAATTAGATCTAGGTTGTAGACATATTCGTAGCTAGCTCGTAATAGTGAAACAATTGATGGCTACGAATGTATAAAAATGCTGCTAAATTTAGGTAATGTAAAAAAGAATTAAGTATGAAAAATTAGTTCTTCCAAATTGCGGAAGACCATTTTTTTTTTAATTGTTACCCCCGTGTCGCTCTGGAAAAGCTATTAGCTACATACTTCATCACTTAATTCTAAGAATTCTAGTTTGTATAATTTTGTGTGTCTCTCTCCTCTCTTCGTGTGGACTACCAATACCAAGTCGTCCAACGACACAATATCGAAGTACAATCACAAAGTACAAGTAAGTAGGTACTGTAAAACTGACCGTTAAGTTAAACCCCGTTAAGCATATGAGCATCGAACTGGACACAACGTTAAATAAAGTGGATTTAGCATATATGTGCTCCATTAAGCTTACGCATCTGAAAACATAAATTTCTATTAACTACTCCACATTTCCATATAGTACGAGTTTATTTTGCATAAACAGATTTTGCTGGAAAATATTTTCAGCTGCTCACCGGATGAGGTCTTTGTGCCTTTTAATGCAGACAGCGATTTGTTGTTGGAGGCGGAGTATGGTTGGGTTTCTGGCAATAACCCTTTCCAAATCATAGCGCAGGTACCGGAACTGGATTTGAATGAACGTGCCGCACGCGTAGAACAAACTGTCGGGTCCGAGCACCATGAACACGATCATTGTAGCTGCAATTTGAATTTTGAACCGTATGTTATAGTCTTTATTTGGTAACCTGCAATTTTGGCCTATAATTTGCATACTCTGGCTATGCATGTGCCGGAATACGTGTGCCATGCTCTCACGCCATGGATACCTATGCTAGGAAGAAGATAAGCTTAAACACAGCTTTTAGTATCGCAAAGCACCTGCCTGTAGAACAGTTGTGTAAATTTGGATCATATTGTATGAATACCCTAAAATCTCAAAGTCCAGAAACGCTACGTATCTACTAGCCGATCATAATATCACATAACTTGGTGAGTAAAGGCTTACCTGCAAACATGTCTAGCAGATACAAGAATGGATAAATAAACTTGTTGAACACGTCGAAAGGTAACAGCAATACGAAAGGCATCATCAGTTCAATCTTGCCTGTTTCTGCATACGACATTCCCATTGTCACGAAAGGGAGAATCGCAAAGCCAGCTATTGAAACAACGTTCAACCAATACTGGATATTCGTTGCCTTGGTGAGGTAGGTCATGCGTTCTCTTAGCTCCATTTCCACTTCAGCACTCAGGTCTCCCGATACAGTCATAGCTTGCAGTTTCCGTAGACTACTGATCAAGTCATTCACGTGGTGTTCGCTCTTCAAATAGTAGTATGCTTTGATATTGGCGAGGAAGCAGTGGGTGATCGCAGGAGCTGGATATGTCAACTCAAGCAGCCCTTTGCCCGTCATTGCAGCATTCACGAACCAGGCGCATTCTGAAACCACGACCGAATTTACCATGAAAATAAGCTTTAGAATTAAGCGCCAACGACGACGTAGACGTTTTAGGAAACTCTTGTCATTGTTATCTTCTATCAGCTCTAAAGAAGCTACTTTCAAAATTTTGTTCGCGTTTCCTAGAGCTTCCTCGAATAAAATTGTGGCTTGGCTCATTTTGATCTTCTTATCATCAAAATGAGCTCCGACGTACTCCAATCATGGTAATATGTTCTACAACTAAGTACTAAATCGTAAAGAAATCAAAACCATTTTTAACCCTACATAAGTAAAAGAGAAGAATAACATACAATTATCTAATTAGGTATAATACCCCTTTCTTGGTAATAATAAATAAACGAAAAATGTTACATTTCAATATTTATCTACAGGTTGAGAGCGAAAAATTAAAAGTCATTTGCTTCTCAAATTCTGTTGACATCTTAATAAACAGGGAGTAACAAGCAGAAAGTAGGTCAAGGTGCTCATGAAACTGAACAACTTTCCACAAGCAACATGGGTCAAAATATGGAAAATAAAATAATAATCCCGTGCTGAGCCATAGTGCGGTGGACATCCGCGAAAATCTAAATACTTAAATATCTCACTAAACGTTTCACACTCTGTATAAGAAAAAAATTATGACGTTTTTCTTAATTATAGTTTCTCGCATTTTGTTTTTCTCTAATAACTTAATTACTGTACTGTTTTCAATAGGGGTGGCTTATTTAATTACAGCCCTTTTGACTAAATTATACAGAAGCGGTAGGTAATACTTCGTAAATTATTATACTACCTACTCGTTTTATTATTTTTCCACAGGCAAACCCCTAAAGTGGTTTTGTTGGGTTTTAGTTAGGTACACAATAGTTTTTGTATTTTATTTTATTTTTTGTATTTTTGACCGTTAAATTAAAATTAAAATTCTACTGAATTATTATTATTAATCCATTTATTTAAAAAGTATAGATATTTCTTACATTCTTTGCACACTTAAACTACATAAAAAAAAGTTTATCTGTGTGCTGCACATTCCTCTTAAAAAATACTTATCTACTAATTATACATTAGAAAAATATCTTATAACTAGGTATCATAAATAAATAGTAAGTAGACAATGCAAACACCGAGCGCGCAGCGCATAGGCTCAGTAGTTTAGTAAGTACCCATCGGTCAGCCTATTCTAAAAACCGGTCGCCAGGACCACCTACCCCGCCCGCTTGCGGTGCCCCGCGCATGGGCTGCTACCGTTTGCCTCATTATTCTGTTGCAGATTTGTGTTAAATAACTTTTTAATTTTGCGTTTAACATTTTTCTCATTTAATTCTTTTCGAAACTCAATCGGTAAGTGCTCATTTATTAATCTAGGCACGATGTAATCCGTCGTGTGTTTTCCGTAATGATTGACGGCGCCTATTGTGACCAGCTTTTGCAAAGCAGTTTGACGGGTATTCTTGCAATGATGAATCTTATTTTTATGAAATTTGAAATAGTTCTCGCATAGAAGAACAAAGTCTTTTTTAATGTTAATAGGCAGAACATTGCAGTGCCTAAATAAACCTAGATCGCTTCCACTAAATTTTTTCCTGATTTTAGGAGAAACAACGTGCTTCAAGATTCTTCTTTGTAAATCTACTATTCTACACAAATAAGATTTAAAGGTTCTGCCGTAGCTACTGAGTCCGTAACATACAGTCGACTCCGCCAGTGCCTTGTATAATTGTAGTCTTACTTTGAAAGGGATCCTCCGTTTTAATAAATAAAATTTCGATATAATAGCACGTAGTTTATCACAAACCGAATTTACTTGAGGCTCCCAATTGAAGCGCTCGTCAATTATTAAACCAAGGTACATCCATTCTTTGACATTTTCAATGCTTTTGCAATCACATGGTTTATCAAGAGTATTTGTATGTAGGCAATCATGATCGTGGCAAATTATTTGAACGTTGGACTGTATTTTGTTATGACTAGAACGTATATGTATCAGTTTGGTTTTATTGGAATTCAGCACAAGCCCTGCATCATGCGACCATTTGCATATCCGAGTAAAATCTTCTTGCATTTTATGTATTGCCTTACAAATGTCTACATCCTCGGATACCAGACATGTATCATCGGCGTATTGGTAGATTCTACAATGTTTGATTATGTTATTGGCCTCGTTCACATATGCTATGTAATGCAATGGACCAAGCACTGAACCCTGGGCAGTTCCTTCTGAAACAGTGATAGGATCACTCAAACCCGTACCAACTTTTACTCGGTATGTACGATTATGCAAGTAATCCTGACACCAACCAAGCAATGGACCTCCAATCCCTGTATCCTCTAATTTACCAACTAAGGTTTCATGACGTAGTGTATCAAATGCTTTGCTGTAGTCTATGAAAACAGCAAGAACATGTTTTCTATCATTTAAGCATTGATTAACATAGTCGGTAAATGAGGACAGTAATTGCGTTGTGCTTTTATTTGGCTGAAAACCAAACTGATTTTCCGAAATAATGTTATTTTTATGGTAAAAGTCATGGATTTCAGAGCAAACATACTTTTCGAAGATTTTATCAATTACAGGAAGGATAGTTATTGGCCGATAATTGCCATAATCTTTTTTATCTCCCTTTTTGAAAATTGGTCGAATGATACCCTCCTTAAGACTGTCAGGATACTCGCTTTTGGCGATACTTGTATTTATAAGGTGAGTGATTGCTGAAGTTATTTCAGCAGCAATGTTTTTTATGTCGATTGCTCTTATTTTATCTGCCACACTGGATTTCTTAGAATCCAGATTTTTAATTATTGTTATTTAAATTGTTTTATTAAAATAATTTGTTAGGAAATGTTGTTCTGGACATCAGTCAGTAAGTAAGTCTCCTCGTATACCTGTATCTACTTAATAGTAAACTTTGCGTTTCAATTTGTTAAGTCTTTTAATTATTTTGAAGTCTTTTGTAGACCAAACTTCATTTTCAGGTTATCCGACGAGACATACAAACGAAATTTTTATTTCGAGCGCACTCTAGCAAATGCAACAGATGCTTGACAGATTTAACAGTTTCACCCTCGTGTTAGTGTTACCTAAACAGATACAGAAGTGTTTATATCAAAACGCACTAAAATCACTTTGATATTTCAACAGGCGCGTTGAGTACCACCTCCTACCTACAACGTCAGATTTATCGCACTCACCTGAAGTTAAATATACATTACAGTTTTAAATAAAAGTGTAGGAAATTTCAATGCAGGGTGTAAAAAAATGATGCACCTGTTCATGAAACTAAACCACTTTCCCCGAGAAACATAGGCCATAACATAGTCTAATAAAACATGGTCTTTCCTTCCCAGAGAAACACAAGACAACGTCACTTAGTATTGCCATTTTATTTCAATAAAATACGTTATGGGGTAAATTCAATCTCAGAAAAGTGACCTAAAATATTTCTTAATAATTTTATAATTTAGATTTACGTGTGTATTAACTTGAACTTTTCAACAACACTTCAATTGTATTTATTATTAGTTAAGAGTATCATAAATGATTTACAAAAAACATCATAAGAGTGGGTAGTTCTGGTAACCCACAAGCATGATGACGTAGACATGTGTTGGTCACGTGGTCCACGAGTCTCGGAACGGAATACCAGGCGGAGTATCTTATTATACCATGGGCCATAATATGAAAAAAATGCTCTGCCTTACAAGGTCGTCCAGTTCAAGAAATCATTGTTATAGTTGTTAATTTTTTTCGTTGTTAAAATAAAAATATGTCAAAGTTCAGAATTCAACTTTTAGTGATTCCTTAAACTGGTCAATCTTTTGATCCGGCTGGCCAACACAACAACACATTTTTTATTACGAGACCCATTTTATTTTCTCTCAGTGGTTGCAACCTAGGTATGTTACTTACCCACTAAAAACACTTCCGCCTTCACCAGTGGATTCACTCGCTGCTATGCTAACCTTATCCCAAAGGAAAAGAGCAATATTCCCGCAGTAAAAAGTAGCCTATGTCTGTCTATGTCACTCTAACTACGCACCTAAATTGAGATTGCTCCATTGTGTCGAGAAAGGAGAACAAATAAACATCCTTTCACATAATCCGTAAGTATGGATACCTTATTCATTCTTTTGTGGTGTAACACTGTAGATTCAGCTGAATAGATAAAATTGATACATTTGGCAAATGGAAGCAAAAGCCGGGCAAATAGCGAGGGCGTGCCGGTGAACCAAATGTCCCAATCTGAATAGCTGGCTTGACAAATCGACTCGCACCCACCACATTAGCAGCAACAGAATACGACGACGCATAAAAAGATGAAAAGACCATGTAATTTTTTGGGAAACTATTAATCTTTATATGCCGTCTACTATCCACAGTGATATCTAGTTATCAGAGTTATGACCAAAATTTAGTTAGGTACTTACCTACTTACAGAATTAACTGAATTAGAAAAGGTGCTTAATCAATCCACTGGTGCTGATTTATCATCGCAAGAAGTAAGCAGTAGGTACCCGAGTCGGAAACTCGGAACAGAATAGGTTCAATATGTATAGTTACAGTATTTTAAGGGACCCAAAGGTGGAAAACTTACCTAGTTTTTTGGACGACAAAATTTACTCGCATCGCGCTTCTTTCTATTCTCTAACAACGAGAATATAAGTGGACCTGTCGTATTTTGCTGTTGAGAACATTATTTCCTTAAGATTTAGAACTATATCCACCTCTATAGTTTTATTGCGCATTCTCTGTTTACTCATTTATAACTGTCATTGTTAACCCGAAATAATTTGTGAGTAACTTTATTTTATTTCGGAATGTTTGCCCTCTTTCCGAGGAAAAGTGTTTATCGCTGAAGTGCGCGATATATTTGCCGCGTGCAAAGCACTTTGCAACCCGAAACCGTCACATTTCAGGCATTCAGGCGACACCCGCTAAACTTAGAACGTGTCTGATCTTTTGCTGATGAACAAAAGTGAGTCACAGTCTGTGGAATGAAAAGTTTTAAGGCGGGACAAGGCGGCAGTCACTCGTAACATCCAGTTGTGCTGATAGTTCAGCGCTGCGTTAGAAAAATGCGAATTATCACCTTTCCACCTCATTTTCATAGAAATACGGTTTACGTCGAACGGTTTAACAGACGCATCCGTCGAAGCAGCGTTGCGTTGTGCAAAACTTAGAGCTAGCGGATGCGTCTGCCAAACCGTTTGACACACTGTATTTGTATGAACATAAGGTGGAAATTAGCAAGTTCTGTTAAAGAGTTTGTATGTAATACGCAAATGTAGGCACACTTAGAATGTTATATCTTGCTTGAGTGACTTTGTCATGCCTTTTTGATTCAGAGCAACCAAAATAACAGTCGTACAATAAACGTATCTACGTAAAACTAATATCCATCTTTTCCTCGTTTTTCTTCTTCCACTGCGGGATCCATAGCTTCACAAAGCTTATGGGCCCAGCACGCTTCCACTGCGGGACCCTTAGCCTCACAAGTTTCTCACGCATGCGTTAAAATAGCGCAGCAACGGACGTTACGTATGATCCCCGCCTTATACCGAGATAAACATTTGAAATTCCTACCGACGAGGAATTAGAAAACGGTCTGAGTTGTTTACAAACCACTTGCCGTCTCCCGTTATCGCATTCTAGCTAAATGAGATGAGGGTGACAAAAACACATTCATTAGGATCCTTTTGTTTTCAGCTTATTGTAGGCGGAAAAGCCCTGTTGATATTTCTACATAAGTTTTAAACAGAACTAACTATGTTGAGACGACCACTCGCTGCATTCGCCGGCCGTGGTCCCTTTCCCACTTGGTGGAAAATACACATAAAACACGAGTGATAAAGGGAGCGCCATACAACATGCAATTATTATAGGGCCGGCGGCGAATTCGCCAAACGTCCGTCTCAGTTGCTACGACACATAGATTGCTTTTTAAACATATTATAACGACTAGCTTTCTGTCCCGCGGTTTCACCCGCGCCTTAGTGAGTTTTCTAGCTAGTGAGTAATTCTCTAATGTGCGTGCGTTACTAAATTAGTAAGTAAACAAATTAAATGAGCAAAATTGAAATAAAAATCCTTGTGCAAGTGTGTAAAATAAATAAGTGAATTGTAATAGGTAGTGATTGTTTTTATCATGACTTGGACTTAAAAATGGGTTCAATAAAGTATTTTAAAAGCATCAAATCTGAACATTAGATTGAACAAATTCATTATTCAAATATTTTGGTCAATCGAACATCTTTAGCTTGTATGTATTTTTTGTAAGCTGTACGATGTATTATCCCACTTGTACGACAATCTTGGCTCAGCTACTCGATAAAGGATGCCGCTTCCATCCACTACCCAGGTAAATCATTTTTGTCTTGCATTTTGTGAACAGAATGTAGTATCCCACTGATACGACTATCTTGGTTCAGCTACTTGATAGAAGATGTCGATATTATCCAAAATAATGGAGGAGTATTTTTGTCTCGCGTGTAATTTTTGTTAGCAGTAGGTACCTATTTATTATCTATCACATAGATACGACAATCTTGGAATAGCTAGGTACCTGATGGGGGATGTCGCTGTTTTCCAATATCTTGGTCAAATATTTTTGACATACATATCATTTTTGTGGGTGGTGAATATTATCTATCCCACACAAAAGTGATATATAGGTAAACTAAGTATTTACGCAAATAATGTATTGTCACATAGATACGACTATTAATTTGGAAAAGCTACCCGATAGGGAATGCCGTTGAATTTCAGTATCTTGGTCAAACATTTTTGAAATGCATGTCATTTTCCTGATTCAGCTACTCGATGGGGGATTTCGCTGTTTTTCCAATATCTTGCAATTTTAGGCGACAGGCTGACAACCTGTCACTATAGCGATAGACGACAATAGCTAAAACTTCCCTCAAATATGTGTCAGACGTGGCGATAACGACCGTACTTTTACGGTAATTGACGCTCTGCCTACCCCGCAAGGGATAAAGGCGTGATGTATGTATGTATGTATGTTGGACAAATATTTATGACATTTATGTAATTTTTTATAGTAGTATAAATTATCCCACGTAATAAAAGCGATACAGAAACTTAGTATTTACGTAAATATCAAGATTTTCCCGCAGGTAGATGTTTTTTTTAAGAATTGAAATGTTATTGTTAAGGATAAAAACTAACCTTATATATTGTTTCTCAAATAGATATTTTGCATTTTTTGTGAGGAGTTGACGCTTCGCCTCTCAATCCCTGAGTTGGTGCTTGCAGCTGGTCTCCTCTCCCAAACAAACTTTTGCTTATCTTTTTTCTTTGAAGGGGGCAAGCCCCCCTCCACCCCCCGTGCTGGCGCTTGCGGCTGGTCTCGTCTCCCATACAAACGTTTGCTTATCAATTTTCTATGAGGGAAGCAAGCACCCCTCAACCCCTCGTGCTGGCGCTTGCAGCTGGTCTCGTCTCCCATACAAACGTTTATTTATAAGTATTTTTTCTATGAGGGGGCAAGCACCCCTCAACCCTGCGAGTTGGTCTTGCAGCTGGTCTCGTGTCCCATATAAACGTTTGCTTGTCGTTTTTCTTTGAGGGGGGCAGGCAAGCCCCCCTCAACCCCCCGTGCTGGCGCTTGCAGCTGGTCTCGTCTCCCATACAAACGTTTGCTTATCTTTTTTCTATGAGGGGGCAAGCACCCCTCAACCCCCCGAGTTGGTCTTGCAGATGGTCTCCTTTCCCAAATAAACATTGGCCTTTCTTTTTTCTTTGAGGGGGGCAAGCCTCAACCCCCCGTGCTGGCGCTTGCAGCTGGTCTCGTGTCCCATACAAACGTTTGCTTGTCTTTTTTCTTTGCCCCCCTCAACCCCCCGTGCTGGCGCTTGCAGCTGGTCTAGTCTTCCAAACAAACTTTTAATTGTCGTTTTTCTTTGAGGGGGGCAAGTCCTCCTCAACCCCCGTGCTGGCGCTTGCAGCTGGTCTCGTGTCCCGTACAAACGTTAGCTTGTCTTTTTTCTTTGAGGGGGGCAAGCCCCCCTCAACCCCCCGTGCTGGCGGTTGCAGCTGGTCTAGTCATCCAAACAAACTTTTAATTGTCTTTTTTCTTTGAGGGGGGCAAGGTCCCCTCGACCCCCCGAGTTGGTCTTGCAGCTGGTCTCGTGTCCCATACAAATGTTTGCTTGTCTTTTTTTCTTTGAGGGGGGCAAGCCCCCCTCAACCCCCCGTGTTGGTGCTCACAGCTGGTCTCGTTTCCCAAAAAGACTTTTAGGCTAAATAGGTTTTTGCTTATCTTTTACTGCGAGGAATCCAATAGCTTGCAAATAATTTTTACTGGCAAGTCATTTTATATTATGTAGCATGTAAGTATCTGTAAGATCCAATTTGACATTAACATTGTTAACATTGTTCATTGACATTCAATTAACATTGTTGAAAAAATCACAGCACTGTCATTTTTCAACGTCGTGTGTATGTATTTGTGGGATCTAATACCTTGATAAAACATTTTTAATGGCATGTCATATTTGTATGAAATATGTATGTATTGGTTGGTTCCAATGGGTATTGGTTGGTAAAAGTTTTTACCTGCCATGTAATTTTTATACTGTATTTGTGGGATCCAAAATCTTGTTAAAACATTTTCATTGGCATATTATTTTTGTATGTACAGTCGCGTACATGTGTTGTGCCATATACATCAATACTTCATAATATGTATGTATTTGTGGGATCCAATATCTTGGTAAAACATTTTCATTAGCAAGTAATTTTTGTACGTAGGTACATGTGTTGTGGGATGTACATAAATTTTGCTTTACTTACTCGCCAAGAGATGACGCTGTTAGTTTCTAAAACGCGAATCGGCTCAGTCGCGCCACCTTTTTCAAAAATATTGGAAAATGCGTGATCCCGTGGGAATGAGACATTTTTCCGGGGTAAAAAGTATATGCTATTCCAGATGCCGTTTTATATTTCTGCAAAGTTTCATGTCAATCTAATCAGCCGTTTTTGCGTGATGTCGTGACAAACACACACGTGTAAGATTGAGTGTAAGATTTTCCAATATCGTAAGACAAAACTTAATTCAAATAAAAGTTCGAAAAAATAAAAACAAAAATGAAGGTGAACACTATCCGGATTCGAACGCGAGTCACCTTGTTTGGCAGGCAAGCGCACTACCGCCGCAGCTACCGTGTCTTTAAGATGATCGTTGAATTAACGGATATGCTTCCCCACAAAGACGCGAATCGGCTCAGTCACGCCACCTACTTCAAAAATTTTGGAATATGCGTGATTCCGTAGAAATGAGACATTTTCCCGGGGTAAAAAGTAGCCTATGTGTTATTCCAGATGCTCTTTTATATTTCTGCAAAGTTTCATGTCAATCTAATCAGCCGTTTTTGCGTGATGTCGTAACAAACACACACACAAACATCCGCCTTTATAATATTAGTAGGATTATAACTACGGTACGGCCACATTTGACAGCTGTCAAAATCACATTAATGCAATGACATAAGATCAATTTTTCTTTGTTGAAATGTCTTCTGATATGGGTTTAACAGCTGTCATATTAGAGTCTATTCCAACGGCTGTAGTTTAGTTCACGTAGCCGTTTGTTCAAACTTCAAACTTGCTGGAGCTACCTCGAGGGAATCGTACACCTGCTGCAACATAGGTCGTAGTTTACAGCCTCACTCAGAATCTGTGCATAATTCAGGATACCGCTGCATTTACCTAGCCCAGTGATGTTCAAACTACAACTCTTAAGGTAGCGCGGAACTCCGTAGTAGGTACCTAGTACAGTCACCTCCGGAGATACCCGACCCCCGTAGTCAGGGACGGGGCCGTATCTATTCGAATAGCTTGTTAAAAATACATATAACATAAAAGTGCACATACCTGAGACCTATACTGAAAGCATTCTCAAAAAGAGTTAACGACTTTTTTTGGCTGTTTTGGGCAACCAATCATTTGCCAATCGTGAAATTAACTTTTATTCCCGAACGGGATGAACCAGCTGATACACCCAGCAAAAAATCCTCAAGATTTGTGTTGAAAGTGATTATTTTGCATGTCAATATCATTTTCAAAGTCCAACCACACTTTGGGAAAGCTTACCCATTTGCCGAGGCGAGGTTATGACGCCTATCCTAGAATTTACATGACTAAACCCTCTTACCAACAATGGCGCGTTACGTGGTCGCAGTTAAGCCGGGTACAGATTACCTTCATCCTTCCTGACGACAGGATTCCATGTGGAGACTTGGAACTTCGATATCGTCACAAAGTAAGTAGGGTGGGCGGCCAATAGAGAGAGACGGCTACAAGGAAACGTCTCTACGCTCCCACAGACATCTAAACCAAACCTTCTCAAACCAGCTAGTAGTGTGAACAGCATTCGGTGCGGGCGGACGGCAAAATGTCGACTCTCAAGTAAAAATAGTTTTGTACTGTGTGTCTGTGTTAAAATGTAAGTGTGATGGATGATAGGTATAGGCACCTAAGGTATAAGTACCCTAGTACTATTATATATTCTGTGGTATAAGTACCTAATGTGCCGACATACGTTTAACCCGGTACCGCATTTCAAAAATTCAGAAAGAATTGCAACCCTAGGGTGTTGGTAGGTATAAATTATCGGAAAAAGGGGCGATTTGTCCTTCTGTAGGTACATTCTCTATTTTATGCTAGAAACTTCGACATCGTTGAATATTCGATGAATCACATTTGAATTCTTCTGAACCTCCCTAGATTTATTTCCTTCCTCTATCTGTGTCATGTTTTGGATGTAAACAAGTGATATGATATCCTGCAACTTTCATATTGACCCTTTGCATAATGACGGTTGTCGTCACCATTCCCAGCATGGAAATAATGTAATAACAAGTGAATAACAACCCTTAACATAAAAGGGTGTACGTCGAAACTACTCGGAAATATGGCCGTGCTCGCTATAAAAGCTAAATGAAAATGTCGCGAGCCATTTACTCTGCAACCAATATAAAAGTAGTGTATGAGAGTCCGGCTTGAAAGTACAGTAGGTAATGGGATCGTGAATTCGTGATATAAATATAATATTTTTTTACCTTTGTCTGACCACAGACTAATTGTGGTCAAACACAGAGTAACAAAAAGGTGGTTGGGTATTCCCTTCCGGAACAAAATGATGAATTCTCATATCATAATGTTGAATTCTCAAAAGTTGAATTCGCACAATGTTGAATTTTCAAAATGTATTTGTACAGATTCATTGCGTTTCAATTCGCTGCGCATCCGTTCGCAAAAGGCATGTATGATAGAGGCCTTAGCTTGAATTTTCCCGGAAAACCATAATACCATCATCCAAAACAAGTAACAATTTATTAGTTAGGTACCTATAATCGTGAAGGTACATATTGAACTCGTTTACTTCCAAATAAATCACGCGTCAGTTCTGAAATGAGCGTGTTATTTGAAGCCGTTTTCACTGGAGACGGGAAGTGAATCAATCCTCAACAAGATTGGCATTCTGTACCAACACATCCATCACTCACTTGAAAAAATAGCTCTAATGAAACGGGGAAACGAACTACTTGTACCTACATTAAGAATAAGAATAAGAATAATTTATTAAAAAGCTTAATTTCAGTTTTACATAAAAGGTTAGATTACTTAAAGTACTTAAATATTACAATATAGCCTGAACTAGGATTACCCTGTATCTCAGGCAGTTGAGAGCATTGTTATTACTTACATGATACGTCTATTTTTACAAATTATATAAAATATTTGCAATGACTAATTTATACAATACAATTACAAACTTATCAACTAAAAAACTTATAGCTAGTGTTAAACTACTAAAGATAATCAGGTGACAACAGTTAATAAATTCTCTGTTTCATCATAGGACAACAACTGTAAGGCTTCTTGTAATACCCTTTTACATTCACTGTAACGTAAGGGGTATAACAAAAGAGTTGCATTTAGTCGATTATAAAGCCGAGGTCCTAAATACACAAAAAATCTCGATGAAAAAGCGAAGTTTGTTTGTGTTTTCTGTGTGCAGACAATATCTTTACGTCTTTTGTTAGTTACCTCCGCACTGTAGGACAGTGCGGCATGCTGTTTTAGTACAGTGCTCAGAATGAATAATTGGCGAACTGTTAGTACTTTGCATGACTTATATAGTAGGTTAGTAGGGTACATGAATGGACGAAAACTTGAAACCTTCAGAACTGCTCGTTGCGCCCTTTCAAGAGTTAAAAGGACAGTAGTGTTTGCACCACCCCATGATGATATACAATAAGTGAGAAGTGATTGACATAGGGCCAGGTACACTTGTTTAATCAGCTTAGCGTCCGCAAAAGAACGTAATTTTTTGAAAACAAAAATTAGCTTGCGGATTCTACTACTTAAGGCTTCAATGTGTGGTCTGAAGGAAAGCAAATCATCTATTATGATGCCTAAATATTTTATTTGGTTTGCAGCTGAAATCACAGGACAGTCGCATTTAGTGTCCTTTTGGGAAGAGCAGTGATGAGCATAAATGCTGGGATTGGGGTTTGGTAAAGGATAGTTACTTTTTGCAAACTTGACATAACGTGTTTTATCGGCATTGAGGGTGAGTTGGTGGCAGCGAAGCCAGTTACATACAACATTAAAACCACACTGTGCGTATTCGAAAACCTGCTTTTCAGTTTTGGCGGAAAAAATTACGGCTGTATCGTCAGCATAAGAAATAATCTTACCGCAAGTTAATTCAAGATTACAAAGGTCATTAATGTAAATCAAAAATAGGGTTGGACCTAAGATACTACCCTGTGGGACCCCAAAAGATGTGTTAGGTTGAAAAGAGCTCATAACATTACCTATTTTGACGCACTGGCACCGGTTAGATAAATAACTTTCGAATAGTTTTAGTTGCGTGCCTCGTATACCTATGTTTTCCAGCTTACGTAAAAGGATTGTGGTGGAAACAGTGTCGAAAGCTTTAGCGAGGTCAAGAAATATGCCTATAGTTTTTTCCCCTTTGTCAAGTTTTCTTGTAATATGATCGGTTAGTTCGTGGACGGCATCGGAAGTTGAAAGTTTGGCTCTAAATCCAAATTGCGTCATAGATAAAATAGAATTCTTATCTAAATATTGCGTTAGTCTAGTATTTATGATTTTCTCTAGAACTTTAGATATTGATGTCAATAAAGATATAGGCCTGTAATTAGTAACAAGATTTTTCGGACCGGATTTATGAATGGGCACTATGACCGCTTTTTTTAGACAATCAGGAAAAATTCCTTCATCTAAGCATTTTTGGAAAACGTATGTGAGTGGTTGGACTAATAAGTGCTTAAATTTTTTTTAAATCTTGGTTGAGATATTATCCCAACCGACTGCACAATCTTCTTTCAATCCTGTTATAATTCTTTCAACCTCCTGTGCATCTGTGTCCAGCAATACAAAGGACTTTGCCAAAGTTTGTGTGTTAGTAAGTGGGTGGTAAGGGGTAGAGTTTTGCAGATTTTCAGCCAGGTTTTTGCCTACATTTACAAAGAAATCATTGACGCCACTAACAGATTTTGATTCAGAACCATGCGATTGTAGTAACTTTGAGGAAGTTTCATGTTTTTTTGATGTGTAAGTTAAGGTCTTAACATGTTTCCAGATTTGTTTATTATCCTTTCCAGCCTTTGCTAGTTCATTCCTATCGTAACTGTTTTTTACCTTTTTTAATAAGTCATTACAGAAGTTGCGGTATCTTTTATATGTCATTTGAATAATTAAATTTTCAGAGTTCTTTTTAGCCTTCATATGTAGCTTATCCCTGTTTTTCATACAACGGATAAGTCCCGGAGTAATCCATGGCTTAATATTACAAAATTTCCTACTTATTTTCATGGTCACAGTGTTATCTAATATAGCTTGTTGAACACTTTTTATTAAATGCAATAATGCAGAGACAGCATCTGAACAGTTGTAAACTGGGCTAAAATCGATCTTGCATAAATTCTCTTCAAGTTTATCTACATTTATTTTATTGACATATCGCATTTGTTTTGCCCTCATTTTCTTTAGACTAAGTGTTAGTAGAACAGCATTATGATCGGTTAGAGACGATTTAGTAACTAACGTTAATGATGGTAAGCATGTTTTAAGCATGACGTGATCTAAGCAGGAACCAGTCTGAAACGTGGGAAGATTGTGCGCAGGAAGAAGACCGTGCGAGTAGCATAGACTTAGATATTCTTGACCAGGAACATTGTCGCTTTTTACTGACACGATATCTATATTTATATCGCCCATCAATATTATATTTTTAAACTGAGATAAACTTTTTAGAAGTTTATCCAATGAATTCAGGAATTTGTCAATATTCACAGCAGAAGGGGATCTATATATCGCGATAATTGCCGTTTCCATGCCAATCTTTATTAATAACCGATTACAATCATCTAGTAGAAGTGGCTCCTCAACAATTAAGTCTAAGTTATTTTTAACATATAATACTACTCCATCATTTTGGTGATAGTTCAGTTTACTCTGAAAAGAATTGTAGCCTTCTATTAAAGGTAAGCTAAGACTACTACGGTTTGTCAGCCAGCATTCTGTCAAAATAAGTATGTCACAGCGGAAATTTAATCGCTGTTGGAGTATACTAAAATTATCAAAGTTTTTACTATAAATACTACGAATGTTTTGTGTTAGTATAGTCAGCGAATTTTGGAAGCGTGAAAGATATTGTTTGCAGTCTTCAACTTCACAAGATTTTGATTCGTAAGCAGAGAAATTATCTAGGTCATCCATTAATAAATTTGTCATGATGAATTAAAAAAGTGAAAGTAAAACTAGGTACTTATTTAAAATATAGATCTACACTTACTATAGACGGCGCTCTTAGGCGCCTTCATAGTCAATAAAATTTATGTACCTTTGCTCGGCCATTTTTTTCGCGGGGCATTCATCGGCCCCAGTTTTGTGATTACTAGGCTTTTTGAATAATCGGCAGGTCGCACATTTTGGAGGTTCCGCTTTCTTCACGCAGTCCTTGGCCGGGTGACCCACATCTCCACAATGGGCGCACGTCTCTGTTGGATTCCTGCAGGTCTTAGCAGCATGACCATACTGCTGACATTTAAAACACCTAGTAACTATGGTAAAGTCACGTACAGGGCAGGACGACCAGTTGACAAAAACTCTGTTCTGATTGATGAGGGCTTTTCGGATAATTGCTGGTACTTCTATGATGTAGTTGCAGGTTTCAGCGTCTTTCTTACCCGATTTATGGCTCAGTTTAATGGAAGACAAGAATTTTTCCCATGTCCAGTCTTGGAGCTTGTCGGCAAGATTTTGCTCATAAATGCATTTGTAAACGTCTTTTTCAGGCATTGTTGCTGGCAATCCAATAACTATAATTCTGGGCTTGCGCTTGTGGGGCTCGTCAATAGTGACATCACAGGAATTTAACTGTACTGACTGCTTTAATTTCTCGATGTCTTCTTTTGAGTCAGTGCTGATGATAACGCCACCATTTTTCACCCTGCGTAATCCTCTCACGTGTAACTTCATCTCCTCTGGTTTGATGATTTTCTGGACTAGGGTTTTTGTCTCCTCACTGCTTTTCAATTTATCATTGGGATAGATTGCAATAGAGCTTAGGTTTGAGGGACGAATTACGCTTTTAGTACCCGTTTTGATGGCATCGGCAAAGGTCAAACTTGTTTGCGGTTGGGCTGTCTCCTTAATACACTCCTTTAGTTTTTGTATTTCCACTAAGATGTCTTCCTTTTCTAAAGTAGCCTGATGATCTTTGTAGTTGGATATAGCGTGTTGCTTAGCAGATTGATATGCCGCTGCAACTTGAGAATTGTTAGTAGATATTTTACGGCAAAGGTTTTGCACTTTAATCTTCTGCTCCATGTTGAGTTTGCTTTCTCCTGTTAAAGTACATATTTCGCTAAGGCACACTTCTGTAGCTTGTATCCAATTATGTATTTGGTCTGTGCTCACCACTTTCGGGGGATCCATCGGCTCACTGCGATTTCGAAACGGACTATCCTGTCCCGTTCCTGACATTAGATATGGCTTAGATCTTAATTTTCCATTTAGTCAACAGAAAATCAGAACTAATATTCACACGTTAAACAATATTAATGCAAATCATAGTAGAACGTGACTGAACTGCTCACTTTAAACTAGGGCAAATATTTGTATACACAATTTTATATAATTATTTTTAAGACACGTCTGCTCGCGAAGAAGTCTAGATATCCATTTCACAATTTCACATTATAGTGAGTGCTGTTTTATTTTTAAACTTTTAGTGATGAATGAACAAATGATTGATTAGGTAGGTATAGCTAGTAGAAGAGTCTCATCTTAAACAATCAATGAAGTAAAAAACAAAAATAATACTACCTACATTTTGCTGGACTCTCCTCCAATTCATTCAACAAGAGCGTGTTCAAACGACAGAAAAAAACCGGCCAAGAGCGTGTCAGACACGCTCACAAATAGGGTTTCGTAGTCAACGTTTAAATATCAGGTTTTTCAGCATTACAAACTTAATTTTGTTGCTGGTTTGTTAGCAGCAGTATGATGACCAACCGCAAATAGAAAAACTCAATTTTTCCTGAAACATTTAAGGGTACGATATCCGTTATAGTTTTCATTGTAACTTCAGATTGTAAGCTATATTCCATATTTATTTCATATTTTTAATGTTTATACTTTAGAAGTTACAGCTGGAACAAATTATGGGTCAAAACGCCCTTTTTAAAAGCAAATATCTCGTGACAGAAACATTTTAGAGAATTTGTTTCAAAGAAACCTCACCTGTACTTTAAAAGACCTATTCGACGATACCCTACTCAATATTATGGAAGAAAAAAAAATTTTTTGCCCCCCTTTCACTTGTATGGGAGGGGGTCCAAAAAACATTTTAAATATTTTTTTCTTAACTTTTCTATATTTGGGTCAACACGATCTATCTTCTCACCAAATTTCATGTCGATAGCTCTAAAACTGACGAAGATATGAGGGCGCGGCATACAGACAGACAGACAGACAGACAGACAGACAGACATGACGAAACTATAAGGGTTTCTAGTAGACTACGAAACCCTAAAAAGTACGTACTCTAAGATGTTTTAGTTGTTCGTTTCAGTTTAAAACTCAGCAAATAATGCAGAAAAATGCACTCGCACCACTAGTTTGTCCCGACAGACACAGTATTGCGAAAACGAGTTATTGAAAAACTTTGTTGCTGTCGATTCGAGGACGCTGAACATATCGGAAGGGACTAACACGCGCCGTGTAATTTTGCGTTGTTTCCGGGTTTCTGATGTAAGCATTTTGCGACATCCCATGCCATGCAATTACCTTATGGCATGGCTAACGTCACCGCATAAAGGATCATGCCCAAAAGGGTACGAATATTTGTCCATCACTTGCATCACCACTTGCAGGCCGCGTACCAAAGTCCAAAGCCAAAGTATAATAATTATAGAGTCTAATTATTGCTTAACATTTTTTAGTTACTGAACATAATTTAATTATGACAGAAGTTATGGAGTTATTAAATGTTATAGTTGGGTATCAAGAGAGACAAAAGTGCTGAAGTTTGGCACCTTATCGTGGTATTTCGTTCTAAAGTCGTTATACCTATTCGGTAAGCAGTGTAAAAAAGGGTAACATCTCAGTAAAACCTTTGGTAAAAATATCAAACAGTATTTAGAAACACCTTAAAAAAGTAAATAAGTTTCCCTGTTTTGTGCAACAAATGCCGTAGATATTCTTAATTAAAATAAAGGTTGCTTTCATCTTCATTTTAATGCAAGATATTTTTTAGACCAGGAATAGCCATCTCCTTTACGGCTGTCACAGGTGGTTGCCACGAACCAAAATATCGTTCGGTGCGTTGATTATTCGCCAAAATGAAGATTTTCAGTATACTCCGTATAACCACTCGCTGCATCCGTGGTCGTGTTATACTACCCTGGTTTTTATTGTTATTAGCATGGCTACAGTTCTCTTCTAATAGATGTCGCAGCTTTGAAAGTCATTTCCTTAGGTATACTCGTAATACTCTACGTTTTATGACCGCGACTACAGCGAGTGGACATAGGTACGGATTTTAGAGCAGACAACACAGAGCAAGGATGTTTCACTGACATCACTGTATCTGCCCTGTGGCGGACGAGAAGATTGACACACATTGCTAAACCAACACAATCGACACAAATAGATCAGCTATCGGTATATTTATTTTTGTTCTTCGCATAAACGCTAGTTTATATATGTCACCGTAAAATTGGAAATAACGCTGGATTATAATCTATCTTGCTAAATTATAATCTGTCGAAATATTGTAACACATTCACTCGTATTCCAATTTAACGTATAATTTTTCAGTAGATTACAATATAACGAACTAAATCCGTGAAACTGTGATACGATTACGCAGCTCGCGTTCTGATTGGTCAAGTCGAGCATCATGTCGCCAACGACGCCATCTTTGTTTCACAGCTGATTGCTTTCGTTGGTTCTCGAGCGTAAACAAACCGTTTTTGTTCCATTTTATTATAGTTTCGTGTTGAAAATTGCTCATATAAACTAATTAAATAAGAAAATAATCTCTTATGCACTATTTGTTTACGTTCGATACCCATCGAAATGGCGATCAGCTGTCAAATAAACATGGCTGCGCGATATACATGAGGTTCGACCAATCAGAACGCGAGTTGACAGTTTTACTGTTTTACTTCATAATATTGTAATATTTTGAAAATTGATACGTTAAATTGTGATCCGTGTGTATGTCTTACAATATTTCGACAGATTGTAATTTAGCGAGATATATTATAATCTAGCGTTGTTTGCAATTTCACTGTGACATATATATATATATGTCTATGGTTCTTCGGTCATCTCTTGTTTATTCGCCAGATGATTAATGATGGGGCAAAAGGGTTAATTAATTACCTACAACATCTACCTAGGTAGTTTTTATTGGTTTAATGGACGAGCTGTGTTTGCGTATTGACTTCCCTTCCAATAATTACCTCATCAATCAAGTTTTCATATACGAACAAGACGTACGTACTATCAATAGCGCATCAGGGGTCTACTCGTACTGGTTTATCTTAGTAGGCATTTGTATGAAAACCCGGTAAATAGGTGGGCACCTTACGGGTTGTACAGTACTGCAAAAACGCATGTCCTAAACAATCGGTCAAAATTATCGATTATTTATTATTATTATTTATTACAAACAACTTTCAACCAAATTAGGGAAACTACCTATTCGACCGTGAACTGGACAGTCTAATAAGTAACCCACCTACGGTCGGTTAGCAATTATAATCCCATTATTAAACCGGCTACGCATTGTACATCGAATTTCGCCTGTAGAATTTGTAGCCTGTAGTTTCGAAAAACCGGGCACAGATTAGCGTCGTCAAGTTTGCACAACGCAAACCAAACTTGCACCATCCCTCATCACATTTCATCCTTAGTTTTCATCCGTAGGATAGGAAGTAACTTCATGCATATTTTTTGCAAATCATTTACAAATATCTATACAGATTTTATTTATTTATTTCCTTCGCTTTGTTTACATCTCGCATATTTAAAAGCGCACCACGTTGTCTGTCGTTGACGCATTTTATGGCACTGACAACTGCCGTAAATACCCTCTTATTTATGTATTCAGCGCCCACTGAAATGTTAACAGTTTGTTAACAGTTCTGTTTACATTTTTCACAAATAGGCAAGCGTTTACTGTAATGTACCTAAGTAGCTTTCATTTTATCGCAATACTTGTTTAAGATATATTTATGTGTTTTGTAATAATAAAATAACCATCAGCATTACAAAGATGCAACAAAACACGTGTTACACGTTTTTTATTGGTTACCTATGTACGAGCTATGTACAGTCAACAAAATTGATTTATTTTATGACCCACATGACTTATAATTCATTTAAAATAATGAAAACTACAAAGTTCTCTCATTTATTACCTAATACCTAGTGATTTAACGATTCTATGAGATCATTTACACCTTCCAAAATATTTAAATGATGTCGCTTATCCTTTTGGGTGTTAAAACTCTAGTTTCGTTTGGGATGCAACTTTTAAGAAGTAAATAGATCACAGAACCGGCTGAAAAAGATACAGTATAAATAAGTAGAAATATAATTCTATAACCTGCTAAAAAGAGCTCATTAAATGGCGATAAATCAAATCCTCTGTAAACTACAAAATCAAAGTACCTACTCGTTCCAAATACAAATTACACTCGTGCGCAGAAAATCATCTATGCTGGCTGTTTACACGATAAATTATGATATTACACAAACATTGGGATATATTTTATTGCACTATAAAATCGAAAGACGAGCCGGGAGTGGCGCGGTTCGCCATACGCCACATCATATGGTATTACCGGACCGATATATGCAGAATAAAGGGTATGACAACATTCTGGATTATATTCGATCTAAGTATGAATATTTGTCAAAAATTGTGGTCGCAAGATCGAATTTTATTGCGAGTGACCCATTTTTTATAGCTGTGATAGAAATATTATTTAGTTTCCCACACCATGTTTCGGAGAAAATGCATTAAATTGGACACTTTTAGGGCAACCAACGAACTGAACAACGTTGACTTTGGGATCAACACGCTGAAAAACAAGTGTACTTAGATACAAGTGTGTACAAGTGTACAAAGATCTGACTGATTTTGTATGGCAGGTAAAAATTTTTCCTCGTTCTAGCATTAATGAAAATTTATTGTTCGGTACTTACGCTAATTAGGTATGTCGAATTTCATGCATTTCCTCCTAAACACGATGTATAGTTAGGTAAGTAAGTTATATTTACACCCTGTAATGCCGAAATCTTGAAATGGACCAAGGTTATTATTTTATACTCGAGAGTTATGGAGGATCAACAGTGTTTTGTTACGACTATGAGTAATTCTGAACACAAGAAGGAAGGAGTTCAGGAAGGAATCAAATGTGGATTATATAACAAATGCACATAATTTATTCATAATCATCATAAACAAATAAATTAAATTATCTGAACATACAACAAGAAGCTATTATAATACATAGCCGTGTAGATTTATTTTACAAATTTGCTGACGTAATAAAATTTTATGGAAGAAATTCGTTACATATCAAGTAGGTTCGTGTCTTTTCTTACAAAGAAATTGGAAGTGATTGAGAGACTAGACTTTTTTTATTAGATTTACAAATTAAGTTACCTACTCTACGCATTTCAATATTTTCTTTACGATAATTTTATATTTTCTATTTCAATAAAACATCACATTCTTTCCCGTTTGCAACATTCTTGTATTTTCTACTCACTCACATTGTCTCACATTATAAATAGATACAACATTAACTAAGTCAGCTGTCTAGAACAACGAGCTTTTGTCCTACACACTATAAATTATTTAGTTTTATCACATGCTTCGAATATCTCAAGAACCGTCATACAAAAAAGTTCAACGTCCAACAAATACCATTATTGAGGAGATGTTGGCACGCTCACTCACATACCACACTTGACTGAACGCGATAAATTCTTATTCAAACGATACTTCATAATACAAATAGGTAAAGTTAGGCAGTGATTTGTCAGCTTTAATATAGGCATCGTCACGCGCGATCTATTACAGCTTAGAATCGTGATGTGAACGAACTCGCTCAATACCGAGCAAGCATTGGAATCCGATTTACTGGCGGAACTTGTGTAAAAACTATGCGGAAGCCCAAGGAGCGGAAATGTATCGAGCATGGAAAGCAAACCTTGAACTTTCAGCCATAAACAGTTTTGTCCAAATGTCACGCGGAAAGGGGCGACGATCGGACTGCCGAATTGAAACGCAGCCAATTTTTCCATTATGAGTCGAGAAGAAACGCTTTTCTTACAAAGTTTAAGACGTGGCGATTGAGTTAATTTGTAAAGAGAAATTTTCGTTTTTCGTTCTTTCGTTCTCAATGGAATTATCTTGTACTTTAGACACATTGAAGTATATAATTATACTAGATATCTATAACGGGTTTTGAAACTGCATGTCACAACTGAATCTCTACTTGTGCGTCTGGAGTTCCATTCTGATGTGTGACGTACAATTCGCTGTGATAAAGCTGTATAAAAACATTATAACAAGCTCACGCGCTGTAATATCTAACACGTAATCTTGCGGACGCCTCGAATCGTTAGAGTTTTTCGTCGTTAGAACTTCACAAGTAAACTGGTGTCCCGAAGTATTTTTACGTGACCATCCCGTTTTTTCTTCTACAGGTTCGAAAAACCGAACTGAATGTGGTAAAATCTCCGTAAAAGTACTTTGAAAATGAGATATTATGAGTGCTTTCCTGTTTCCTGAGAGGTCTGGGCGTAAGTTTAAAGATGTTCAGCAGGACGGCCTCGAGGACTGCTTTCCAGTCCAGCTGGACCTTGTATATGACTAAACGGATGACTCGTAGATGACGATCTGCACTATGGGCGGTTTCTTGTTCACAGGAGTAGTGATATCCCTAAGCACGGCCTCGACAGCTGCTTCCCACTCCAGCTGTCGCTTCTCCGAGAGCCCGTCACGTCCACCGCCCATACGCGGCATGGTCACCTGGGGACAACAAACTTTCAATACATACCAAATATCATGGACAGCGTTCACAAAGTTGGCAGAGTGTCAACAGCCGTCTGGGTTATATTGCTTTTTTGTTTCCACTAGGCTGAGGCCATTCACTTTAACAGGCCTACTTATATCTCTCTGAACCAAATCTTCTTCTCAAAACACAACTACTGAACTACCGTAAGTATAATACCTACACGAAGACAAAAAAAAATATGCGCATTGTTTAGGTAGATAATGCGGCAAAAGCTTCTGAAATTGTATTTTCAGTATATTCTAGCACAGAATGGATTCAATTTCCAACAATGAGTAGGATCTAGTGAAGATTAGTGGGTTTGTTGGAGCTCGGCCAGCTTGCATGCGAGTGGCGAGTCGGGGTGATGAACGAACTGAAAACTGACCTAACTATGACTGCTGTTGGCAGTTCCAAAATTGTATATGGTGGAAATTGATATATACGAAGAAAGTTTAGTAAGCTAGCTACACACATAGCTACACACTTACCCATCTGAAGGTATTGTCGTCAGCACATCTACCCACCTATGTAAGGCTATGTAGGTATGAAAAATTTGTATAAGTTGGTCCCATAAATGGGAAGAAGTTTGGTGTGTCAGTGATAGTACGGTCAATTGGAAAGTTACCTAACACCCCGCCTCCTACCACTGGGCGTGAGGTAACTCTCCAGGTGGACTGTACGTACCCACCTACTTATACATATAATTTTACGAGTATGCCTATGAACTTGACTTTTCAACACGCAATATTTGTTCATGGTCACATTTTACGGCCTGAATTTTATGACGGTGTGTGGGTCAAAAAATTTGGCTGTAAAAATGAAGCATTCAGACTATAATATCCTCACAAAATAAAAGGACCCGAAAAAACTAGGAATAAGTACCTATCGTAACAAAAACTATCCGTGTTCTAACTAGTTAAGAGCCTTCCTGGTCTGGGCGTTTTCGTACAAACGTATTTCCCTGCTTTCTTCCCGAGTAATTTCTCTAGAGCTAGGTATAAATCTTTATTTATTAAAATAAGGCAATGCATGCCCCATTTTCTCGCTCATTACGTATTATTTTCTAAAAAAAATATATATAATAAGGCCATGACTATAGGGGCAGACCTTAGGTACCTACTTAACGGCCATAAGAAACGAACTAATCAAGAAGGGACTGCAACCTAAATGGAGGGACTGCAACACAGATATGCCCAAAGGGCTGACCAGATACGCCCTGGGCAAAAGACATGGGAAACAATGGCAAGGGAATTAGTAGAAGAATCATAGCTCTAGAGCCATTACTTGGGAAGAAAATAGAGAAATACGTATGAAAGCGCCCAGACCAGGGTCTCAAGTCTGCTCTATTTTGAGCCATTGTAAGCGAATGTAGGTAATACTATTGTCACTGAGATTTCTTATACTAAAAACTGTTAGCAGGATACGAATCAACGATAATCATTCAATTGACAATCCATCGACACACAACTAAAACGATTTTTATTTAGCAGACGTAGGGCCCTGGAAGGCTCTTAAGTTTTCTGCAGTAATTTTCTTTAGCAGCAAATCGAAAAGTTTACTGCCAGCGCCACCGCATTACGTCTCTATGCGGTTGTTTTTATCTTCAACCACGAAACCAAGGCAGATAGAGATATTCCTCGCCTTGTGAATATAAATGCTCCATTCAAACTGAAGTGGTAGTGAAGAACGAGTCTCAGGTTTATCTAAAAAGAAATGTGATGGTGGTTGATCTTTTTTAGATAAACGGCTGCGCGTGACTTGTTTTACCATTTATATTATAGCACTAACTTGACTCTGATGGAATGATCGGTACGATTAAAAAGTTGGCACAGGACCCGTCATTCCAATTTTATTATCTAATCAGCCCATCCAACCGCATGTTGAAACCCATATGCAATAATGCTTTCCTTGGACAATCAGGTGATCAGTAACAAGTAAGTAAACAAGTACATAATCCATTGAGAATTGAATCTGGGGACCTTCAGAACGGTTACAAGAACCAATTCTATTTATTTTATTACTGCATTTTACAAACAGATGTCCATTCAGCACATAATACACGGGAGATTTTATTCGAAGGCCAATTCTATGACGCACTTTTTAAAACTATTCGAATGTTTATGACTTCTGGTTATTGAATCAAATAAAAATAGATCATAACATGCCATTCGATTTCATAGTAGAACATGTTACCTACTGTTCGAACTAGACGTTACTTTGCGAACAGCGATACTCTTAAAAAAAAAACATTTGTTAGGTACAGTAAGTAACAGGTTTCCGTGGTCGGGGATGGTGAGTCAAATACCTCTGCATTTGACTGTACACGATGAAGAAATAAATGCAGATGCAACGCCAAAAAAGGCACTTTATACTTCAACAAAAAGCTCTAACTGCGGTTGCAGGCGGCAAGACGAGAAACTAAGTAGGTAGGTACTTAGTGATTTTATAAAGGGCAAATTAGGTGTATATCTTATGATGTAAACTCTATGGTGTACTTAGACAAAAAGTCGGATTCAAATAACAAACACCAGGTACGGTGTTGAACGAAATAGCATATAGTATTTATTAGCCTTACATTAAAATTCGTTTCACTAGCGATCATCCTTACGTACATCACGCCTATATCCCTTGCGTAATTCAGAAGATTGTGTATTACACGACACCCACGGGAAGATATGGGGTGATGCTATTCTAAACAGGCAACACACGGCATCGTCCTTATTCGGTCACGTAATAAAATAAGAAAGAAATAAAACGTATATTATTGAGCTGTTGAGTGTATTTTATTGGGCACTAAAACTGAAAGGATATGGCTGATACGGCATTGACCCTGCCGCGTCTTGATCGGTATTATGCAAGCACAGCCATTCAGCCACACCAGAGTCTACAGTGAGTGACCCATTTTGTAAAATTCTTACTACGTACGTGTATGTACGGTACGGTCATCTGCACAGTAACCTGATCCCTATCCCCGTCTACGAAGGGTCAGATTACTCTTCAGGTGACTGTACTAGGTAAATAGTTACTACCCCATTTAATGCATCAAATTATGCAGGATTTTCTTGGTATTTGTGTGAATAATTTGGTACCTTAATACGGGTTAGGCTGATGCGCAGGCGAAAGTACCTTCATGCATGATGAATCGGCACTCTATGCCTATGTCAAAAATATAAAATCGTACAAGGTGTTCATTTTCGTCCAATCATCACCAGAACTTAAATAAATATAAAACTATGCAATCTAAAATATACCTACCTATGGTTTTGTTCAGATACGAACTGTTTTAATAATGTAAAGGATAAACGGGGTTACGTAAAAAAAGCAGCACAGCATACGCGTAAATGTGTAAAAATGCCGAAATTATTTCCAGAATTTCAGAAGCTACCTTTAAGCCGTGCTTTAAGTGAAAACCACTTAGTTACGCTCCAAGACTACGGCCCAGAAAAAGTAAGTTAGAAAAATTTGTTGAAATTCCGTAGGCGAAAAAGGAACGAAAGAAAAGCAATATTTCTTTACGGCGCTGCTTTTAACTGTTCTCTGATGGTAATGAAGAGGGAAGGTCAATTATTGTCGACAAGGCTCAAAGTAATAAAAGATTATTGATGATATCGCAAACGTTTCGGAACCTTGAAGTTCATAAACAACAATAAATACAATAGGCTTGATGTCGTCTAAACTTCAACACTTCTCACATTATTTTGGCAAATAGCTTACTAAGCGAAAGCTTTACTACATTTCCCTTTTATGGATAGGTAGTTTATCAAGTATTCATGGCATGAGTTGTAACCTTATCTCAGTCTAGACTCAATGGCTTTTATTTCCTGGCCCTGATAGTCTGACAAAGACTGATGGATTTATCCGTAATGGTTGTTTACTTTGCGTAAAATTTACATGTATGAAAAATGAAGCTTTGCATAGAGTTGCGACATTTAAACTTGCGGAGAAAGAATTTGAAAATATAATCTAATCTGTAGGTATCTGTATTAAATATATGACAAAACGACAAAAAATGGTATAGGTACTATAAAAATAAAATACCTACATAGTTCGCTGTAGTACGACTTATTATACAGGGTGTTAGGAAAAGTAGTACTTACTTTTAAATCACGAGTTCTCTAGGTATAAAAAAGTGTCTTGACCATGTTAAAACAAATAATAATAAATAGTTTAAATATAACATAATTTACAGAAACTTCTACCCTAGGTCTGAGCGCAACATAGCAGATCGTTACGGTCACATACAGTTCTGGTTGTACCGTTGTAGACCTTATTGTGCGCGGCGAAAGAACGGTGCAAACTTATCCGAGCCGTAATTGACTGTACCGACACTGTACAGCGCGCTTTAAAAGTTTTTGAAAAATAAGTTAATCTTCCAATATTTTTTTATAATTGTTCGAACAACCTTAAGATACTTTATTATACCTAGAGTACGTGTGGTTTGTCGGAACGTACTACTTTTCCTAACAGCCTGTATAAGGTCCTATTAAATGCACTGAAAATATTTTCAGGATGTGTTCTACTCTTAAGTTCATGAAAGTGAAGAACTTTCCGCAAGGAACATAGGTCTTAATATGAATAAATAATTGAATCTTCCATACAAAATGTAGTAGTATAGTTTGTATGGAAGTGCCCATTTCTTTTTTATATTTAGACCTATGTTCTTTGGGGAAAGTTGTTCAGTTTCACGAGTAGATCACTGCCGGAAAATATTTGCTAATAGGACCTTATACGGGGTGTGAGGGGCAGCTAGCTGCAACTCTCCGAATACTGATAGGGTGTAGCCAGAGCTTTAAACTGAACAACTTCCCGAAAGATTTTTTTTCAGGAGACGTAATAATTTTTTGACCTCCCATACAAAATTACGATCAGATGACTGCATTTACTATGGGCGGTAAAAATTTTTTACTTGTCCAGAAATATATTCCTATGGGAAGTTATTCAGTTATGTGGTCTGAGTGCACCCTATCAGTATTCGGAGAGTTGTCCTTTAGGTATACTCTGTATGTATATTCTGTGACTACACCACAATGAAACCGCGACAGCAAGGACAACTGAATTATACAGCACTGGCTCGCTTGTGTGAAGAAAAATAAATAAAAGGTCCACAAGCAAGCTACCAGTACCACGTGTAAACCACAGGAGAGAGTTGACCCACATAATGTATGAGAAAGGTATTACAAACATAAATCAAAGCTGAGCTGAACACTGAAGGTTTGCCCTACCCACTCTGAAAAGATTCTCTCCGCTTTATTTCGACATTTTATGATGTAGAGGTATATTTTACAAAATTTTCATGAAGTTTCGCCTTGTATAGAGAATCGCTATAGGTTTGTACATAACTGAAAATCATATTATATTTATGAAAATAAACATCTTTGGATTTCTAGGTTTATGTGTGTAAATAAAATACCTGTACTTACCTAGGGCCTCTTTTCTAAGAGGTCTTAAACTAGCGCAATTTTATCAGTTTCAAATAAATTAAGTAAACTAATTTAATTCCCCGTTCTTATAAGTAATCAATCTATTTTGAGTAGGAACTCAACTAACTTAACCTTAACTATGAATGGACTCACATTAAATAAGTAGGTGCCTTTATTCCATTTCATTATAAATTACACCATATTTTAAACGTTCTACACGAAAATCATTTGCTATCCCATTAATCACTTCCGGACTATTAGAAATACCCGCTCGCGCAATGCTTGCGAAGAGTGGAATCGACTAAACATTTTATAGCCATCCTGCAGATGAATCGCCGAGCGCTTCCTGCCACCGCCTCTCATCTCAAGAGAAGCGGCTTCTATAAACAAAGCATCAATCACACTCCTTGCGAGTGTAAGCTGTACACAAGCTGTATACAATGTTTACTTTATAGCGATCATAGGCAAGGCATCTGTCAACGGAAGCCGCTGATGTTCGCTAGAGATTTTCGAGTCGGCTTTGATTCGATGCAGGTTATTAATGGCCGTCATAGTTGCATAGTAATGCTTTGATTATTTTATTTTATTTTTATTTTATTTTATTTGGGAAGCTTACAGCCTTCTTTACAAAACAAATGACAAAATATAATAATAAATGCCAATTACAAGCTACCACAGATAAACAGAATTTTTTACAATCCAAAAAAAGAAGAAGTAAAAAAATAACAATCATTTATTGATTAAGTTTGGTTCCTTACTCAACATTTTCTTTATACTGTAGGTACTGCAACAGAAAAGATCAAACCGAGAATCGTTATTTAGTTTATTTATTAATTTAAGGCTTCTTGGTAAAAAGCTGTTGTTCCTATAGTTGGTGTGGCCTAAGGGACTTGAAGTAATTTCTTAAGACGTAAGTTTCTAGATGGTGTTATAAGTTTTAAATTGCAGAGGAGATCGGACAATCAATTCTGCCCTGGGCAACGTTAGTTAAGAAGCAAATATCAGCAATGGATCTTCGTAGATATAGAGGAAGAAGATGAAATTTAGAGCACCACTGTTCATAGACCAGTTCCGAAAACGGGTGATTAAATTTAAAACATAGGAATCGAATGAATTTTTTCTGTATATTTTCAATACTATTTGAGTGAATATTATAATAGGGATTCCATATTTGGGAGGCATATTCAAGATGGCTTCTTACATATGCACAATAAATTATTTTAATGGTTTTCATTCTGTTGAAGCTTCTTGAGATACGCTTGACAAATCCAAGAGCTTTATAAGCCTTGTCTACACAGAAACCAATATGCTGGTCATACTGCAGCTTACTATCAAGGACAACACCTAAGTCTCTCACTGACGAACAAGATTTCAGATATTGGCCTTTGAGACTGTAATTGTAAGTATATTTTAACCTTTTACGTGTAAAAGATATTGATGTACACTTAGCCACATTAAGATCCAACTTATTATCATCACAGTAACTGTCAAGTCTCATCAGATCTTCTTGAAGAAGCTCAGCATCACCAGCATTATTGACCGTCTTAAATACCTTCATGTCATCAGCAAATAAAAGAAAATATGAGTTTTTGAAACAGACATGGATATCGTTAATAAAAATTACGAAGAGCAGTGGGCCCAGCAATGAACCTTGAGGTACACCCGACGGAATATTCACCCACGACGATGTATATCCATTAAGTACTACGGCCTGGGTCCTGTTTTGAACGTACGATGTAAACCATCTGAACAGGTCACCTCTTATACCCAAACTGTTGATTTTTGAAAGAAGTATATCATGGTCGATGCGATCAAAGGCTTTGCTATAATCCGTGTAAATAACATCTGTCTGATTACCACTCTCCATATTGACTGTAACAAACTCGTTAAGGACAGCAAGGTTGGAAACAGTAGACCTACCCCTTAGAAAACCATGTTGTTGGGATATGAACGTATGTTTGATGCAATTATAGACTTGATTAAAAATTATTCGCTCAAATACTTTGGCCAACAGGCATAATTTGGAGATAGGTCTATAGTTGTCCACAATATTTTTAGGTCCTTTTTGTGGATAGGGTAACAAACGCAGATTTCCACATAGAAGGCATAACACCTTCATTAATCGACCGACGGAACAAAATCGACACAGGCACTGATAGTTGTTTCGAACAGTTAACCAAAAAGACAGCCGGTAGCGTATCGGGACCAGCAGACTTGCTAAGATCCAAGCGTTTGATAAGAATATATACCTGGTTCTCATCTATTTCTATAGTGTGTATATCACAAGATGTGTGCGAGGAAGGAATTCCTGGCATAAAATTAGGTGAATTCGGTTGAGGTTGCAAAAAGTTGAAGCAAAGTAAGAAGAAAAGCTCGCTAATACCCTCACCCGTATCGCACGTCATAGATATAGAGGAGTAAGTCATCCTAGCTGGGTAAGAACTACAGCCGCGTTTGCTTTTGGCAAATGACCAGAATAGTTTGGGATTATTAGTTATAGAATTTTCGACTCTAATCATATAATCACTATAACACTTTGCCTCGACTAGTCGCACTCTATCACGTAAGACGTTGAACGTATTAAGGTCGGATATATTACCATAAATCTTGTGTTTATGGAAATACTTGAATTTTTCTCTTAATATTTTTATAAGTGCAGAGTTGTACCAAGGCGGGTAAGAGCGACGCCCCATCAATCTAGTAGGTACAAATTTATTTCTTAATTGGAATGTAATATCATAAAACTTAGAAATTGCTTCTTCAACAGTTCCCTGGGCTAGAATAGTAGACCAATCAATATCCGACAGGTGACTACAAATTTTTTCGTAGTCGCCTCTATGATATGAGAAGATAGATCGTTTAGGGGTAACAAAGGGTTCAAGCTCGACAAAACAAGGATGAATCACAAGCGACTTATGATGGGAATCCTCGATTACAAGAGGATCCAGACAGTGGGTTACATTAACATCGCCAGTAGCCAAAACCAGGTCCAAAATTACGTCATTGTCATTAGTATGACTATTAAATTGCCGCAGATCACATTCATATAGTACGTCCAAAAACCGGGACAGCATATCACTCGTGGTGACTGAGGGCTGCAGACCGATATCGGAAGGTACCCATGATATTTCACGCATGTTAAAATCGCCTAGTATTAGGAACTGGTCAGACCTGTGTGTTTCTCTAATTTGCAATAATTTTGCTAAATAATTATTTAATTGGTCACAGAAAGTAAGGCCTTCATTTTGTTCAATCATATAAACGCAACAAATGTGCATATTAACACTATTTTTAGTTCTTGAGCTACGCAGAGTAACAGTAATCCACAAATCTTCTGCACTTGAATTCATGTTTATAGAGTGGGTAGCAACCAAACTCCGCTTGACAGCAATGGCAACACCTCCACCCTTAGTTTGCTGAGTCAAAGCATAGTCGCGGTCCCGACGGTAAACAATATATCTGTCGTCAAATAATTCCGAATCAGATATACTTTCAGGTAACCAGGTTTCGGTCAACGCAATAATATCATAATTCGATAATTGTAAATTTCTATAAAAAACATCGGTTTTAGTCCGTAATCCTCTGCAATTTTGGTAGTAGATCGATATATCACACATTGATAACAGTAAAAACTATATCTTGATAAACCAAGCATACAAAAATACTCACATTGCCCCATAGCAACACAGCCCAAGTAAGCACCGAGCTAAGTAATTTGAAGCACAGCAAATAGATCTTGTAAAAAATAAATAAGTTACAGTCATATAGACAAAAAAGCATCAAAATGCAGCGTAAGAAACCAAATCCAGTAGCAAAGAAAGAATTAAATGCAAAGTAAATTAGCGAACAGATTATAACAAAGCGAGTGAGACTGGTTCTCAAACTTTTGTTGATAAAACAAGACCGAACTTTAAAAAAACATAATTTTATCATTAACATATTTTGGCCAAGTCTTTGGAAGTTTTTATGAGAATAACCTTTGACTGGGGGTTTTTCCTGGCAAAAATTTTGGAGTTTTTTACCCATAGAAATTCAAACTCATGTTTATTTTTCAATTTTTTCGCCTCAGTCAGCAGCATTTTGTTTTGAACTGTGAGATGATCATTAACAAAAACTTGACCTGTGCCATCGAGCCCAATATCAGTAGGCAGCAATTTCTTGAATCTGCGTGCCGCAGCGACAAAATCTTCTTTGACATACCGATTAACAAAGGAGACTATGATCGGCTTAAGTTTGTTGTCTTGCGACGGGACTCTGGCCACAAAGTTAATATTCTGCTTAGAGATGGGGTACGATATCTTGGTACCAATCCTACTGACTATTTCCAGAAGGTTTTCTCGGTCTTTAAGTGGGACTCCCTTTATTTCCACGTTGTTCAACCGCGCCCATTGGTTTTTCTCGTTCAGGTCAGCTTCCAACGCAGAAATACGATCCTCGAGCTTTCCTGCAGCATCACAAGCCTTTTCCACAGATATCAACCTTCCCTCCAAGCTGTCCAACTTGTCAGAATAAATCTTCATGGATGACTTCACGTCAGATATTTCATCCTTGATTTCACGAATCCCGTCCATAACATTCAGAAGAGGAGCCAGGCTAAGCTTGATCTTATTGAGCTCTTCCATTACGCGGTCAAGAGAGATAGCGTTAGGCGATACGCTTCCAGGGTTATCCTTGGTCTTCTTGGGTTTCTTTACCTTGCCCTGCTTGCAAGTGGGGCATTTCCACACAGCTTGACGGTCAGGGCCAAGACCCTGGTAGCCAGCTTCAGTAATGCCAGAGCAATCGCCATAGTCGTAGACGTTCTGACATTGACTACATTGTATATAGTCTAGCGCTTCGTTTCCACAGCTATTACAATTGACCATCTTCGAAAGTTTCAACTCACTCGATAGATATTCTCGCCACTCAAATTTTGAGAACCAGCACAAAACACCGGACCACAGCAGGATCACGCGCAGATATAATGTCTCTTTCGCACAGTCCCCTAGGGGAGCACCTTACGCCTGCGACCGATATGTAGAAGCAGGAGGATCCGATAACCAGCGTAAGACCAGCGTAGAGACCCCTCAAACGTTCCGATGATGCTTGAGAATGCGGCTCACGATGGTGGTTGCTTCAAAAGTGAAAGGCTCGTCGCTCGACCTCGATTTGACCAGCGTTAAAGACACCGATGTATGCACTAATTCCCGTAAGCAATGGATCTTTGTATAATGGTTTTGGAATAAAAATCACACAAGGTACGACTGATCGCTGCGGTAGCGTCCGCCGAACTGGTTGATGATTTGTTTATGATTTGTTATTTGCAAGAACATATTACGGAGTCATGCCTCACTTAAAATGACGTCAAATTACACTATACAATACACACACACACACACAATACACACAGTTGCTACTGGCGGACATTGCTGCCTGGAGCTCTACTACTGGTAGGTACTGATGAATAAAATGAGGTTTTGTGGTTATTAGGAGATTTAATGTAAACCTTCTTATTTCTTTGATTTTTCGTCGTCAATAATCATTTATTGCACAAACAGAACACATCCTAAACCATCCTATCCATACAATGAAATGTTTTTCATCTTTCAGTGCTTCAAATATAAATAAACACGAATCGAACCACGTATGTCGCCATAGTGTCTGGAATAGGAGAACAACATTAGGGTTAGTCTACCCATTACCCACTATCCATGACCTCATTCCATAGAGTAACGAGGTAAGTTAAATAAGTAATTTAGTGGAGCTGTGCATTCTGGGTAACACTTGCCATGCAGTTTTGGAATCTCATTATAAAATAAATGACCGCAACGCCATGACGCTATGCTATGCAGCAGTTGGGTCGGTGCATTGTGAAGTGTTTAAATATACAGATGAGAACATGTATGATAGTTTTAAACTTTCCCGGTCACACATAATGACTAAAATATTAAACGGGGTTCTTACCGCGATATACGGGGTGTTAGGGACGGTGTAACGAAAACTTTACAGGCGTGCTCAGACCATGATACTGAACAACTTTTACTATGGGGCCAATGGTGGGAAACGAAAAAAAAATTCCCACTTCCCATACAAAATCTGTCAGCTGTTAGTGATTTTTGTATGGGAGGTCGAAAAATATTTTTCGTTTCCCACAATTGGCTCCATAGTGAAAGTTGTTCAGTTTGATGGTCTGATCATGTGTGCAAAGTTTCCGGTACACCGTCCCTAACACCCTGTATTATTTTATTTGAATCGCCCGATATATCAATCAGCCCAGCCCATACACAAATTCTTAAAAAAAATGAAGACTTCAAAATTATATTAATCGTATCGTCAACTTCGCTTCCACGGTTGAGCCCCAAATTAGAAAAACGGTGCGCGGGGTGGCTGAGCCGGCGCAGATGGTCAGCCAGGGGACCTGACAACGCCCGAAGCTGCTGCCAGGAGCGCACATACTACCGCTGGACCAACTCGATGATAGTGCAAAAGAAGGAGCTGATCACCCGTCATCCTATAGGAGACAGATAGACAGAACTTACCACAGTGAGAACCTTCTGTAAAGCAGAGACGTCAACTCCGCTGCCATGGCCGAGCCGCCGCAGATGGTCAGCCAGGGGACCCGAAAGCACCCGCAGCGCAGCTAATAGAGTCTGGCCAGCGAGTCTTTGGACGTCAAATAATTCAAATATTTCAAATGGCAACATGTTAACAATGAAAAACTACAACAAAACAATTTTGATACTTACTATTTTTTGTTTTCTGCTCTTTAGTTTGTGTTTACCTTGCCTACCAGTATGTATGTATGATGTATGTACCGGGATTAACAGAAAGGGTATAACAAGCCGAAAGGAGGTCAAGGTACTCATGAAACTGAACAACTTTCCCCATGGAACATGAGACGAAATATGAAAAAAAATTTGGACCTCTCAAGAGTAAATCAATCAGCTGATCTGCGATTTTGTATGGGAGGTCTAAATATTTTTTTCATATATCGACCCATGTTTCATGGGGAAAGTTGTTCAGTTTCATGAGTACCTTGACCTCCTTTCGCCTTGTTATACCCTGTCTGTTACTCCCGGTAGATACATCATACATACATACCGGTAGGCAAGGTAAACACAAACTAAAACAAAAAAATAGTAAGTATCAAAATTGTTTTATTGTAGTTTTTCAGTGTTAACATGTGAAAGATTTTTAAAATTGGCGCCATTTCCGTGTCCAAAGACTCGCTGGCCAGACTCTACCATATCACGCATAGGTACTGCCGCTGGACCAGCTTATTGATGGTCCAACAGCAGAAGCTGATCAGTCGTCATCCTACTAGCGGGAGATAGATAGAACTTACCACAGTGAGGACCTTCTGTAACGCTGAGACGTCAACTCCGCTGCCATGGCCGAGCCGTCGCAGATGGTCAGCCAGGGGACCCGACAGCGCCCGCAGCTGCTGCCAGGACCGCGCATACTGCCGCCGGACCAGCTCGATGATGGTTGACGTCAAAGCCAACCCAATCAGAATGTACAAAGTGCAGAGAAGCATGTACTTCGGTCTTTCTGGAAATGAAAAGAGCTTTGAAACGGACTTTGTCAACAGGAAAACTATTCAAAAAATGGATCAGGAGTTTCAATTACTTACTTGGAACAAGATCCCCGAACCCAATAGTGGTCATGGTGATGAAACAGAAATAGAAACCGTCGTAGAAGGACCAGTCGTCCTCCCACATCTTGAATAAGCCGGCTCCGGCCGAAAGGTACAGAAACAGGAACCCCACAGCCCAGAGGGCATAAAAAGACCGTTGCCCAGCCGCACTCGCTTCTGATACTTTACTGCAGCATTCTATAAAAGAACATTACTCAATTAATTTACACAGCATCATGCTTTTATTTTTCAGCAAGCATTTTATACAGTTTTCAAAGTGACCGACCGAATGTGACTAGGTTTAAATGTCTTGTGAGCAAAGAAAGAAGCAGAATGCTAGTTCAGAATCATTTTAAAGGGCGTGATTAAAATCTTGAATAAAAAATTGCACTACAAGGTGCCATTACACAAGCTCATAATCAAAGTTTTACATAATATTATTAGAATTATTGCATTAATATAGGTTTTTACAGTTGTATAAATACCGTGAAATAATGGGTACACAACACACTGAAGTGTTTAGGTACCATACTAATGCTTTAATTTAAAGCTGTGTAAAATTTAAAAAATAATAAGGACATAACTATTCTCTGTGGGGAAATCGAGTGAGCAGATTGTTTAAAGTGTATTAAAATAAGTAAGTTACGTATATCCCTCTGTCACGTCCTATAAAACTAAAATATTGTAAGAGCTTTTACGGCGGTGCACTATAAATCTTTCTTACGTGTACGTGGCTCACCTCCGTTATTCTTGAACGTACGAAACGCTAAATGGTCACGACAAACTCATTAGAAAATCGTTTATATAAATTCTTCTTAGCATAATCAAATGAATCAATGTTACTTACTGGGCATTTCAGGTAAATGCTTGGCAATGATAGAGACGACTGTGGCAAATACTCTGCCAAGATCTGCTATGACTGTGAGCGTCAATGGAATTCCAACCAGGGCATAAACGATACAGAACAATCTACCCCAAAAGGTTTCTGGCACAATATTTCCATAACCTGAAACAAACAAGATACTTTAACAATCATTCAAGACGATGATACCTTGCCAACTATATGTGACAGTCAAGCTCTATGTGTATGCTTACATGGTCTTACACACCTATTGTGGTAAGCACTGTTGATGAGAAGAACACAGCTTGCAATATGCTCCACTTTTCTTCTGCTGGAGGAAAATCCCTTTCTATTTCCATAACTAAACCACTGGATGATGCTTCCTCTAGTACCTGTAGGAGAAATCAAACACGTGGTTATATTAATTCAGATGATTAATACAGAATTTTATAATTTGTTACAGTATCTTTTTCGTTACCTAGAGCGGCCTAGGGGTAAATTAATTATGTTAACGCCAGCGCGTTTTATGATTCTCCTGGTGTACTACGACGCCATTAGAGTGGCCGTTCTTCATCAAAGAGCTCATGATAACAGTGCCTCCCTGTTAGGTATGCCCTTATACCTACTTCCAAAAATATCTTACCTTCTCATATACGGAAAGCTGTTCACTGAAGAGGCGCTTCAGCTGTAGATCGGTTGAGGCGTTAATGCGGTCGGAAATGACCTGGATCAGGATGTCGCGTTCCGTGCGCAGGCGCTCCCTGTGGAACTCCTGCTTGGCCACTTCTGCCGGGTACTCCAGCGCTCGGAACACCTGAACAACACAAAACGACTTTGTAGAAAATCTTTCACAAAATTGTACAAACAAAGAAGGTACCTATATTTTGAAAATTCACGTAGCGTACCTGCATTGGCTTCGTTTATTTTTCTTGAATGACCCCCTATACAATCAAATTCACAAAAGTAGGTAATATTTATCAAAATTCATTAAAGAATTGCTTATATATTGATTATAATTAGGATTATTGTATAATATTGATGTATAGTATTAAATAACTATTGATTATAATAATTCGTCATCTTGTACAACAATAGGTAGGTATATTATTTCCGAGTATATTATTACAAAATAACTTAAAACCCTTCAAATTCTTCCTTGTACAGGCATTTAGAAGCTCGCTTTAGTATCGCTTCGGTTTCGTTTCCAAACATCTCACCTTCACCAACAACTTTTACTGTTGGAACAAACGGGGGTTTAACTCTCTTGACAAGAATATCAGACCAGACTGTACTCGCAAACCACTTATGGGCTTTAATGTCATATACTCCTGATTTCAGACTACCAAAACGTTTTGTCGGGTCTGGATTTAACAAATGCTTTACTATACTCTTTGAATTTCCGGTCATGGTTGGGGGTGCTTTAAAATAACCAGTCATAATCTTTTCATAGAGTGCTACTGGGTCAGGGTGATAAAACGGAGGATAACCACATATCATTTCAAAAATAAGAATCCCAAGCGCCCACCAATCCACAGAATACGAATATCCTTTACAAGTTATTATCTCGGGAGCAATATACTCTGGTGTACCACATAACGTCCAGGTTCTATTTTTTTTACTTATCATTTTCGCAAAGCCGTAGTCACCCAACTTTGCGTACCCATTATCATCAATAAATATATTTTCTGGTTTAAGATCTCTATGAATCACACAACAATGATGAAGGTACTCCAAACCGAGTACGATTTGTGCTGCATAAAACGTGGCACATTTTTCTTCTAACACTCCAAGTCTTCTGATTAACGTGAACAATTCACCCCCCTGTACCAAAGGCATTACAAAGTATATGTATACATTATCTTTACATAAACTCACAGAATTAAGAACAAATGGAAAATGAATGCTCTGCATAATTTTCCTCTCTGAATGTAGTTGCTTGACAAGCTTCTTCTCTACAATTAAACGTTTCTCTATAGCTTTCATTGCAAACATTTCCAGAGTGTCCTTATCTCGGACTAAAAATACCGTAGCAAAGGCACCGACGCCTAAAGTTTTTATAAGGTCATAGTCTGAAATCAATTTTGTATCAGAATAGGAGCTGCTATAACGATCCTGGAACTCTTGCTTGAGGATAGCCAGGTATCTAGTATGAGCTGTATGTTCTTTTTGATCATACCCTCCTGTCTTTTCGTCCTCTGCTATATCTCCGGAATCTTTATGAGCTTCTCCCTTGGCTTCTCTTTTGACTTCTCCTTTAATAGCATGAAGATGTTCTGCAGCTTTTGCTCCTTTGTCTGTTTCTTTTTTATTTTCAAGCACCATCGTTTAACTTAATATTTCACATCTTGGAATGCAATACAAATTAATTATAATATAAAATTACGAGAGTATATTATTCAACCTAATAAGTTATGTATGTTATTCACTTTATGGAAGAAAAATATAATACAATACAAGATATAGAGGACGATATAAATAGCTCGATTTTCTTTTACAAAGTTACTGTCAGCTTCAAATTACTGTCAACGCTGTGTTGCCAGCTGCCCAGCCAGCTGTTGCTTTGACCGTGTGACAGCTGAGAGTCAAGAAGGAGTCAGTTCAAGTTACTTTCAAGAAGAAGGTCGTCTTCCAGAGGATATGCCAGCCTCCTGGTCTCGGCCTTTTTTCAGCGTTTTCATACAGGAAAATGTATTCCCCTGTTTTCTTCCTGAGTAATGCATGTAGAGCTATAATTCTTTTTTTTTATTGTTAAAATCAGACCTACTAATGGCACACCCCTTTTATATTTATATTTTTCTAATTCATGAAATGTTGAATACCTCAGAAACTACGAAATGGCGCGTAACATACATAGGAGTGATTCGGATTCCCCATCGATATGTAGCCGTCGCCAAAGGCCAACTAACTGATGAGATTTCTATGGATACCTCCACGGGATACCCCTCAGTATAAGGAACATAAATTGTATTTTGACGTTATTTTATGGTCCACTCGACTCTAAATATACCTACTATGTATAGAACTAAGATAAAAGAACGAAACTTTCACTGCAAAAACGTACAACAATATTTTAATAGATAGATAGTTAGATACGCAGTGTTTCGTCTAGCTTTAGACACTGCATAGGTTGTCTAGACTTCGGTTTTTAATAGAAAAATTAAAGAGTCCATCTCTATCTCACGTATATTTATTGCTTGTAATGAATACTTATTGCTTAAAAAAATAACTTCATGCCTTGGAAAATTAAAACAAGGTTAATTAATTGCAAGTTTAACTAAACTTATTTCAATGGCTTATATTAAATTAAATAATAAAATTAAATTATTGGATCACCATCTTAATCAATTTAAAAATCTTGGAATTCTTCACTAAACAGGCATATCGAGGCCTTTTTCAGTATGATTTGCTTGACGTCCGGAAAGTTGATGGTGTCACCTGCTGAAGTCACGATTGGCACCATGGGAGGTCGCACGACCTGATGCATCACGTCGTGCCACATTATATCATCAAACCAATCGTGACTCTTTATATCAAAAACGCCTCCTTTCAAAACACCTAGGCGTTTATCTGGTTCTACTTGCAAAAGACCTTTTACTAAACTTTTAAAGTTCTGACTCATATTTTCAGGCGGCAAATACACTCCTGCAAGTATCTTTTTGTACAGCTTGGTCGTGTCTGAATCATAAAAAGGAGGTTTTCCTGCATCCATTTCATACAATAAAACCCCAAGTGCCCACCAATCTACTGCAAAATTATAACCTTTTGAAAGAATTACCTCTGGAGCTAGATAGTCTGGAGTTCCACATAATGTCCATGTCTTTTTCTTCAAAATCTTACAAAAGCCGTAATCTATTAATTTTAAGTAACCATTTGTGTCGATCAAAATATTTTCAGGCTTAAGATCTCTATGAATTATATCACAGTGGTGTAGATATTCCAAAGCCAAAACGATTTGAGCTCCATAAAATTTACACAAGTCTTCTGAAAAGCATCCATATTTCTGAATATAGGTGAACAATTCTCCTCCAGCGATAAAAGGTAGTACAAAATAGATGTAAACGTTGTCTTTGAAAAATGCATTTAGCTGCAAAACAAATGGAAAAGATATAGCTTCTGTGATTTTCTTCTCCATTAACAAGTGCTTGATATGCTTTCGCTGCACAACTACAGATTTTTCCACAGCCTTTAAGGCATGGTAGGTCATTGTGTGCTTGTCCCTAACAAGCAACACCTCCCCGTAGGCGCCGCTACCGATCCCGTGGATACGATCATAGTCATCAATACTTCTAGTGCCTTTCTCTGGATTCTCATACCTTTGCAAAAACTCCACCTTCAACATATCCAAATATATCTTATGTTCGTGGTGTTGTTGTAGAGTAAATTTTTTCGCCATTCAAAAATTCCATAACTTGTATCAGAGTAGTCGAAAACAGCAGTAAAAAAATAAATATTACTTAAAAATCATCATAAATTATCACAAAACAACCCAAACAAATCAGGTGTATTCAAAACAAGGATAATCAAAACATGTTTGTTGTGATTGTCAAAAGTCAAAGAACTGTCAGGAAAACTCCTTCGAAATCGCAACAAACCGAACCATAGAGTAACGAAGGTTTTTTGGCCCCATACTTCTTTGTCTTGTTTGTCCCCTCGGTTTGTCCCGGGTGCCCGGAACCGAAACTTGATTCTTAGAAATCGAATAAAAGCCCTTGAAAAACCCCCTTCATAAGCATCTCCCCTTTTTCGTCATTATTGTTTCCTTCCTACACCACGAATTACGATATTACCTACAAGTCCTACAACTCACATACGTAATTTCCTTGTATGATAACAAGTCCTCCTCGCGCTCGAAAAAGTGGTTCTTGCGACATTCATGACGATTTATTGATCACGTTTATCAATGATCCCCTAACGTTTCACCCCAAACTCATAAAAGTGGAAACCTTGAATGTTAACCGTGGAACAAAAGTAAGGATAAAAGTCCCAAAAGTAACGGCCATGCTTATCAAAAGCCGAAGTATTTACTGCCCCGTAAATAAAGGAGATAGACAATAAACCAGAATTAATGGATAGTATAGTGAGTGGACACTATTTGTATCGGGTCATCGATTTTCGTAGTCATTCAGTCAATACCAAGCAGGGGGTTATACAACGTGTTACAAAAGAACCAATAAAGCTCCCATGCAAATTGATTTCATTTTGTATGGAGGTCCAATTTCTTTTTCGTATTTCGACCCATGTTCCATGGGAAAGTTGTTCAGTTTTATGAGTACCTTGACCTCCTTTCAGCTTTATTGGTTGTTTTGTAACACCCAGTATACTACGGAATATAAATATTTTTAGTATTTTATTCATAACTTAGAGGTCTTAGAGCATTGATATTTTCTATTAGTTAACCATCCCCAAGCCGCCCCCTCCTGTGTACAGCATGAGTTACAAACAGCCCCACGTGGGACAGCTCTGGGGCACAGCTGCTCCTCTACAGCTCACACACAGAGTGACTCACCAAGCCGCCCCCTCCTGTGTACAGCATGAGTTACAAACAGCCCCACGTGGGACAGCTCTGGGGCACAGCTGCTCCTCTACAGCTCACACACAGAGTGACTCACCAAGCCGCCCCCTCCTGTGTACAGCATGAGTTACAAACAGCCCCACGTGGGACAGCTCTGGGGCACAGCTGCTCCTCTACAGCTCACACACAGAGTGACTCACCAAGCCGCCCCCTCCTGTGTACAGCATGAGTTACAAACAGCCCCACGTGGGACAGCTCTGGGCTTAGAGTATATAGTACTAGGGTAGCTCTGGGGCACAGCTGCTCCTCTACAGCTCACACACAGAGTGACTCACCAGCTCACCACTCCTGTGTACAGCATGAGTTACAAACAGCCCCACGTGGGACAGCTCTGGGCTTAGAGTATATAGTACTAGGGTAGCTCTGGGGCACAGCTGCTCCTCTAGAGCTCACACACAGAGTGACTCACCAAGCCGCCCCCTCCTGTGTACAGCATGAGTTACAAACAGCCCCACGTGGGACAGCTCTGGGGCACAGCTGCTCCTCTACAGCTCACACACAGAGTGACTCACCAAACCGCCCCCTCCTGTGTACAGCATGAGCGCTACAAACAGCCCCATGTGGGACAGCTCTGGGGCACAGCTGCTCCTCTACAGCTCACACACAGAGTGACTCACCAAGCCGCCCCCTCCTGTGTACAGCATGAGCGCCACAAACAGCCCCACGTGGGACAGCTCTGGGCTTAGAGTATATAGTACTAGGGTAGCTCTGGGGCACAGCTGCTCCTCTACAGCTCACACAGAGTGACTCACCAATCCGCCCCCTCCTGTGTACAGCATGAGTTACAAACAGCCCCACGTGGGACAGCTCTGGGGCACAGCTGCTCCTCTACAGCTCACACACAGAGTGACTCACCAAGCCGCCCCCTCCTGTGTACAGCATGAGTTACAAACAGTCCCACGTGGGACAGCCCTTGTGCACAGCTGCTCCTCTACAGCTCACACACAGAGTGACTCACCAAGCCGCTTCCTCCTGTGTACAGCATGAGTTACAAACAGTCCAACGTGGGACAGCTCTGGGGCACAGCTGCTCCTCTACAGCTCACACACAGAGTGACTCACCAAGCCACCCCTTCCTGTGTACAGCATGAGTTACAAACAGCCCCACGTGGGACAGCTCTGGGGCACAGCTGCTCCTCTACAGCTCACACACAGAGTGACTCACCAAGCCGCCCCCTCCTGTGTACAGCATGAGTTACAAACAGCCCCACGTGGGACAGCTCTGGGCTTAGAGTATATAGTACTAGGGTAGCTCTGGGGCACAGCTGCTCCTCTACAGCTCACACAGAGTGACTCACCAATCCGCCCCCTCCTGTGTACAGCATGAGCGCTACAAACAGCCCCACGTGGGACAGCTCTGGGCTTAGAGTATATAGTACTAGGGTAGCTCTGGGGCACAGCTGCTCCTCTACAGCTCACACACAGAGTGACTCACACACTGACCGCCCCCTCCTGTGTACAGCATGAGCACCACAAACAGCCCCACGTGGGACAGCCCTGGGGCACAACTGCTCCTCTACAGCTCACACACAGAGTGACTCACCAAGCCGCCCCCTCCTGTGTACAGCATGAGTTACAAACAGCCCCACGTGGGACAGCTCTGGGGCACAGCTGCTCCACTACAGCTCACACACAGAGTGACTCACCAAGCCCCCTCCTGTGTACAGCATGAGTTACAAACAGCCCCACGTGGGACAGCTCTGGGCTTAGAGTATATAGTACTAGGGTAGCTCTGGGGCACAACTGCTCCTCTACAGCTCACACACAGAGTGACTCACCAAGCCGCCCCTCCTGTGTACAGCATGAGTTACAAACAGCCCCACGTGGGACAGCTCTGGGCTTAGAGTATATAGTACTAGGGTAGCTCTGGGGCACAGCTGCTCCTCTACAGCTCACACACAGAGTGACTCACCAAGCCGCCCCCTCCTGTGTACAACAACTGCTCCTCTACAGCTCACACACAGAGTGACTCACCGCCCCCTCCTGTGTACAGCATGAGTTACAAACAGCCCCACGTGGGACAGCTCTGGGCTTAGAGTATATAGTACTAGGGTAGCTCTGGGGCACAACTGCTCCTCTACAGCTCACACACAGAGTGACTCACCAATCCGCCCCTCCTGTGTACAGCATGAGTTACAAACAGCCCCACGTGGGACAGCTCTGGGCTTAGAGTATATAGTACTAGGGTAGCTCTGGGGCACAACTGCTCCTCTACAGCTCACACACAGAGTGACTCACCAAGCCGCCCCCTCCTGTGTACAGCATGAGTTACAAACAGCCCCACGTGGGACAGCTCTGGGCTTAGAGTATATAGTACTAGGGTAGCTCTGGGGCACAACTGCTCCTCTACAGCTCACACACAGAGTGACTCACCAATCCGCCCCCTCCTGTGTACAGCATGAGTTACAAACAGCCCCACGTGGGACAGCTCTGGGCTTAGAGTATATAGTACTAGGGTAGCTCTGGGGCACAACTGCTCCTCTACAGCTCACACACAGAGTGACTCACCAAGCCGCCCCTCCTGTGTACAGCATGAGTTACAAACAGCCCCACGTGGGACAGCTCTGGGCTTAGAGTATATAGTACTAGGGTAGCTCTGGGGCACAGCTGCTCCTCTACAGCTCACACAGAGTGACTCACCAGCTCACCACTCCTGTGTACAGCATGAGTTACAAACAGCCCCACGTGGGACAGCTCTGGGCTTAGAGTATATAGTACTAGGGTAGCTCTGGGGCACAGCTGCTCCTCTAGAGCTCACACACAGAGTGACTCACCAAGCCGCCCCCTCCTGTGTACAGCATGAGCGCTACAAACAGCCCCACGTGGGACAGCCCTGGGGCACAGCTGCTCCTCTACAGCTCACACACAGAGTGACTCACCAAACCGCCCCCTCCTGTGTACAGCATGAGCGCTACAAACAGCCCCATGTGGGACAGCTCTGGGGCACAGCTGCTCCTCTACAGCTCACACACAGAGTGACTCACCAAGCCGCCCCCTCCTGTGTACAGCATGAGTTACAAACAGCCCCACGTGGGACAGCCCTGGGGCACAGCTGCTGCTCTACAGCTCACACAGAGTGACTCACCAAGCCGCCCCCTCCTGTGTACAGCATGAGCGCCACAAACAGCCCCACGTGGGACAGCGCCGCCCTGGGACACAGCTGCTCCCACTTCGAGCTCTTCGGGGTGCCCATCAGCGCCTCCGACTCCCACGTCACCGTCTTCACACCCTTGCACATGGTGTCACAAAGTTCTCTCCTTTTTTATCACTAACCGCATTTTCCACTGTTCACTACAGTAGGCTACTTGGGCCCTACAAAGTTTGGTTTTGATGTATTTATTTTGAGATCTGTAGGTAAAATTATAACTTGATTAAAAATTAAGAAAATCGAGATTAGAATATGAAACATTGTAATAATAATGCATTTTTGCAACATCTACAAACATTTACCTCTCTGGTAAATTATATTTCACTTTGTGCTCGTAAAGATATTAGGTATAATCGGTAGATATAGGTATTATTTGCTTTCACACACTGTATTAGAGTTCATATTTCATTCAGTATTTTCGTAATGCAAACCTTTTGGTCAAGTCACGTACGAAACATACCTATTATTGGTAACTCGGCAACATGAGCAATATTTTGGCCAGAATAAGCTTATTTTACGCATTTCTCAATAAAAGAAAGTAGTTCTTTACTCTTTTTGCCGTTCTTTCCGTCACCTTGGGAAATATAACTTTTATACCGTCCAAAAGTAAAGTCCACTTAATGTAATAGATTTAAAACTGTCTTTTCGAAATGAGTAGGCGTTGTAGGTACTATCACCATCAAATGTACCAACCCATTTAAGGGTATACTGGGGTTTTTCGTACAAATACTAAGAAAGTACAAGTTGATGCCTTAAATTGGTAGGTGAATTTGCTGGCGATAGTACCTACCAAAAATGCACAAAGGTCTACCTGCAAACCACCATACAAATATCTAATAGGTAACGCTTTTTGTAATTCCTATAACAAAACGACACCAACGAAAACGACTCTACATCTACAACTTTTTTATTAATTTAAAAAAATGCTTTATTTACCTACATATTTATTTACCCGTATCAAATTAAAAAACCTTGAATTAACAGAGGTGAAAAACTCTGTATATAACTATTCGTTTCCATCACGACATCTTCGTTGGAAAGTTTTAAATAATGGGCGTCGCAGCAAATTATGAAGGTGCCGTGGCCTGACCCGATTAGGACGCGGCTTTGCAAGTCTATAACTCACGCCAGACATTTTAAACCTTTCATTATCATCCATTACGCGAACCTGTAGGCTGTAGACTAAACAGATTTGCTAGCCATTACATTACAAACTTGTGGTTTAAACGGATTTGCGTAATACCTTGATGGGTTCTGAGCAAAGCCCGAATGTAGGACTTAATACAACCCTTACATTTAGGTACCTTATAGCACCACTGAAATGTATTTTTGTGAAGAGAGTTGGTAGATACGTATGTGGAATTGTTTTCGTTGGGATATTGTATTTCCCTTCAGTAAATAATTGGCAATATCTGTTTGTCCCGGCTTTCCACCTCCTATGGAGCTTTTTGTTATTTTTTGTACCATGCTAAAATTTTACTGTTGAACCCGCAGGAACGTACATTTATTTCACGGTAAAAAATAGGGACTTATTAAGGTATGAACCCGTCACCAATATTTTGAAACTGCCTTGCCAATTTCCACATGCCCTAAGGTAGGCTGGTAAATAGTAACTCTAGCATTAAGTCCACCCTTGTATTTTTTCTGCATAGAGTTAAGTGGCCTAGGTCTACCTTACTGGGATTTATATCATGTCTACCTAGGCAGGTATGCCTAGCCTACCTATCAGTTAGATCAGAGATAGTGTAATGTAAGTAGGTAAGCAGGCATTTTTTTGGACCAATAGGTCATTGGGTGTACCTACAAATTGAAAAGCTATTTACTATTATGAATGGTAATGGTATAAGGTAAGGTCTGTATACGTTAGGTAGTACGAAATGTTATTAACCCGTTAACAATATGAACCCGTTCGCATGTCATAAAGCTACTTTCAGTGTCACAAAAACAAACAAAAAAAATAAATTTTACGTTTAATGTGTTTGGCACTGAGCGAAAATTGGTATAAATATGGAGTCTGCAATGGCGTAGAGTTACATAAGCAAACAAATCCAGCCTGACTAAAGCCTACATTGGATTTACAAGCCGAATGTCTGGAAGTAATTACGTCTGGGCGGGTAGACTTTCAGCTGCGCCAAACAAGCGAGGACTTAGACAGCTTAGACTATGTTCATTCATAATTATAATTATTCCCATTCGATACTAATTCGTCGATTCTTTTTCGACAAATAAGTTTAGGTCATAAGAAATAGCAAGCAACTGCCTGAAATACCTACCTTCCTAAAATACGCTTAAAAGATGATACAAAACAAAGAACATCAAAACGAAACAAGGTGAAAAATATCGTCAATCAGATAAAAACACCATAAACCAAAAACTTTACGCTACAAACTTTATCGCGAACTAACTTCGGCCGTCACCAAACAAAACCACAAAAGTCGAAATAAATTTTTCGTATTCACAGTGGCGTGCAACGGAAGAACGAAACTCATTTAAGATTCCGACAGCTCAAATATCACCAACACGAGACAGTAACAAAATGGTAACAAAGTTACGAAGTTTAGTTCGCTGGCGGTCCGCGGGGCGGCGCGAACATCCGTGCCCGCGCGCGGTTCGGAAGCGACTGAAGGAGTGAAATTTTCAGCACTTTGCCGCACTTTGAGACTCTTGATTCTACGCGCTATCGCTCTGCTAGCCAGCTTTTAGCCGCTCCTAAGTAACTTTCTGAAAGGCCTTATCTTTAAACCATTTGCTGAGGAGCCTGGAGAATGAACACTTCAACGTATACCCCTGTTGAGTGATTTGTATAGTGTCTTGGGAATAGTCCTATACTTAGGTAACTTTTTAGAACGCAGGTGTAGAGTTACAAAGAAAAATTTATTTGTGTACTCGTAGATGATATTTTGTAGAAAACTTGCAGAGTTTTCACCACAGGCCGGATATGAACCTGTGACTATCGACGCCTACCAACTGGGCCAACGCCTATTTGTACCTACTTAATTTTTAACCCGATACCTTCAGCACAAAATAGAGATTGCCCTAGCCAATACTTACTTTGTGCCTACAGGTTGTTAATTTAAATGCGTGCCTAGCTTCAGGGTAGGTTCAGTATCGATAAAGTATGTCGTAAAAATATCAGTCCCATTTTTTTTTTACTTCTCTGACATTTGATTCAAATGCCTGTAGGTATCTCAGCGGATATTCGTTCAATCTTAAAGTTATTTAGAGACGAAAGTACCTATTTGTATTTGTATGGGCACTCTCTAAACAACAACATCAAAAATCGATAAAAAAAAGGTTTTTACAAAAACTGAAAAAAAAAAAATTTTGACTGGGATTTTTTTCAATATTTTATACGGCATCCTTAATCGATACTTAACCTACCCTGAAGCTATTGCACGCATTTAAATTAACACAGCTTGTATAAATAGAGAGTCACCACTGACTACACAGGGTGTAAAATTAAATGTTTGCCATAGCTTCAGGGTAGATAGAGGATGCCGTAAAAACTTCGAGCAACTCATCTTCCGTCCCGTTCCGGCCCCGTAAAAAATATTGAAAGAATTATTCAATTTATTATTAACCAAAGCCTGCTGTTTATTATTCAGCCTCTAAACAAATAGTCTACCAATCAGGCCGGTAGTAAAATCCAATTACGGCTCAATTATTCGTAGCACGCACGCGCCTGATGTAGACCCGATTAAAATAAACGCCAGACCTGGTTAAACTTTTGCCCAGACTGGATTAGTAGGCGCTCCAATATAAACAATGAAACTTATCACCAGCTGGACCTGCTGGAAGCTTTCCCAAAAGTTAGCACAAAAGTAGGTACTAGCAATTGACAGCTGGGCAAAGGTCTTCGATAGACCTCCGCCGATGAAATAAGCCTGGAAAAAATAAAACGTCTCGCCAATCAGCTAAATAAAAGACTTCTACACTTCTTTCTATGAGTATCTTATTATACCATGTTTCTATGTACCTACACATACCTACCTAAACATAGGTACACACATCACAACTTTTTTTCTTGCGGGGTAGGCAGAGCGTTCGAAGTCGTACATTATCTACGGTCATTATCGCCAAGCTAGTTAGACTAATATTCAAGGGACATTTCAGGAAAACCCGAACACCTAAACCTTTGTAATAAATAGTTAAGGTAGAATAAAAATTGGTTTCTACAAACTGGCTAATAACAAACACTGTGCCTACCTTAATGTAAGCACTAAAGTTTCACAAAATCAGTATGGAAAGGAAGTCATATTTTCTTACAACATGTGCGTATTTTCAAAAATCTCTGATTTTAGAAACTATTATTGTTGTCAGCCTGTTGCCTAAAATTGCAATATTCATCAACCCTCAAATCCCTTAGTCGCTTCTTACGAAACCCAAGGGTAAGATATGGGGAGATGCTATTCTAAGCCCGCACCACACGCCATTCACGTTCTTCAGGTATAAAAATGGTAAAATAGCTAAAAAAAAACAGTTAAAGCGTGTCGTATTGCTACGAGGCGGGCGTAGGTTCTGTTACGTAAACAAAAGCGTAACGTAACGTAATGCGACGCTGTATTTGTGTGGGAATAAGGTGGAATTTCGTATTTTCCTAACGGATGAATTATGGATGCGATAAAATTTCGCAGCAACGGACGTCAAATGTGATACGCGCCCTAAAGAATCAAATAAATTATAACAATCTCATCGTAGGTCATCGATTACAGGTGAGCGATGTAGTGCCCTAATAGGTCCTAGCACCATAATAATTGAATTTGATACGTTTTTAGGGTTCCGTAGTCTACTAGAAACCCTTATCATTTCGCCAAGTCTGTCTGTCTGTCTGTATGCCGCGCCCTCATAACCTCGTGAGTTTTAAAGCTATCGGCATCAAATTTGGTGTGAAGATAGATCGTGCTGACCCAAATTTAGAAATGTTGAGAAAAAATATTTTAAATGTTTTTTGCACCCCCTTCCCATACCATGTGACAGGGGGGCAAAAATTTTTTTTTCCTGTGATATTGACCAAGGTATCGTTGAATAGGTCTTTTAAAATTTAATGGAGGTTTCTTTGAAACAAACTCTCTAAAATGTTTCTGTCTCGAGACATTTGCTTTTAAAAGAGGCGTTTTTAAGCCATAATTTGTTCCAGCTGTAACGCTAAAAATTTGGAAAAAATATGGAATATAGTTCTTAATATAAAGTTACCATGAAAACTATAACGAATACTGTAACACTTAAGATGAATGAAATATTAAAGTTTTTCAATTTGCGGTTGGTAACCATACAGCTGCAAACAAACCAGCAACAAAATTAACTTTGTAACGCTGCAAGACCTGATATTTAAACGTTAACTACGAAACCCTATTTGTGAGTGTGTCTAATACGCTCTTGGCCGCTTTTTTTTCTAAATAAGGTAGGGCCGCATTTATCTGCTATCTCACCTATTTGTGAGTGACAATGCTGACGATCTTGGAGCATGCTTGCCTATGCTTACGTACAGTTAAAACAAACTGTTGTTGTTAATCTATTAAGGCTACTACTTCCAGAAGCTAACGCCTAGTCATTATGGGCCATAAGAATTCGTTTTCCCTTGTCTTGCCTAAAAGCTGGTCGAGTACATTTGCTAATAGAACTTTTTCTAGACCTACCGACTTTCTCTTATGGAGTTGACAGAGTGTTATCTAATGTAATGGCCAAGCGTGGTGAGTATGGCAATACCCCCCGATTAGGAGAGGTCCATAATTATCTAGGAGCAGATGTCGCGGCTGTTTCGTTTGCATTAAAATGAAAAATTAAAAAACCGCATCAAAATCCGTTGCGTGGGTTAGGAGGAGATGAGTTAGCATATTCCACGACTTGCAGAGACAGACGCACAAAGCGACTTCATTTTATACCTATGTGGCGGCGCGCATGCGCCCCACATGCCAAGTCCTCAGCTGCCTAGCAACTGTATAGCAAGCTACGTCACACTGTCAGAGAAGACTAGCCAATCAGAAGACGAAGCCTGAAACGCGGTATCGAAGTGTTTCCGCCGATCGCTATAAATACAACTTGCAAACATGTCCGGTTGGAACAGTCGTTCCCCTGGTCACAACTCACCTGACCAGGCGGGTTGCAACCCTTTTCCCTCCTCCGTCGTCATTCGACCTACTGGTCTCATCACTCCTCCTAAACTGGTGACCCCGACGTGATCAACAGCGACGACGTGACGGACATCGCCAACCCTCATCAACGGAGCCAGACGTCATCATCATCAGCAACCACTGCAGTCACAGCTTCTCTCCAGCACCTCTGCGGCATCATTCCTGTCTCCACATGTCATCGACGCTTCGAAGACCTGGAGCCAGCATCAGCACCTGCACGGCCTTCAGCAGCTGACACTGTTCGAGTAACTACCTCCAGTATCCTGCTCGCCTCTGCATACCTGCTCGCCGCAACGCCTCGCCAGACTGCAGCACCAAACAAACATGACGTCACCACTCCACCGGACATCAGCTCAACTTGGACTGCTTAACCTCAGCGCATCATCAAGCCACTTGGTCATCGGCATTCATCGCAGTACCAGTATTGGATCTACAGTACGACATGTGCTCTATCCTCGGTCGGCACTCAAGCATCTCAGTGTCTACAGCAGCCACGACTGTCGACACACTCCAGCGTGCAGCCTGCTCTACCACTGCTACATGCCTGCTAGCCTCACCGCCTGACTGCACGATGAAGCATCTCTGCCTCAAGACATCAATGGCTGAACAGCGTCTTCGACACTCCAAAAAGGGGGAGTGATGTGGCGGCGCGCATGCGCCCCACATGCCAAGTCCTCAGCTGCCTAGCAACTGTATAGCAAGCTACGTCACACTGTCAGAGAAGACTAGCCAATCAGAAGACGAAGCCTGAAACGCGGTATCGAAGTGTTTCCGCCGATCGCTATAAATACAACTTGCAAACATGTCCGGTTGGAACAGTCGTTCCCCTGGTCACAACTCACCTGACCAGGCGGGTTGCAACCCTTTTCCCTCCTCCGTCGTCATTCGACCTACTGGTCTCATCACTCCTCCTAAACCTAGATATATTAAGTGTAAGTACTAGCACATCATTAGGTAGGTAGGTATACCAGTAAGTATACAACAAATAGGTAGTGTATAATCTAACACAATGTAATTATTCCATACCTACTGTATCGATTCGATTGGATACTAGACCAATGATGATTAGCTGATTACAATTTTATGGTAACGGCTAGTTAATACAAATACTAACATGTCGCTATGATATGAAAGGATGTAGGTACCTATATTACTACATTATTATGAGGATGTAATAAAATAAGAGCTAATAAGTATTTTATAGGGTCAACCAGCCTGAACAACTTTCCCAAAGAAACATGAAATATGAAATAAAATGATGACTTCCTACACTACTAATTAATTCATTTTTCAAAATCAACTATTTTTTAAGGGAAGACCACAAATTTTAAACCATCTGCCTCAGAAGGAGGGTTATGTTTTTCAGTAATTTTTTATACCATACATAAGCTAAGGGCCTAAAATCTATGATATCTTATCATTTGTATGTAGATGTGATTCTATACTATTTTACAATATTTCATACACAAATACCTACCTACATACAACTTGGACGAAAAATATTTGTTGTCTTGTCTTGTCAATCTTGTCATATCCCATATCCTAATACGTAAGTAATATGAATAAATATGTAGAAACATATAAATATGACGATGTAAAATTGGGCGGAACATCTTAGCTTGTCCAAGCTATGGTCTAAGCTATAATACGAAATTCATATCATAATATGACAATGCAATGCAATGCAATTCAAATCATAATAGGTATGCCAAATTATTAAAACGGCGCGCGGGGCGCCCAACTAGGTAATGTAAAAAATGTATGATGTCATATTATGCCATGTACAAACAATTTGAATTAATGGTAGGCAAGGGGTCTGATGATATGGTACGCCCTTGGGTATGCCACACTAAGTTACCTTCCTTACCTACCTAGGTACCTATACTATACATACAGTCCCAAACATTACAATCAGTAATGTACGCGCGTGATGACGTGCATGTATATACGAGCTGCATACGCAGTGTGCTCTGCCCTTAACTCAAGTAAAACCTGATAAAGACGCGTCAGGAAGGAAGCCGCTTCCACAAAGACAAGGGCGTTAATTTGGCATATGTCACGGGCACTGAGATGAATCAACTCTCAATGGTTTAAGGAAAAACATTCATTTTGTACTGTTCGGGCATATTTGGACTGTTTGGGGTCTTGCCCACAGGAAATTGTCGTTTTTAGGTACAAAGTTAGGTTTACTATAACATTTAGCACCCTCCTTTCCTTAAACTTTCGCGTTCACATTAGGCAATGACTTATACAAAATATTCGTTACCGCGATACATTTTTAATTCAATTGTCCGATAGATATATCGGCTAGTTTCTGTTTTCAAGTAGGTACATAATGTTGGTATTGGTACCTACCTTACCTACTTACTTTATTTACAGAAAGTGCACTTTCGCAGGCTCTACCAAAATACTAAATCAAAACTTACCAGGAAGGTATTTTAATGCAAAGCTGGGTGCTCACTGCTTCATAAAATATAATATCTACTCTACTAACTACGAATAATGCCGTGTGGTGCCGGCTTTGAATAGCATTACCCCATTATCTTTCCCGTGAGTGTCGTAAGGACTAAGGGAATTGAGAGTTGATTTTGATGTATTGCAATTTTAGGCGACAGGCTGATAACCTGTTACTATGGTGATACAGAACTGAATGACTCTCAAACTTTTGTCAGACGTGATGTAAATTGCCGTTTTATACAGTCGTTTACCTACGCTCTGCTTACTCTGCTAGGGTGAGTAAAATGTACGTATATCTAATCTACTGACATCTTTATGTTATGAATGATAGATCATTTACCTAGAGCCGGGCAAATCAGTAGCAAATTGAAAACTACTCTCATATTGTTTGGTCACCTTGTACTTGAGACTAGGTACATATACAATGCACCATCTTAAAGTGATATACCGCTAAGAGTTGTATTAAGTAAGCAACCTTGACTATAATAGATGAATTACAGTTAGACGTACGTTACATAAATAAACAAATAACATTATTCCATAAGAAATGTACAGTTTTATTTGCACTTTGCCCTATGTATGCTATTCTATATACCATACTTATGCCAATAATAAATAAAAAATGCTTCCTTATCTATTAGATTACATAAATATAGTTTTTATTTGCCATTTTTTTTTCTTTACTTTATTCTTATCACAACAAGTTAATAGAACTAAAATTAATTAGTTCTAAAAAACGTATAAAATCTTGTATGTATCAAATGTACGTAAACAAACAGGTCCCATAAAGAAAAATAAACGCTCTGATATTTTTTTATAATAAAAGCTTAAGTGGATATCTGAGTGATGTCTGTTTTCGGCCTTTTCATACAAACGTATTCCTCTGTTGTCGTCCCAAATATATATTTAATTTTGACCTAGCTACTACTATTTACCTACGGTTACATTTAATTAACTACAAATCTCTTAAGGGTGAAAATAGTAAGAAAATTTGGACCTCCCATACTAAGTGACACATTTTTTCAACATTTTTGTATGGGAGGTCCTAATTTTTTTTTTTTTCATATTTCGAAAAAAAGTTTCTAAAAAAGTTGTTCAGTTTTGTGAGTAGATCACACCCTTAAGAGATTTGTACTTAATTAAATGTAACCCTATATATAGGTAAGCCCAAGGTAAGCCCCTATCAATGAAAAAGAAAACTGCTCCTATGATCTTAATTTTTTTTTATATTGAAATGGAAGCATGCCTGTAGTAGGCCTTAATGTTTTTTTTTTAAATACAGCTCTACATGCTTTCTTCGGGAAGAAAAGAAAACAGGGGCATACGTTATACCTAGTATAAAAAACTCCGAGACCACGAGCGCTCTTAAAATCCGGATACTGCTACGGTTGACGAGCAAAATTAGAATTTTATTATTAGGCTCTTTTGAACCTGTCGATTTTCCTTATCCGTAATAACAAGCAAACGGGTTAAAACGTTATTTTTGTAAAACGGGTATGATTTGGTTAGATATATAGGGTGTTAATGTAAATGCGTGCTATAGCTTCATGGCAGGTCAAGTATCGACACCTAAAGGAAGCCGTAAAAAATATTAAAAAATATCCTTGCTTTTTTTTTTGGTCTAAGCCGTAGTTTTATTCAAATGCCTATATCTCAGCCAAGATTTGTTCAAACTCACAAAACAAGTTAATAATTAGACGTAACAGCAACAATATCGCAAAATTTCGACTGAGTCAAAAACAAAATACCAGGAATTTAATTTCAATATTTTTACCCTGCAGCTATGCCATGCATTTTAATTGACACCCTGCATTCTGCCTTCAATACAAAATTGATGATCTGCATGGGAAGTTAGGTACATTTTTTTATGTTAAAGGGTCACATGCTGAAGACCCTTTGCAACGTATCAACAGACTAAAAAATCAAAGAATATTATTGCAACAATCATTATTCATTAATTTATTATTTGTAACAAACAGCAATAAAATGATCACAACAATATTTTTTTAATGTAAAAAGTACCTACCTAGTTACAGGGCGTGTTTGTTTCATTCTTTCTTTTTGTGTAAGACAGTTAAATGACCCGATGAACCCTGATATCAGTTTTCAACCGCCTACTTCAAGTTGCCGGCCTCTGACATGGTTGTGTAACGACCACCGTCTAAGTAATCATTGACAGCAACCGGGATCGACGTGCCCTCCGAAGCACGGAACCACCTTTCTTTTTGGTCAATCACGTGGTTTAGTTCAGCCTGTGGTTCAGCTTGCAATGTTCTAACCATACTGGGAGCCAATTCACAAAGTGAATCAACTTTGTGTGATTGTGAGTGACCCACGAATCTTGTTCAGTTCCATGTTTTAGTTGCCATATTCTACACCTACATATATATCATTGGCCATACCACGAACACTCAGTACCTATCCTACCAGCCAATAAAAAAAAACTTAAGATATTCGAAACAGTGCCTATTTTTTGGCAACATTTTATACTTCCCAATGTAGTTATTGTAAAGTTCGATGTCTGACAGAAATCTGGTTAAGAAAAGATTCGCGTGAAGATCAAGGTGCGCATACGCACACGACGGCATAAATATGACTTCGATTGTTGACGCGACACAGTAGGTGCTGAGCTCTGGGCGCTCGTCCATTGGCACATCGGAAAACAATCACCTGTAATTGGCTACGTATTTTTTAAATTAAGAATATTTTGGATATTCGAATTTCGAGCACAGCACAATGCTGTCAGTGTACGGTCTAGTGTTCCTTGCGTTCGTCTGCAGCAGCAATGGCGAGGACGCAAAACTTCGTAAGTTGTTTTATCCCTTTTATTTTTTGGATTTGATTGCAATAGGTACTTTATTAAGAGAGTTATTAAGAGAACGGGATGAAAGTGAGCAAGAAATGTTAGATATCATTAATAAAAATCAACAATTCAAGAGTGAAATGGCAGATATGTACCATAAGTTGGTAGACGTAACAGGTGAGAGGGACCAGCTTCAAAGAATAGTGGATAACTTTGACCGGGACGGGAATGCGTTTGAAGACACCTTGAGACGTATCACTGCCCTGGAATACGAATTACGCGATGCACACAAGGAAATTACCTTATTAAATGCGACGATCCAAGACCTGAAGTCTGCACAAAGTGCAGTTACCACCCAGTCCCTGTTCGAGGAGCTGGTCGCTCCTACAGTTGCGGTTTCTTCCATCTCACTCACCCAGCACCAATCGGTCGAGACTACTGAGGAACAAGTAGTCGAAACTATTGACCTCACAACGTGTGACAGTCCATTCAATAACTCACACATAACTTCTGTGTCTTATAGCAAGAAAAACAAAGAAAATTGTTAAACTTAGAAATTTTATAAAGAAAACGCAATCACTAATTAGGCGTAATAATAATATACTATTTTGCAATAATTCAAATTGTAATAAGGAACGTACTGAATTGATTAACGATATAAAATCTTGCACCTCAACATTAGAACAAAATAGGAAAATTATGAGCGCGACACACAGCGCCTCCAGTCGGAAATGTCGGCTTTGAAACGATCCTTAGAACACATTTCTATTAAATATGATTCAGCGCGTAAAGAAATAAAGGAGCATGTGCTGGCTATGAACAGTTTGTTGAGTCGTGTAAATACAATAGTAGCAATACTCAATCTTTGACAAACAATCAATGCGATTGTAATAAAACTTCAACAAGCTCATCCCTGCCGGCCGTGTGTCCCGAGCCCGCGTTATCACCTCGCGTCTGTACAGATACACAGCTGACTGGAGCGCGGTCGGTGTGTGCGTCGGCCGCCGCGGTCCCCGGCACCGCGCCGGTCTCGCGGCCGGAGCCGGTGGCGGCGACGCGGCCCCCGCTTGCGACTAATGATAAGGACGATTCCTTATCACGCGCACAAATTGTTATGTTTAGCGATGAATTTGGTAAAAACATGGGCTTACAACTTGGTCAGTGCATGGGTCAGGCAGTAATTAATCATTGCATGCCTGGCGCCGATTTTTCTACACTCATAAATACAGTGTTGGCATCACAATTTAATGAAAATTCAATTGTTATTATATTTAGTGGCAGAAGGGGGAATGCAACTAGAAAAGACTTTGGTTTATTTTCAAACAAATTGTATATAATGGAAAATGTCAAACAAGTGATTTTCTTTGCTTTTCCTACAGCCAAAAATGACTAACTTAGAAAATAATACTCGACATTGGTGTAACAATTACTTACATACTTTGACATGTCGCAATCCTGACAAATTTCATTTTATTGATACTAATATTTTTATTGGAAAATATTTTAATGTAACAAAGGATAGATATTATCTATCTAAAGTTTATAAACGACAGATAGCAGAGTTACTATCTTATTCTTTTAAAAATTTAGCCAATTTGTTGGCTAACCAGACAACTGCTTCTATTGAGCAGAATAGCAATACTAACCTTATAACCTTGGAATCGGTTCCAAGTACTTTAAATTAATTCCTAAGACAACAGAGAGTAACTCTGGCATAACTTCGACTTCTATGTCACTTACTAGCCTAAGTCAGTCTATCTTGCTGAAACAAAGTTTAAAAAATAATGATAATAAAAATTGTACGAATAATAATAAAAATCGAAATAGCCGTATTTTAAAGATTGTACACCAAAACATTGAAGGCATGATAAGTAAGGAATTAGAAATTGAACTATTCATGAACTGCCTTAATATTGATATACTTTGTGTAACTGAACATTGGCTTAGAGATTATCAGCTCATGTTCAGTTTTAGTAATCACCAGGTAGTAAGTTCGTTCAACAGATCAAAAGCAATACGCGGCGGCTCGTTAATATTACTTAAGAACGAGCTTAAATACAAAGAACGCACTGACATCGTGAACCTATCCGTTGAGCGAACTATTGAAATAGCCTGTGTGGAACTCGAGCATATTATCATAATGAGCGTATACAGTCCACCTGATGCTGAATATGATTCCTTCGAAAAAGTTATGGAGGAAGCTTTAAATAAAGTAATAAAATCAAACAAAGGAATTATTGTCTGTGGAGATTTCAATGTAAATATTCTTGAAAACTCTAGTATCAGTAAGAGGTTTCAATCACTATTTCTATGTTACAATCTCGTACATCTTATTTCGGTGCCTACAAGAATCACGGCCACTTCAGCCAGATGCATAGATAATATTTTACAAATATTAAAGCCGAAGACGCGTCTGTTATAAACAAATTAAGCTCTGACCATACTGGTCAGCTAGCTACTTTCAAAATTAACATTGAAAAGGCACCTAAACAAGATATTACATGTGTACCGGTAAACGAAAGTAGGTTAAATCGTTACAGAGAAAATATCATACAAAAATTACCTGAATTACAATATGATGAAAATCCAAATAAATTATATAACTCAGTATTTAGTCTTGCCAAAGCAGAATATGACAATGTATTTAAATCCAAAAAAATTAAAGTTAACACAAAATTATTATTCAGTGATTGGGCCACGATAGGAATTCATAGAAGTAGAGAAAAATTGTACGATCTGTATGATGAAAGGTCATATAATAAATCAAAATCTTTTGCTGAATATGTAAAACGTTATTCAAAAACTTTTAAGCAGGTTTGTACAGTAGCTAAGTCTAACTTCATAAAAAATAATATTAAAAATAGCACCAACGTAACAAAAACCACTTGGAAATTTGTCAATAACGAAACTGGAAAATCTAAACGACGTAACGAAAATTTTAAACTCATGATAAATAATGAAATAAAAAATACAAATTCAGAAGTAGCTCAAGCTTTTGAAAACTTTTTTACCGATATTCCAGTTTTGACTACCAAATCATTAAATTCATGCCCCGATCTCGCTGAATCTGTTCTGAAAGAAAATGTAGGCCTTTGTGACAAGTATTTTAGATTCCGCCATGTCAGTAATATAGAAATTATCAAAGTATTTAAAACTTTACAAATGAAAAGACTTCAGATCTTCACGGTCTTTCTGTTAAGATTATAAGTTCTATAATTGATTGTATCGCCCCATGTCTAGCATGTATATTTAATGAATGTGTTGACAGTGGCGAGTTTCCTGACTTGATGAAGCATAGCAAAGTTATTCCGCTGTTTAAAGCCGGTAGTACTACTGACCCCACTAATTTTAGACCTATATCTATTCTACCAACACTTAGTAAAATTTTTGAAAAAGTTATTCTAAATCAATTACAAGGACATTTTTATCGTAATAACTTGATGCATTTACAGCAATTTGGTTTCACACGGGGTCGTTCTACTACTCACGCAGGTGTTGACCTCATCAACCATATAATCGATGCCTGGGAGGAATCTCAAGATGCAATAGGTGTATTTTGTGATTTGTCCAAAGCGTTTGATTGTGTCCATCATGAAACTCTTGTCAGGAAGCTAAGTCACTACGGCGTAAAAGATCAGGCTCTTAGTCTTTTGGAATCATATCTGAACAACAGAATCCAAAAGGTTGAGGTCAATGGTGAAAGATCATCAGGATCTAACATAAGCATGGGCGTCCCACAAGGTTCGATTCTTGGTCCTTTCCTGTTTCTTGTATACATTAATGATTTACCTTATCTTGTTAAAGAAAAACATGATATAGTTTTGTTCGCCGACGATACCTCATTACTTTTTAGAGTAAAGAGGCAACAACTCAACTATGACGACGTGAACAACGCTATAATCGAAGTAGTTAATTGGTTTACAGTAAATAACCTGCTATTGAATGAAAAGAAAACTAAATGTGTAAAATTTGTATTACCAAACGTCAAACCGAGCTCCACAATTATTAAGGTAAAGGATGAAAAGTTGAACCTTGCCGACTCAACAGTGTTTTTAGGTATAACTTTGGACGCCTCGCTCCAATGGGGGCCACATATTGAGAAATTGTCGAAGAGACTGAGTTCAGCAGCATACGCAATTAAAAAAATAAGATATCTCACTGATGTAGATACTGCTAGACTAGTTTACTTTAGTTACTTCCACTGCTTAATGTCTTATGGTTTATTATTATGGGGCCATGCTGCGGATGTAAAAAACATTTTTGTTCTGCAAAACGGGCTGTTCGAGCAATTTATAAATTAGGGCCTCAGGACTCCTTAAGTAAAAATTTAAGGAGATCAACATATTAACATTAGTGTCACAATATATTTATGAAAATTTAGTGTATGTTAAAGCCAATATTGACACTTTCAAGAAAAATTGTGATCGACATAATTTTAATACTAGAAATAAAGACAAACTAGCTGCGCACATAAGTAGGCTTAGTAAAGTAAGCAAATCGTTTAAGGGAAATTGTATACGCTTTTATAACAAGCTTCCAAAACATATTCAAGACTTACCATTAAATAAATTTAAACCAGTAATAAAACAAAAACTGTACAAGAAAGGTTATTATGATATTTCAGATTATATGCAAGATAAATCTCCATGGGAGTAGTTTTCCAATGTTTAAAATAAATTTCACAGACGAATCAGTTAGAATTATCTACTGTAATTTATTATTATTTCATTATTGATTCAGCCGTTTTTGGCTTTTTACTGTTTATTTATTTTTAAAACTTAGCTAGGATAGCATAGGGTCTAATCGATTGTAAATTTAGAATAGGAGCACTTCTGGGCAGGTTTTTGGGGGGTTTTCCTGTCCAGGGGGTCCGGCTAATTATAAGCATGTAACTTTTTTGTTTTATGTTATCTGAATTTAATTCTATTTACATGCCGTGTGGTTAGCCTGGCCAGCCCCGAGGCAGTGCCTTTATTTTTATTTTTTTATCCCGCCCGAGCCGCGTCTACACTAGGACCGCAAAATTGTTATAAGAAAAAGAAAATTGTGTCATTCAATTTTCTTTTTTTTACAATGACTTATCATTATTTTGTAATGACTATCAATAAGTGATATTTTTTGTATCCAACATTGAATAAATATATTTCATTAATTTCACTCTTTGCCACAGATTTTGATTATTTTTGGGGCTATTTTTGTTTTCCACGACAGAAGGTTTAAATTAAAATATGAGGTACGTGAAATACCTATCTATACAGGGTGTAAGAGACGGTGTACCGAAAACTTTGCAGGCGTGATGAGAACATGAAACTGAACAACTTTTACTATGGAGACAGAAGTGGGAAAGGTGAAAAAAAATTTCACCTCCCATACAAAATTCGCGATCAGCTAACTGACATTGTTAAAAAAAAACTATTACCACCATACGTCCCATGGGGAAAATTGTTCAGTTTCATGGTCTAAGCACGCCTGCCAAGTTTTATTATTGAAAAAAATGCAAATGATGAACGAACTTGTGCAACATTCAAAACTTCTAGTACTTAGTTCAGTAGGTAGGAATAAACTCTTTAAACTCTATTTTATGAAGATTTAACGGAAGAAAAATCAAAAATCTTAAATTACTAATAGACATAGCTAGGTAATTCGATACGGAAGTACCTACAATAAAATATAATAAAACAAAAAAGTTAGTTGAAAAGAATCTTTTCTCTTCAGTCACAAATTGCACGCGGGGCGCCTACCTATATCATAGATGACTCAATCAGTACTAGGTACTTAGGTATATAGCGACGATTTTTACGCTTATCTACCGACTTTAACAATTGGAAATAACTAGGTATAATCTCAGGGGATTGTAACTAAGATGGTTGGTTCCAACGTCATATTTCTTGGATAAAAATATTCTCAGAATCATAGGTATGACGTTCTTGTATCAGATTTTGCTGTTTTGTAATTCTTATACTTTGATAGTAGCAACCCTGGCTATGTAACAAGTGACAATCGCAAAAAAGTGAATAGATTCGATCTTCTAATGAATGAGAAATGAGCTTAGAAATGAGGGAAGTTTTTCAGTTTAACGGGTAGATTTATCTCTTTAAATATCGGTCCCCTGTGGGAAATCAATAGAAAGCCTATGGCAACTGAAAAGTAGTAACAAAATTTTCTATCAAAAGAAAAGTACTTAGTCCCAAAGTTCATTTACATAGCTCCTACAATTAGTTTCTAAATCTATACCTACAAATAAAGTATTTACCTAGTTGAGATATCTAATGTTATCATCATCATAGGTACATCTCTAAACTAATGGTATTCCACATCAGTCAGTTAACCAGTAACATGAAGAAAATATACTAGGAGAGGCACTCTACAAAAAAAAGTACCTATCTAATTCGTACATTTATGATTTATAGCAATAGTATTTTTCCTCCTTGCCAGTGAAGCAGAATTTAGACGTTAGGTCCTAAATACTTAGTTCATAATGAGCTTCAAGAAAACTGAATGAAATCCAGAAAAATCTAGAAATAATATTTAACGCATAGCTATTAATTTTCTATTTACGTAAATAAAGCCAAATTAGCTACTAATTGATTGCTTTTTAAAGATTGCAATCATAATACTAATGTGTTCTTCCGTAAACATTAGCATAAACATGATTCATTGTTTTACTTACTTGCATAATAAGTGTAATAATAATGATAAACAATGAGGCAGAGCAGAAGTGTATAATTTTTTGTAAACGGCTATAATCATTTAAACTATTTATTACCTTTATCATCTTAACACCATGATTGTTTTATCTGTTGCTAATACTTATCTACCTAATAAATTAGTTTAAGTAAGTTACCAATATACCGAACCTACAATACGGTTGTCTGAATAGGCCATATTTGACAGCTAACAAAATCACATTAACGCTATGACATAAGGTCTATTTCTCTTTGTTGACAGTTCTTCTAGTAGGTATGGGTTTAATAGCTGTCAAATATGGCATATTCCAACGGCCGTACTTCAGGTAAATTTATATACCGATTTTTTAATTGTTTTTTGTTACAACTAATAAGTATTTGAGTACCTATTACTTAGGTTTTCGTAAGAATAAGCTTTCCAACCCTAGCGAATTTGAAGAGTTAGGTACTATCCAAGTACTTAAATTAATGAACGGACTGTAGAGAAACCCAGGATTAGCCCGTACGTTAGGGTTAACAATAAAGCACCGAAATTATTTTACTACACGATACAACTAAGACCCTTTTATCCCTAGTATCCCTGGATTCAGCCCTGTTGTACCTACTATCGGTCTCTGCTCTTTTCATGTGGGTTACCGTGTCGTCCATTTACGCGATAAACCCTGGTGTCAGAGTTTTCAACCGCCTACTACAAGTAGCAAGTCTCTGACATGGTTGTGTAACGATAACCTTCTTAGTCATAGACAGAACCGGGATCGAAAGCCTGACGTGCCCTCCGAATCACGGAACCATCTTTCTTTTCGTACAACCATGTGGTTCGGCCTGCAATTTCCTAACCAGACTGGGTAGTGGGTACCCTACGGCAAGGGTGCAACAATGATTAGCGTACTAATTGCACATTAGGTACGAATTACAATTAGATGATGTTAATTTTAGATAAGATTCTTTCTGGGAAAAATAAAGTCCATGTCCAGATTTTAATGTAATATTTGGCCTATTAACCAAATTGCATGCAGTTTATTTTAATAAAATAAACCAAAACCCTCAGATGAAGGTTTTCCATACTTCCGTGCCAAAACCTTATCAGATGGTAGATATGTCCTCTTAAATAATGTTCCTCGTGCTTGAAATAAATACATATTTTCCATCATTACATCTCCATCCCAGTCATTTGTAACGAGAAACACAAATTCACACAGAAAAACTTCATTACAGGCTAAATAACAAATTCTAAACATCAGTGGTTGCAATTGCAACTTGAACAAAACACGTGTATACTATCAATCACCTATAGATTGAGTAATAATAGTTACCTACATTACAACCATGAGATCTTTATTTTCTAGTTTCAAGATGCTGTTATAATACTTACTGTGTTTTTATAATCTTGTTTATCTACCTAAAAAAAACTCTTGTTTGTTGTTGTTTTAATAGAACAACTTTTATCGTTAGTCATGATTAAATTGCCGGTTACACTTCTTTTATGATGGTAATTAGTCTCTTACTTGGTTACCTACGTAATGTAAAACTCGTGTCTTTTGTCCAAATCCGAAAATGTTATAAAAAGTTCCCCATTCTACGTATACTAAGCCTACTACGTTTTACAAAATATTTCGAGTGAAAATTTTAACAGGAAAATCCATAGTCTCTTTTTCGACAATATCATAGTTTAATATTTAAATGTTATAAATACAGGCTAGGCTATGTTCTGGTACGTGTAAGTACCTAGGTAAATGAATAAACGTAAAAACTATTTCCGTAGGAAAGCAAATAATGGCAAAAAAAAAAAAACAATACAAAAGTAGGCGCGGAAAACAAGTTTCATAGGTATAGTACATTACGTCACAGGCCGAGTATATAGCAATTTCTGGTCGAGTGGCATTGGAAGGCCGAGACGAAGTCGAGGCCTTCTAAAGTAAACGAGACCAGAAATTGTTATTTCGGCCGAGGTTTGTATAGTGCTTTTCTCCAATTTGCAAGGAAACAAATATTTAAATCGTGATAAAATTGACACTTTGTAACTTTTAAAGTTCGCAAAGCGTTGGCGCTGGTTTTGCTTACGTTCCGTTTCATAAAGAATGCGCGGGAAATTCACATTCAGCCTTCAAACTTCAAACAAATTGTGTTCCATAAAACACCTAATCACGAAAGTGTGAAGTTTAAGAACCCTTTTATTTCCGGCCTAGTCCGGCAATTTCTATTACAGTCCTCTGCGCCTTGACTACATAAATGAGCCCATTGACGTATTCTTTTTTTAAAGTAATGAAGCTATTTCCGAGCAAATTGGAGAAATAGTACATTACGTCACAGGCCGAGTATATAGCAATTTCTGGTCGAGTGGCATTGGAAGGCCGAGACGAAGTCGAGGCCTTCTAAAGTAAACGAGACCAGAAATTGTTATTTCGGCCGCGGATTGTATAGTGCTTTTCTCCAATTTGCAAGGAAACATAAATAATAAACATTTAAATCGTGACAAAATTGACACTTCACAACTTCTAAAGTTCGCAAAGCGCATGCGCTGGTTTTGCTTACGTTCCGTTTCATAAAGAATGCGCGGGAAATTCACATTCAGCCTTCAAACTTCAAACAAATTGTGATCTATAAAACACCTAATCACGAAAGTGTGAAGTTAAAGAACCTTTTCTTTACCGGCCTAGTCCGGCAATTTCTATTACAGTCCTCTGCGCCTTGACAACATAAATGAGCCCATTGACGTATTCTTTTTTTAAAGTAATGAAGCCATTTCCGAGCAAATTGGAGAAAAAAATATTTTACGTAAAGTTACGACCGTAGCATAAACCAGTATATCTACGGCTACGGAGCTATTAAATTTAATCGTAGCTCGTAGTATGTTAATTATTCGTCAACTTTGTAAGTCATTTTTATTTATCATCATTTTCATTTCACGTGAATCTGAGGTGAAATCACGACACCAATTAATAACCTTAGCATGTGAATCACCTCACCTCGCTACTTTGTAAGTCGCAGAAGTAAGTAAGTTCATTGGTAGGTTAAGTTTCCTTACAATGCGACAATGAAATTGATCTCTTGAAATCGCAACTCTCTTTATAATAAAACCAAAATATAAGTCGTATCAACACAGGCCAAAACTATCACAGGAAAAAAATGGCTCCCCAGGCCATAGCAATGAATTCATCATTGACCTCATACGTCTGTGTCAGACGATTTATTCAGTGTCTGAAGCAAGATCTTTCATGGCTGTATAAGCCGATACGGGAGCGGTATGGCTTTTTGCACGCTCTCCACAGACACTGCGTTGCCTGGGACGCAATTATGGAAAACGCAGGGCTGCCCAGGACCTGCGCCACCCTCTTGGCCTTCCTGGCTGACTCCACAGGAACGACGGGTCGATACGTGCGGAGCCAGGTCGACTGCAGGAGTCTGCCGCACGATTTAGTGCCAGTCACTCGTGCCTGCCGGAGACCCCGTTCCGGGTTTGTGTGTGGAGTTTTTCTTCTCCAGGACCCTGATCCGCTTGGGTCGGATTTATCCCTCGGTCGCCTCTTACGACCCCCACAGGAAGAGAAGGGGTGGTGCTATTCTACTCTGCCGGCACCGCAATGAATTATGATGATAATAAGTCGATATATGTATTAGGTACTATAACTACTGATGTGCCGTTGCCGGCAACTTTGGCAACATTGGGAACTTTGCCGTCAATATTGCCTCAACTGGAAATTTTAGGGAATATTGCCAAAATATGCTATAAAACTTTACGTAAGTTTTGTTATATGATACCTCGCAGTGTGCTTTATCGTAAGTGCCAGTCCATAACAACCAAAACATTTCGAATGACCAATATTGCCAAAGTTGCCGGCAATATTGCCAAATTTGTTGGCAATATTCCCGGGAATTTTGGCAACTTTGCTTTTAAGTTCACAAACTTAAAATAGTTTTTGAATATAAAAATATCGAAAAAATGCGAGTAGGACTCACGCACGAAGGGTATCGTACCATTACGAATAAAAATGTCATAAAAATCAAGTTTGTTGTATTGGAGCCCCCTTAAATGTTAATTATATTCTGGTTTTAAGTATTCATTGTTACAGTGAAAAGAGTCATAGAGTCATTCGGGGTAACTGGGCGCACTTTTGTCTTTACACCGCCGTAGCAAAAAAAGTATGACAGCTAGGAGCACAAACTTGAGTGTTTTGGGTGGGGCATTTATCTGGCTATAATAAATAATAGACACGATTACAGTAGGTTCATTACTTTTTTTGCTATAACGCGTTTTAAGGAAAAAATCGGAATGCGCTCACTTGACCCCAATTGCGGGTAAGTGAGCGCAGCTCTGTGGGGTAAGTGTGCGCTATGGAAACGAGTAGGATGGTTGATGACAAAATTTATTAAAAATATAATTTCGGGGTACAAGGCTGATACTAAAATTAAAATAAAATAATATTTATGAAAACTACGCATATTAATAATTTAATTTAAACAGCTTTGTTCGACAAAACATGCGCTCACTTACCCGCGCACACTTGCCCCACGAGCATAATTTTGAAAATAACGTTTGCCGGATTTCAATTTCAAAGCCAGTTCAAAATATTTTTTATCCCATATCTGCTAAAATATGCACATTTACAAATGAAATAGAATTTACCGTGTTTGGATCAACGGCCGTTATGCAGCAATGTTTTCTAATACACTAAAATGTTTCGATTTAACTGCCATTTTTGCTTTTTTATAAAAATATCCTTGACGGTAAGCCACGCTGTCCAAACGATAGTTGAAACTAATTGGTGACTATATCGCCACAAATTAACCTGAAGACACACCCCACCCCCCGCATCCCGTTTCCGAGATATAAGCGATGCGCTCACTTACCCACTGCGATCACTTACCCCAAATGACTCTACATGTTCTGTGAACATTTCATCTCCCTTACTATAGCTGTTCAAAAGATAGAGCCTTTGGACTGCAAAATCGAGTACGTTAAACACGTTTTTTGTATGGTAGCTCCCCTTATTTAATTTTTATTTACTTTATAGTATTTGTTGTCATAGCGGCAACGGAAATACGGAGTCTGTGAAAATTATTATCTCTCTAACTATCACAGTTCATAAGATAAATAAAGTCTGATGACAGACAGATGGACGGATGGGTGGACAGAGAGACAGACAGCGAAATTACAGTAATAGGGTCCCATTTTACCCTTAAAGCAGCTAAAAACCTCAATATTTTCTCACTAGCTAGGCCGTTAAACCTTGAAAGTGCCAGAACGAGTTGGTCTGGAACGTCTTTTCGCATCACATCATCATGCTTTTCACGCGTTAATAGCCCTGTCACGAGAGAAGCATCGCCTAGCTTGTTGGTGCCCGTCAGATGCTAGTTATAAGACTTATAAGCTTTTATAGTAGGTTAAAACATATCATGTAATCCTGGCAATATTGCCAAAGTTGCCGGCAACATTGGAAATTTACCGGCAATATTGCCTTGGCAAAGTTCCCGGCAGCGGCAATATTGCCGCAGGCACATCACTAGCTATAACTAAGTATTTTTGAAGAGAAACTCTTTTTCCGTTAAGACACTCTATCTATTATATTGCATGTCCTAATATTTCATTGCCCACTTGTTGCCCACTTGGGATCGCTGAAACTGTTAAATGGAAAATGTTCTAAAATGTTTCATTTAACAACGGAATTTTTTGTCCATAGCTTCATACATCCATCCATGCGACATGGACTCGCCGAAATTCAACGAATGCCTCAAGGAAGCAATAGAAACGACACTGCCCTACTTCACCAAAGGAATCAAAGAGATGGGAGTGCCGTCTCTGGATCCTGTGCATCTTGACGACATCCGCATTGACGGCAATGGCCTGCAGCTCAACTTCACGCAAGCAGCCATGCATGGGCTCAGCAACAGCGTGCTTACACATTTGAAGTAAGTGTTTCATCCCTAATTACTACGATACTTAAGTACTAAAGGGTCCAAGAGATGGGAGTGCCGTCTCTGGATCCTGTGCATCTTGACGACATCCGCATCGACGGCAATGGCCTGCAGATCAACTTCACGCAAGCAGCCATGCATGGGCTCAGCAACAGCGTGCTTACACATTTGAAGTAAGTGTTTCATCCCTTACTGAAGGTATCAAAGAGATGGGAGTGTCATCTCTGGATCCTGTGCATCTTGACGACATCCGCATCGACGGCAATGGTCTACAGCTCAACTTCACGCAAGCAGCTATGCATGGGCTCAGCAACAGCGTGCTTACGCATTTGAAGTAAGTGTTTCATCCCGAATTCTTAAGACACTTGGGATAAAAGGGCTAAATCAGATGGGAGTGCCGTCTCTGGATCCTGTGCATCTTGACGACATCCGCATCGACGGCAATGGCCTGCAGCTCAACTTCACGCAAGCAGCCATGCACGGGCTCAGCAACAGCATGCTTACACATTTGAAGTAAGTGTTTCATCCCTTATTCCTACGACACTGAAGTACAAAAAGGATCAAGAGATGGGAGTGTCATCTCTGGATCCAGTGCATCTTGACGACATCCGCATCGACGGCAATGGCCTGCAGCTCAACTTCACGCAAGCAGCCATGCATGGGCTTAGCAACAGCGTGCTTACACATTTGAAGTAAGTGTTTCTTTATCCCTTACTCTTAAGACACTTGGGATAAAAGGGATCAAAGAGATGGGAGTGTCATCTCTGGATCCTGTGCATCTTGACGACATCCGCATCGACGGCAATGGCCTGCAGCTCAACTTCACGCAAGCAGCCATGCATGGGCTTAGCAACAGCGTGCTTACACATTTGAAGTAAGTGTTTCATCCCTAATTCTTAAGACACTTTGGATAAAAGGGATCAAAGAGATGGGAGTGCCGTCTCTGGATCCTGTGCATCTTGACGACATCCGCATCGACGGCAATGGCCTGCAGCTCAACTTCACGCAAGCAGCCATGCATGGGCTTAGCAACAGCGTGCTTACACATTTGAAGTAAGTGTTTCATCCCTAATTCCTACACGACACTGAAGTACGAAAGGGATCAAAGAGATGGGAGTACCGTCTCTGGATCCTGTGCATCTCGATGACATCTAGGTATATCGACGGCAAAGGCTTGTTGCATAACTTTACGGAAGTCGCCATCTACTTACAAGTTTGAAAAAGTGTACAGTAAATTAGTACCTAAGTAAGTAAAAACACTTTTTGGCACATTTAAAACGCACATAACTGGAAAACGTAAACTAAAAATGCGCAATGTCGGCCTTATCGCTGCAAGACGAGACTACCTTTGGGTGGAGGAAAAGTCATAAAAAAAGAACAGGAAATAGTTCATCACTTCAAAGATATCTTTTTAGAAAAATTATGATCATGGTATGATACCTAAGCAGGATAGCGACAGGCCTACATTTTACTACATAAGCTGCCATACAAAATAATTATAGCTATAATTAGACACTACTTACTAGGTAGCTTATAAAAACCTACTTAATTATCTGCAAATGAACTCTTCCTCAAGTCATGACTGGACAGGAAGTACAAATTAAAAAGACAAAAAACCGATCGTGGCCTTTTGAAAACGAATCAAAAGCTTATAAGTAAACAAGTTTTACTGCCAGTCATTCAACTTAGTATACATCCAAGTGCATCTCTAAGGTCACGGTTGGGTATTCGCGAATGCACTTACAGATTAAGATAAAGGTGTTTCTCGTATCGTGTCTTGTTTATTATACTAAAAAACCGGCCAAGAGCGTGTCAGACACGCTCACAAATAGGGTTTCGTAGTCAACGTTTAAATATCAGGTTTTCAGCATTACAAACTTAATTTTGTTGCTGGTTTGTTAGCAGCAGTATGATGACCAACCGCAAATAGAAAAACTCATTTTTTTCTGAAATCTTTAAAGGTACAATATCCGTTATAGTTTTCATTGTAATTTCAGATTGTAAGCTACATTCCATATTTATTTCAAATTTTTAGCGTTTATACTTTAGAAGTTACAGCTGGAACAAATTATGGGTCAAAAACGCCCTTTTTAAAAGCAAATATCTCGTGACAGAAACATTTTAGTGACTTTGTTTCAAAGAAACCTCACCTTAGTTTGATTACAAGACCTATTCGACGATACCCTAATCAATATTACAGAAGAAAAAAAAAAAATTTGCCCCCCTTTCACTTGTATGGGAGGGGGTCCAAAAAACATTTAAAATATTTTTTTCTTAACATTTCTATATTTGGGTCAATACGATCTATCTTCTCACCAAATTTCATGTCGATAGCTCTAAAACTGACGAAGATATGAGGGCGCGGCATACAGACAGACAGACAGACAGACAGACAGACAGACAGACAGACAGACAGACAGACAGACAGACAGACAGACAGACATGACGAAACTATAAGGGTTTCTAGTAGACTACGAAACCCTAAAAATGAATAAAATACTTATTTTAGCCATTTTAGCCTTGCTAGAATACCAAAATTTTATCGAGCCTTGGTACAGTGGGTACAGTAATCAATAATCATGATCAATCTACCAGGATTTTATTTAATGCACTCTCAGTGCTATATTATTATTCTCATAAATCAAAATAAGAAATTGATTAAGCAATCAGCTTCATCATATGGTTTGAATTCCTACTGTAATATGGACGAACCAGGTAGAAAAGTTGTAAATACTTTCTACAGATCTGATGTCGCTAGATCTTCGCTTGGAGACGAGTACCACATGGTGCATCAATATCTCAGTGGCAGTGCGGTGGGGCGTTTACCCATGCGGCCCGGGTTCGATCTCCGGTCGATGCGAGATTTTTTTTTCCTGTTTCTTACATTCATTTATAATAATCATGATCTCTGAAGATCTCATGAGCAAACTTGCCATTCCCATGGGAAAGCCAAAAAATACAGCTGCGGGTGATACCGCGGGGCGAAAATCTAGTTTATTCTGTTTACTGTATACAAGTACGTAAACAAACCGGAGATGGGTAGCAGTAAATACTGGATTTATAGAGATAAATCACTGTAATCATGAAACTCGTTCGTGTCTCCATATGTATCATCAAACTACTGTACCTAGAATCCTACTTATCCGGTTTATAACGTGTAATCAAGTTAACCAGAATTACTTAACACGTCAACACATATTTTGTTTGTAGACAAACTGGCTGGCTCTTATTTTTACTTATAAACTAGTTTTCTTGATATGTGATCATGTTAAGGGTCAAACTCTAAACTCGTAAAAAAATATGCAAACCTCAACGTGCTATTTCTGTATTCTGTAGCAATAAGTAGCTTATGGTACATTTTAAATGTTAACATTAATTTTGTAAGTATAACTAGATAGGTAAGTATGTAGAGCTTTTCTTCAAAGATTGGTTTACGTATTGTATAAACAATTTAATTCAGACAATCAGTTGACTATTTAAGAATAGACTAGCTAATAAAATAAAGCAAGCACTCTACCGACTAAAGCAAAGATAGAAGAATACCGTAATACCGGACTTCTTTGAAGTATAGAAGAATACCGTAATGGAATCATCACACACAGTCTTTACCATTAACAAATTTTAGTTGTAGAAAGTGTAATACGTGTGGTTATACCACTCGTTGCATATTTCCGTACCTACACGCCTGAAATAGATAGACATCTTTAGATTCTACTCATCAGAACTAATTTCACTCAAAAATAATTGTATAATTTCCAAACACCGTCCGTATAAGGGTGATATAAGGGCCATTTCTCTAGTGCGACCCAGAGCACATGTCACCATTATGTTTGATTAGGGCTCCCCCAGACCAGCGACACTATGCCCACAGATGAGCGACACTCCGCCGCCTGCGACAGGTGTCGGCGACTGTCGCAGATTGTCGAATGACAGACGGAGACAGTTCGTAACAGCAATCGACGACGCTAGTTTAGACAACTGAAATGATTTTCATTTAACATTCTTCGGCCTGTCGCAGGCGTTGTGTTAAATGAAAATCGTTTCAGTTGTGTGCTGATGATGGCATGTCAGTTAGATGGTTTTGGTACTTTTGCATTCTGCTAATAGTATTTAGTATAGATAATCACAGTGGCAATAGTGGCTTAGTATGACAGTTTAGTGTCGCTAGCATTACAATAGCTAAAATATAGTAGATTCGGGAAATTGGGTATTTGTCGTTCGTCTGCGGGAAAAGTCTGGTATAAAAGGTACTCTGTGAGTCTGGTCTGTGGATAACCTTAGGTGACTGCCGTAGCCATGTGTGTGTGTATGTAGGTAGTTTACGTCATGAAACGATCGGTCCAAGACGTGACTGGTGTTCATTAATCACGGATAATCAGATACAAAGGGATCGCTGCCCTAAAGGCATATAAATCACGATTCTGGGAACCATTTCCTCCGCAAATTTTTACCTAATTATCCCGTACCTACATTGCTCACTTTCTGACGAGCAAAGAAGAACAGACAGGATATCTACAGCTATCATTATTGTCAGGGAATTCGGGGAAATAAATGTATAGTTCGCGGCTCTTAAAGAAATTAGGTAAGTAACGCATTTTATTATTTTTGTGTTTAGATGCCTGTTATGATGTTCAATACCTTAAAAAAGGAGACCCTCCCCACGACCGCATCCCCCTTTTCCTTTATTTGTGACAAAAAATTGTGTTTTTTTTTGTTTCTTCAAAATTATGCGTTAACTATAATACCTACCTACTTAGTTACAAAAAGTGTCAATGAATACCTTATGGTTGTAATAAATAACATTATACTTACAGGAGTCTCAGAATTTGCTAAATAAGTAACCTGTCAGAATCGAGACTATTCCGTGTCCAAACTAAAAATGTAGAGGGACTATCAATTACCCATTTGCCGATTGGGGTGATGCCAATGGTTTTTAAACACACATGTGTATGAAAGGAATGCGTTACGGATGCTATTAAAATACGCAGCAATGGACGTCGAATCATCATGGTTTTCACCAACTATCGTAACTGCTTTCAGCAGGCTTCAGATGATTAGCAGCGATAAAGAAAATTGAGAGGAGTGACATGAAACAACTTAATTATTATGAATGCTTATTAAATTTACTATTAAAATAATTTTGTAGAGCCGAGATACTTTACACAATTTTTTTATCGCTGCCAATCTGATGCCTCCTGAAAACAGATACCTACGATAGGTTGAAATGTAATAAAATAACCGCCGCCATAAAGAATTAAATCAAACTAGTAAACACGCATCATTTATCATTATCATCATTAACTTTTTTGTACCATCGGAAACAATCAGTGCAATAATATCACAATACGATTTACTTATCTAAGTTCTCAATAATCGATGAACATTGTATGCTAATGATGTCTAAGCATGCTTGCTTATACCACTTGCTATGATTTAAGTAGACCCATAAACATTACTTAGTAAATAAGTGCCCAGGTTTTATCCACGTGTAGGTAGTAGGTACTGAAAAACAGCAGGTTAGTCATAAATAAGTATAAGTAGCTAGGTAATCATATCATAACAACAAATCTCTAAGTAGTAGGTAAGTACATAGGTAATGTGCCTACTTTTCTACTTATATGAACTTCTGTTGACTACTGACTATACTTAAATAACATTTGATGGGTCAGGTCAGGATCAAATCTTTTAACGTCGTATATACCTACCTAAGGTACAGAAAACATAAACAAGTCTACATTTACCTACGTAAGTAGATATAACTACCTACTCCAAATTAAGTTATTTTTTTAATGTATGAATTAGGTTCTTTTCAATCTGTGTTGTGTTGCCTGAAGTTTTCATAGAGTTGTCCAGTGCCACTAGCTGGTTCAACGCTTGACCGCGACAGAAGAACACAAAAGACTATGTGAAAATGTATCTACCTGCGAAACATTTAAATTTTTCACAACTCTACCTCGATTGTTTCAGAGTGGACATCGGCAAAGACGACGAGAAGTTTTCGCTGAGTTTCAAAAGCAACATGAGTCTGACTGCCAAATACGTGGTGGACGGACGCATTCTCATCCTACCTATCAAGGGAAAGGGCAACGCTACCATCCTAGCAGGTAAAGGGTTCTGTCAGTTCATGTACCTAGAGCCTTTGAAATAAAGCAACATGTGCCTGACTGCCAAGTACGTGGTGGACGGACGCATTCTCATTCTACCTATCAAGGGAAAGGGCAACGCTACCATCCTAGCAGGTAAATCTGCCAGTTCATGTAGGGCCTAGGAAATAAAGCAACATGAGCCTGACTGCCAACTGCCAAGTACGTGGTGGACGGACGCATTCTCATTCTACCTATCAAGGGAAAGGGCAACGCTACCATCCTAGCAGGTAAAGGGTTCTGTTAGTTCATGTACCTAGAGCCTTTGAAATAAAGCAACATGAGCCTGACTGCCAAGTACGTGGTGGACGGACGCATTCTCATTCTACCTATCAAGGGAAAGGGCAACGCTACCATCCTAGCAGGTAAATCTGCCAGTTCATGTAGGGCCTAGGAAATAAAGCAACATGAGCCTGACTGCCAACTGCCAAGTACGTGGTGGACGGACGCATTCTCATTCTACCTATCAAGGGAAAGGGCAACGCTACCATCCTAGCAGGTAAAGGGTTCTGTCAGTTCATGTAGGGCCTAGAAAATAAAGCAACATGAGCCTGACTGCCAAGTACGTGGTGGACGGACGCATTCTCATTCTCCCTATCAAGGGAAAGGGCAATGCTACAATCTTAGCAGGTAATTACTTGAGGTTACAGATACAAATTGCAACTATCCCATACGAGATAAGGAGACGTCAACGGCAACTAGAAACTAGAAATACGGTGGTTTCGTCTCGCGCCAAACCAAAACACAAGCCAAGTCTTAGCTAGGGTTATCTAACTTATCTCTACATACAAATACCCAAATCACGCCTGTACCCGTCATGAAATATGCAGAACGTCAACGGCCGTCAAAAATTTGACGTATGTTTCGTGCGACAAACTAAACAAAACACATAACAACCAAGTCTAGTGCTACCTACATATTACTTAGTAGGTAACTATTTCCTAATCTGAGCTACCTATTAGCTCGATTATTTCCACATCATTTCATGTATTGAAGATAAACAGTTAAAGAAAAACATGAGAACTTTTTATTTATAAGTCTCAATTGTAGCGAAATAATTACAACGTAAAACGCAATTTCTATGTAATCTTTATCAATTGTTAAGGAATAAACGTAATATGTAATTATAATCACAAAGGTTTATTCTATAGAAGTAATTAAAATCACACGTAGATAAAATCAGCATTAATACTCAATAACTGTAAATACTCCTAGATATAATCATTAAGACATCATCAATTGTTCAGTTTCATGGTCTGAGCACGCATGCAAAGTTTTCGGGTTTTCGTTACACCGTCCCTTACAGCCTGTATTAAGCCCTACTATAGGTAGGAATACCCTTTACAATAAATAAATAGGGGCATGCCTATGGTAGGCTTTGATTTAATAAAAAAATAACTATAGATCTACATGCATTATTCGGGAAGAAAACAGAAGAAGAGAAAAGAATGGGTAAGTGTGTATGAAAACGTCGAAAACCGGCATTATCCTCTCAAAATGTGCGAACAAAACTAAGAGTAGGTAAGTGTACCTACCGATTTCGATATTTGATCTACCTATAGGTAGGTACTTTAATCAATTGCTAAAAGCAGATAACATCTGTTTAAACTGTTTTTATCTAACAGTACCTATTATTACACTAATTTGAGTTGTGGTATATTCCTACAACGTGCTAAGTTTGTATGTTGATTTCCGCTAACTCTATTTACAATACCAAATTTTTGCGATTCTAATAAAATTACCTACGTTTAAAGCATTAAGCATTTGCTTAATTAAGTATATGTTAATTTTATTTGTAATGTTTAGGTAAACAAAGATTCTAAATAAACCGGTATGCATAAATTATAATTTTAATGTAAAATTGTAGTTTAAGTAGATTTAAATAAGCACCTATGCTATTTTTGGCATTTACTTCATCACTAAATTTAATTATCTAGTTGTTAACTCAAAATCCCAGTAAGGAAGCACTATTATTATATACAAGGTGTTCCAAAGGAAATACATTAAATTGGAGACGTTGTGTAGACCATCGTACCGAATAATTTTCATTATGGGGCCAAGTTATGAAAACCCCTCGTTTAGAAGTAATTAGCTACTAAAGTTTGTTAAATTTAATTGAGTCCCACATTATGAAAGAAGCTTTATTGATCATGACCTTTATTTATGTCATGTTGCCGTCTTGGAAAAACTTTTGAAATTACCGCCACAACTGTTACCAACGCAACGGTTTTGGCGGTAATTTAGTTGCCAAGGCAACAGTTGTGGCGTAGACCAAGGTCAAATGTCATGTTCGTCAAAAACTGACATAACTGACACTACAGACTCTACTTGGTTCTCTGATTGGCCCTTTGTCTTTGCGTCTCTATGGATGCTCTAAGTCAAAATAAGTTTTTAGTTTGAGGCGGCATTAAAATAAAATAACACCAAAGAAAGAGATCTTTTGTCTTAAGTTTTCGTTTAAATTTAAAACATAGACAACTATGTTCAAAACTTTTTCGAAGATTCATATCCAACAAGTTAAAAATGCAAGGTTGCAATCTTGGATAAGGGGTAATACATAATGGTTGTAGTAGATGTATGCATTTAGTTTGTATGAAAATTTTAACTTTTTAATTGTTAAGAATTCAAACTTGGTGCCATAATGGAAATTGTTCAGTACAATGGTCTACACAACGTCTCCAATTTAATGTATTTCCTTTGGAACACCTTGTATAACTGCTGGCGTAACTACTATCTACCGCTACTACTACTTACTTTACTTACTTTTATACTTACTTAGTCTAAAAGACCACGTGAATTAACTAAACTGATAAATAAGATATATAAGCTGAGTTTTACTTTAATCTTGGCAAAACAGTTATTGAGTTACTTTTGTGAAGACAATTGAGCTCTCGCTAACAAGCATAATTATTAAAAAACAAAACCTGACCCGAGGTAGTTTCAAACTAATATCCGCCATTTAAAATTTATTTATTTATGACATTTAATATTACTAGTGTCCCTCGCGCTAGCGGTTTGTGTTGTTGGGACTGGTACACGCATACTCTCAATCTAACCCTTCTGAGGCAGTCAGGTAAAAAGTAACAAAATAAGTACTTATTATTAATATACGGGGTGTTAGGGACGGTGTAACGAAAACTTTGCAGGCGTGCCCAGACCATGAAACTGAACAACTTTTACTATGGAGCCCTTGGAGGGAAACGAAAAACAATTTTCCGACCTCCCATACAAAGTCAGTCAGCTGATCGTGAATTTTGTATGGGAGGTCGGAATTTTTTTTTGTTTCCTACCATTGGCTCCATAGTAAAAGTTGTTCAGTTTGACGATGGTCTGATCATGCCTGCAAAGTTTTCGGTACACCGTCCCTAACACCTTGTATTTATTTTTCAAATTGTTTTGTTTTCCAGATAACGTGGAAGTGCAGATCGACAGCCGGCTGTCACACGTGAAGGACGCTAAGAAGCACACGCACTTCAAACTGATCACGCCGAGCTACAAGTACAACATTCAGAAGACCACGTTCACCTTCGAGAACTTGTTCAGCGGAAACAAGCAGCTGTGTAAGTTTACATACTATTTGAAAAACCCGATGAACCCTAGTGTCAGAGCCTTTCAAGAAGCACACTCACTTCAAACTGATCACGCCGAGCTACAAGTACAACATTCAGAAGACCACGTTCACCTTCGAGAACTTGTTCAGCGGGAACAAGCAGCTGTGTAAGTTTACCTACTATTTGAAAATCGTATTGTCTTCTTCTTCTTCGAGTCGTTCAACGACCCGATGAACCCTAGTGTCAGAGCCTTTCAAGAAGCACACGCACTTCAAACTGATCACGCCGAGCTACAAGTACAACATTCAGAAGACCACGTTCACCTTCGAGAACTTGTTCAGTGGGAACAAGCAGCTGTGTAAGTTTACCTACTATTTTAAATTTATCGTATTGTCTTCTTCGAGTCGTTCAACGACCCGATGAACCCTAGTGTCAGAGCCTTTCAAGAAGCACACGCACTTCAAACTGATCACGCCGAGCTACAAGTACAACATTCAGAAGACCACGTTCACCTTCGAGAACTTGTTCAGTGGAAACAAGCAGCTGTGTAAGTTTATTTATTATTTTAAATTTATCGTCTTCTTCTTCTTCGAGTCGTTCAACGACCCGATGAACCCTATTGTCACAGCTTTTCAATCGCCAAAGTGCTGTTCAAACTGTTTTATAACGGATCGTTTCAGCGCCACCCAAAGAGCTATCGATTTGGCAAAAAGATCAGGATTAAAAAATCTTAACTTTGCTATTGACAAATCGTTTTCCAATTAGGTAGCTTTACAAAAAAATCGGAAAATAACTAAATTTCAATCGGATCCTTTGCTTTTGTATAGTTATCCGGGTTGTAAATCAAAAGATCTACACTACTAGTCTAAAAAGATCGACACAACTACTCTAAGCTACCTACTACTACATTTAAAGTTCATGCTCAACCATAGTGTCATGTAATAACATAACCAGCCGAAGCGGGAGGCCAAGTTACGCTGGTCGCAAAACTTAGATACTCCCGCTTAGGCTGGTCATCATGACACTATGATTTTAAACTCTTTACCTACTACCTCATATTCCTAACTGTTATCCTGTTATTCCAGCGGACGCGACGCACCAATTCGCGAACCAGAACTGGAAGCAGCTGATGGACGATCTGGCACCACCTGTCATCAAGCAGATCGTCAGGACCTGCGTCAAGGCCATCAACAAGTTCTTCTCCAACGTCACCATCAAGGATATGGTCCTCAACTACAAGGATAATTAGACTGTGTGTGTAGGTAGATGAATCAAAGTGCCTCGATACGTTGTTTTTCATTGATCCATGTCGTTAAACATTCTTTACTGACGTAAAAGGGGTGTTTGTCAAAAAAAGTATCGGACTTCGTACAGTCAGAGTCAAAAGAGCATACCTAGGACCGCCTCAAATGGTTCAAAATATCTCTGAAACTACACAACTTTTGAAAATTATTTATTTTGTTGTCTATGCAGCTAGTTAAACTCTATACAAAACCGAAAAAAAAATTTACAAAAGTAATGTAGTTTCAGAGATATTTTGAACCATTTGAGGCGGTCCTAGGTATGCTCTTTTGACCCCGACTGTACAACGCCATCTTCCGGACATGCTGATCAGAAATTGCCAATCGCACTTCTATTTTCTTCAGGGCGCCCAAATGGCGTCCAAATAAAGTATAAGTCGCACAGATAAATAATGAACCCGAATGGGCAACACTGTAGTTTGCCTCGCTATAATATTATATGTCATATTATGAGCAGGATATAAACAATAATGTTGCCAATTCGGGTTCATTCTTTGTCTGCGCGACTTGTATTTAGTGCAAGCTTGAGTCTTGTTTGAGTGAACAAGCATGTAGACATGAAAAGCGTACGAGAAAGAATCAAGGTATATGGGTGATCTAGCCCCGTTTTTGGGATTAGACAGTTGTATTCCAGTATCAAAATCAAGATTCGTATTGTGATAATTTTTACTAAGTGTTTTTAAAACAGATATTATTATAATAAGAAATTGACTGTAAATAGGTATTCGTTGTAGTTAGTACACAGTATTTTTAGTAGATAAATAGAATAGGTGTACTTAGACAAATAGGAAAATAAACAAATATTTTTGTTAAAATATTGACTTTGTATTTTATTTACATCACAAACCACGTACCTTCTGGAAAACAATAAAGGAGTTACTTAATACTTTTCTTTAAAGAATTTTGGATATTAATTTAATTTTTCCCATGACTTTTCCAAATAGTTTTTCGACTTTGGCACGTCAATGAGAAACTGTTCAGGGCCACTTTATGGAGAAAAGAAATATAGATGGCGCGCTCCATGACCATGTAGAAATATGACGATATTTTATACAGTATGTAAAAAAATCAACTGCAAATATTTTAAGAGGTGAACTAGCCCATGAAACTGAACAACTTTCCCTAGGGAACATAGGTCTAAATACGAAAAAAAATCTTGGTCCTCCCATACAAATTGTACCAGTCGACTAAGTCAATTTGTATGGGAGGTCCAAATTTTTTTTTCATATTTCGACCTATGTTTCTTGGGGAAAGTTGTTCAGTTTCATGGGCTGGTTCACCCCTTAAAATATTTGCAGTTGATTTTTTTACACCTTGTATTATTCTTTTCAATAATATGGACCTGTACAGTCCCTCATTCCATCCGTTCAATAACATGCTGACTACGCAACGTTACTCAGGATATTTTATTACATTAGCAGCCTTATTGGTTTTTTGTCCTAGTCGCCACTCCAAACTCCGCTACCGTCACTTCCATACTATCGACTGAGCTCCCATCGCTTGGGCCATTACTGGTGGTACTTGTTCTAGCACTATTCCTGTTGGCAGACCACGCAGAGACATTGTCCAGGGCGATTTCGTCAGAGCCAGTAGACTGAGAGGATTTAATCGGCTTTCGCAAGTAGCCAGCCTTGTATAGAGCCGCTACGACCAAAGTTGAAGCCAATATGATGGCTCCAATCGACATGCCAGCGATGCCAGCCCGGCTGAGAGGGGCGCGGGATCCTGAAAAAACAAAGTAAGTCAATAAAACAGGAAAGCGACTTTACAGGATTTCGTATGAACATACCGTAGCGATTTCTCTGCAGGTCGAAACAATTTCAGATGTATGAATATGAACAATTTCATATGTCGAAAATAATTGCCGAATTTTGTAAGGGTGTCGGCCAGCCCTTGGATGTAGTCGGAAAAAATGCAAGGGATACTTATGTCCAGCAGTGGATATCCAAATGCTGTTGATGATAATGAATTACCACCTCTTTCTAAGTAGGTACTGCTCAATAGTGCTCCTCGCTAGTCCAAATACCAACGTCTTCTTCCATAATGCCTTTTATAGTCAACGCGCAGTACCGTAGTCCTTGAATAAGTAGCTATAATATGTAGTGGCACCGGATTGGACGGTTCTAGTGTGGCATCGGGACGGAAGGTACTAGAGGGCTATTGGGTCCGCAGGTTTTAGATTAGCATTGGCTCGCAATGTTCTAGAGTGGCACAGAGATCAGTGTTTGATTTGACTCAAAAAATTTCCCTATGCTGTTTATTGCATGAATAGATCAAGAAATGCATTAGAAATGCATGTAAGAAGGTCCCGCGTGTCCATTTCAAATACTTTTTTTTATAAAAAACATTTTGTATTTCGTGACCTTGAAGGGCAAAAACTATACAAAAAGCTTTGTAACCGTGTGTGATCATGTTAAATAATTTTTATTTATTCAATTTAATAAAGCATCTTTAGGCACATATTTCTCCGTTTTTATTTTCAGAATACCACTTATACTTACCGAGTTATGTACATTTTTTCATAATTTTGTTATAATTTTTTTTCTTCAAAAATACTCAAATGTGGGACTTGTGACTAGGACTGAAATATTGTTCTTAATAAGGTCTATTATTGACAAAAAAACCACGTTCCTACTTGGAAGCGTTTGGGAGTTACAGACTAAGGTCAAATTGTACATTTTAGGGTTGTCACTAAAGGTCACACAAATAAATTCACAGCGTAAATCATTTAACATTTTTTACGGGTGATTCAAATAATGTACTTGAACATTATAAGGAATATTGGTCCGGAAACGAATAAAATGTGTTATCTTCGTCTCACCTACTTTGATAAAATAGTAGTTTGCGTACTCAGGGATGGAAGTTATCAATTTTTTGACGCCCGAACGCAGTGAGGGCGGCAACTTTCCGAGGTTGCGATTGATCTTACACCCGCGGTACGCATACTACTTTACATAACGAATGGAAAATAAGTAAAATAAAGCGATAAATACAAAGAATGATCCATAAACGATTATTGTATCGTCTGGTAAGCAAATGCAAAATGGAACGTGATTTCATCGTAATTTTTACCTTTGTTGTCGTATTATTGTGTAGTAATTCGACAAAGTAATTTTTTGAGGTTGTAAAAATACAGATAAAAAATATTGTTCCTTCCACGCGTTTCCTTTTTTATCCGGTGTTCTTATTCAAGCGACACACAGTTCATACTGGCCAGTTCGAAATTTGAAATTAAATGTATTGAAACTGTTTCGATTCGGGATATCGATTTTAAATAATATTATCGAAAATCAAGCCAATAATAAAATTAGAATAGGTCTACTTTTATGATTCAATGGAGATTCTTTATTCAAATTTACTTTTAGAGGGGGGGTTTTGCCCTGACAAAAGTTGAACTTTCAGAGCAAGTGAGAGTATAGTATTCTTTGTTTCAGAGGCGGGTTTTTTGTCAGTTTTAGCCTGCTTTCAGAGCATGAGTTATGTCAAATTAATTTACATACAACTCAGGATAAATTCAATTCATTCTTCAGATGCTTTTTGATTTTCTGAATTTTCAGGATCATACAAATCATGTTCAGTTTCTAGTATTAACATGCAGTTTTCAAATTTTTTAAATGGGTCATCATCGTCCATAGGCGTTGATGGATCTTCGTTATCTACCCCTGAAAACTGCAAGTTTTCTTCCTGATATCTAGTTCTGTAGTGGGTATTATAGCAGTACATACTTCACTGGACGCTTCTAAGACCACAGCAACCGTTTCCAGACTTTGTGAAGCGCTGCGTACCTCATTGGACTTCGTTGAGTCTACAGCAACCGCCTTAAATTCAACTGGTATGTCGTCAATCATCAGTTTCTTCAAAAAAACACCATGTCTGTCCCTGAATCTCCTTTTATTATGATTGCATTTCTTGTATAAATCTGTACATTTTTGAATAAATGGGTAAATAACTTCACCTAAGTCTATTCTCTTCGCAAGGCGAGAGATCTTTGAGCTTTTGACCCATTTTTTGATAGAGAACAGACTTTATGTGACATGGTTGTAGATCATTAGGTGACCCGTTCTTTTTGTATTTTTTGCTTTCAGCGTAAAAGCACTCGAAAATCTCTAATCGTGTACAGTCTCCTTGCGTATTTGCGGTTACTTCCGGAGTTTGAGAAGTTCCGGCTGTGGCGCGATCCACAGCATCATCATTTGCCACTCGTGTACCAACATGAGGGTTGGCGCCCTCATGCCCCCCTAACATTAAGTCCTCCGGTCGGGGCCCGGATGGACATCCCTCAGCAGGTTGGGTAAGCCCCTGCTGAGGCAAAGTGGCGCCATGGGTCTGTTGCGGCTCCATGGTGCCTCGCCCCCGTTTCTCCAGTTCACATGTATGAGCATGGGGTTTCAGCATAAGCTTATCGAGGGCGGACCCCTTCCCATGCTACATGTAAACCTTCATCAAAAAAAATCCAAATGTAAAAAAAAAACAACTACATAATAATAAACACGCTAAGGTACCTGTCAAGAAATGTTTATTAATTGTGATCATGTTTTCAGATTAATATCTAAAAGTCCTCACTTCAAGTAAAATAGACATAATATATACATAATTATATATTTACGGTCACAAACATTAATACACTCACCGGCACAACTAATCGGCCACCAATCTGTAATGGTATATTTCATGTTGATTAGAAATATAAATATAAAAATATTTATTTATCTAATAAAATACGAAATGTAAATAGTAATAGATAATAATATAAATTAACTAATTTACAACTTATATTAACTGTAATTATCAATGTTATAAATATTAAAAAGTATTTCATGCTAATGCAGGTGGCCGATTAGTTGTGCCGGTGAGTATATATAAACACTTAAGTACTTTATTACACTCACCCGCCCGATGAAACTTGTACATAGGTACTTACTTTTATCATGCCGTGACGCCATGGGGCTAGTTTAACAAGGTACTAAAATTCAACAAAATATCTACGTAAATATTAGTGCAGGTAACAAAATAGCATAACAACACTAACATAAGAAAATAATTTAAAGGTTTGTAATAGTAGAAAAAATTACTAATTTTGGCCAAAATTAAAGGTCAAGTTGAGTGGCAACCCTGACCCAATATTTTGAAATTCAATAACTCGTAAACGCTTCCAAGTAGGAAGATGTTTTTTTTTATTAATGATAGGCCTAATTAAGGACAATCTTTCAGTCCTAGTCACAAGTCCCACATTTGAGTATTTTCGGAGAAAAAAAAATATAACAAAATTATCTACACTTCTACATCTACACTAATATAATAAAGAGGAAAACTTTGTTTGTTTTTTTGTTTGTTTGTTTGTTTTTTTGTATGTATGTAATCGATAAACTCCGAAACTACTGGACCGATTTCGAAAATTCTTTCACCATTAGAAAGCTACAACATTCCTGAGTAACATAGGCTACTTTTTACCACGGGAAAATTCCTCATTTCCACGGGAAAACGGTTAGCAGCAGGAAAATCGGGAAATACAGCGGATATTACCCAAATAAGCCAAACCGCTTTACCGATCTTCGTAAAATTTGGCACTGATATTACTAGCATAGTAAAGATGGACATGGACTACTTTTTGTCAGCCCTCGAGGATCTGGAGTACGAGTACCTGATGAAGACCACCAGCATCCCATCTAAACTATAAAAGATACGGTCATGGCTTCATAGAAAAGTTGTTCACCATGACGGGCCGCTTCTGCTGGCACATGGTCATCGAGGATCTGGAGTACCTGATGAAGACCACCAGCATCCCATCTAAACTATAAGAGATACGGCCATGGCTTCATAGAAAAAGTTGTGCATCATGACGGGCCGCTTCTGCTGGCACATGGTCATCGAGGATCTGGAGTGCATGATGAACATCACCAGCATCCCATCTAAACTATAAGAGATACGGTGATGGTTTATGCTGCCACATGGTCATCGAGGATATGGAGTACCCGATGTAGACCACCAGCATCCCATATAAACTATAAGAGATACGATAATGGCTTCAAAGTAAGAGTTATTCAGCATGACGGGCCGCTTCTGCTGGTAAATGGTCACGAGTCTGGAGTACCTGATGTAGACCACCAGCATCCCATATAAACTATAAGAGATACGGTAAAGCCTCAAAGTAAAAGTTATTCAGCATGACGGGCCACTTCTGCTGGCACATGGTCACGAGGTCTAGAGTACCTGATGTAGATCACCAGCATCCCATATAAACAATAAGAGATACGGTAATGGCTTCAAAGTAAAGTTATTCAGCATGACGGGCCACTTCTGCTGGCACATGGTCACGAGGTCTAGAGTACCTGATGTAGATCACCAGCATCCCATATAAACAATAAGAGATACGGTAATGGCTTCAAAGTAAAAGTTATTCAGCATGACGGGCCACTTCTGCTGGCACATGGTCACGAGGGTCTAGAGTACCTGATGTAGATCACCAGCATCCCATATAAACAATAAGAGATACGGTAATGGCTTCAAAGTAAAAGTTATTCAGCATGACGGGCTGCTGGATCGGAGTAATGGACTTTTTACTACGGGCAAAGATCCAATTTCTACGGGAAAACAGGTAAGTAGCAGCGGGTGAAACCGCTGGGCGGGCTGCTAGTGAAAAAATATACGTAACTCAGTAAGTATAAGTGATATTAAAATAAAAACGTGGAAATAAGATTTCCACGTTTTTATTTTCAGAATATCTATGTGCCTAAGGATGCTTTATTAAATTGTATAAATAAAAATTATATATCATGATCACACACGGTTACAAAGCTTTTTGAATATTTTTTGACCTTAAAGGTCACGCAATACAAAATGTTTTTTATAAAAAAAAGTATTTGAAATAGACACGCGGGACCTTCTTACATGCGTTTCTAATGCATTTCTTGATCTATTTATGCAATAAACAGCATAGGGAAATTTTTTGAGTCAAATCAAACACTGTGAGATGGTAGCACCGGTTCAGAAGGTTTTAGTGTGTCACCTGATCGGCAGGGTCCAGATTAGATATGTAGTAGAACCGGATTGGCAGGTTCTACTTGATTAGCACTGGGTCAGAAGGTTCTAGATTGGCACCGTGTCGGAAGGTTCAAGATTAGCACCGACTCGGAAAGTTTTAGATTGTCAGTGGGACATAAGTCTCTATACATACTTACTCACCACTACTCGTTAAGAACAACTCGATAGTGTCGGCTGCTTCACCATCCGCGTCGTTGATCAGCGCAGCGCAGTCGCCGTAGTCTACATTCTTGTTATAAGTAACTACAGTATTTAGAGTGGCTCAGTAAGGTTCTAGAGTGGCACCCAATTAATAAAGGTAGCACAGAGTCAGAAAGCAGCACCGGGTCTGGAGGTCCTAATGTGGCACCGGGTCGGAAGGTTTCAGAGTGGCACCGGATCGAAAGTTTCTAGGATCGCGCCGAGTCAGAAGGTTACAGGTCTGATGGTTCTAAGGAGGCACCCGGTCAAAAGCTTCTACACACAAAAGGTACACAAATACTCACCACCACTCGCTAAGTACAGCTCGATAGTATCGCTTGCTTCACCAGACGCGTCGTTGATCAGCGCAGCGCAAGTCCAAACACCGATATCTTCTTCCATAACGTCCTTGATAGTCAACGCGCAGTCGCCGTAGTCCATGAATAAGTAACTATAATATGTATTGGCACCGGAGTGGAAGGTCCTAGTGTGGCACCAGGTCGGAAGGTTCTAAAGTGGGACGGAGTCAGATTGTTCTAAAGTAGCACAGAGTTAGAAGGCAGCACCGGGTCAGAAGGTTTTAGTGTGTCACCTGGTCGGAAAGATCCAGATTAGATAGCACTGGGTCAGAAGGTTCTTGAGAGGCACCGGGTCGGAAGGTTCTAGAGTGGGACAGAGTCAGATTGTTAGTAGTAGTCCACATTCTTTTTGGCTATGAATAGGTAACTACAGAGTGACCTCGGCAGGTTCTAAAGTGGCACAGAGTCAGAAGGTAGCACTGGGTCAAAAGGTTTTAGTGTGTCACCGAGTCAGAATGTTCTAGACCACTACCAGGTCTGATGGTTATAGGGAGGCACCGGGTCAAAAGCTTCAAGGTACATAAGTACATTAAGTACTCACCAACACTAGCTAAGTACAGCTCGATAGTATCGCTGGCTTCAACAGCCGCGTCGTTGATCAGCGCAGCGCAAGTCCAAACACCGATGTCTTCTTCCATAACGCCCTTGATGGTCAACGCGCAGTCGCCGTAGTCCACATTCTTGTTGGTCATGAATAAGTAACTACAGTATTTCGATTGGCTCTGAGAAGTTCTAGAGTGGCACAGAGTCAAAAGGTTCTAAAGTAGCATCGAGTCAGAAGGTAGCACCGGGTCAGAAGGTTCTAGTGTGTCACCTGGCCGGAAAGATCCAGATTAGATAGCACTGGATCAGAAGATTTTGAAGTGGCACCGGATCTAAGGTTCTACACAAATACTCACCACCACTTGCTAAGTACAACTCGATAATGTCGGCTGCTTCGACAGACGCATCGTTGATCAGCGCAGCTACTACCAGGTCTGATGGTTCTAGGAAGGCATCGGGTCAAAAGCTTCTAGGTACATAAATACTCACCACCACTCGATAAGTACAGCTCGATAGTATCGCTGGCTTCAACGGACGCGTCGTTGATCAGCGCTGCGCAAGTCCAAACTCCGATGTCTTCTTCCGTAACGCCCTTGATAGTAAAAGCGCAGTCGCCGTAGTCTACATTCTTGTCGGCCATGTTCAAGTAACTACAGTATTTAGAGTGGCTCCGGAAGGATCTAGAGTGGCACAGAGTCAGAAGGTTCTAAAGTGGCACAGAGTCAGAAGGTAGCATCGGGTCGGAAGGTTCTTATGTGGCACCGCACCTGGTCGGAAGGTTTTAGAGTGGCACCGGATCGAAAGATTCTAGGATCGCGCCGAGTCAGAAGGTTCTAGACTACTGCCAGGTCTGATGGTTCTAGAGTGGCACCGGGTCAAAAGCTTCTAGCTACATAAATACTCACCACCACTCGCTAAGTACAACTCGATACTGTCGTTGGCTTCAACAGCCGCGTCGTTGATCAGCGCAGCGCAAGTCCAAACACCGATGTCTTCTTCCATAACGCCCTTGATAGTCAACGCGCAGTCGCCGTAGTAGTTACGTGAATAAGTAGCTATAATATTATGTAGTGGCAGTGGATTGGAGGTTCTAGTGTGGCATTGGGTCGGAAGGTTGTGAAGTAGCACAGAGTCAGAAGTTAGCACCGGGTCGGAAGGTTTTAGTGTGTCACCTGGTCGGAAGGATCCAGATTAGCAGATAGCACTGAATCAGAAGGTTCTGGAGTGGCACCGGGTCGTAAGGTTCTAGATTAATTAGCACCGAGACGGAAGGTTTTAGAATGTCAGCGGGTCAAAAGCTTCTAGGTAGGTACTTAAATACTCACCACCACTCGCTAAGTACAGCTCGATAGTATCGCTGGCTTCAACAGCCGCGTCGTTGATCAGCGCAGCGCAAGTCCAAACACCGATGTCTTCTTCCATAACGCCCTTGATAGTCAACGCGCAATCGCCGTAGTACATGAATAAGTTACTATAATATGTATGTAGAGTGGAAGGTACTAGAGGGCTATTGGGTCCGAAGGTTTTAGATTAGCATTGGGTCGGAAGGTTTTAGAGTGGCACTCAGTCAGAAGGTTCTAAAGTAGCACAGATTTACAAGGTAGCATCGGGTCAGAAGGTTTAAGTGTGTCACCTGGTCGGAAGAATCCAGATAAGATAGCAATGGATCAGAAGGTACTGGAGTGACACAAGGTTAAAGGCTCTACATAAATACTCACCACCACTCGCTAAGTACAACTCGATAGTATCGCTGGCTTCTACAGACGCGTCGTTGATCAGCGCAGCGCAAGTCCAAACACCGATGTCCTCGTCCATTACGCCCTTGATAGTCAACGCGCAGTCGCGTAGTACATGAATAAGTAGCTATAATATGTAGTGGCAGTGGAAGGTCCTAGTGTGGCACCAGGTCGGAAGGTTCTAAAGTGGGACGGAGTCAGATTGTTCTACAGTGGCACAGAGTTAGAAGGTAGCACCGGGTCAGAAGGTTTTAGTGTGTCACCTGGTCAGAAAGATCCAGATTAGATAGCACTGGATCAGAAGGTTCTAGAGTGGCACCGGATCGAAATCTCTACACATATACTCACTATTACTTGCTAAGTACAGCTCGATAGTATCGCTGGCTTCTACAGCCGCGTCGTTGATCAGCGCAGCGCAAGTCCACACACCGATGTCTTCTTCCATAACGCCCTTGATAGTCAACGCGCAGTCGCCGTAGTCCACATTCTTGTCGGCCATGAAGAAGAAACGCTCCAGGATTGGACTGTAAAAACCAGCCAGTTATTAAAATTTAGCACTCTAAATATGGCTACGATACACGTTCAGATAAATTCAGACAGTTGCTACAATACATAATGCGAGCGTAGCGGCTCGACATTTCACGTTAATTTGAAAGCAGTGCGTAAAACTATAAAACACCTGCTCATCGTTAATAGTAGTTTATGCAACTGCCTAATAATGAGAGGCTTTAGGATGTGATAATAGCTTGACACGAGCATTCTAAAGCCTAATTATATGCAGTTGCATGCCCTATTTTATCTACACTCTACAAGAAAAACTATGAAAAATAATTCAAACCTTCGCACTGCACTATGACGATTGCAAGCCTATCTACTGAACCACCAACTGAACGACTTTTGTACATAAGTAACTTTTTAACTAAACGTTAAAATGGAGGCTCATAAAAACTGAACAACTTTTAAAATTAAAAAGCATTTATCGGTGAATTTTAATTCGAAAAATGATATGAAGCGAAGATTTAATAATAAACAAGTCCTCATAATTTCAAGTGTCGTCCCGCCCGGGTGACACTTGTCTTATTTCATTTGACTTACTGTTGGCCAGTGTCAAATTGGAACAGATTACAATTTAGTACGCGGGTCAATTCGTTTAATTTTTTTTCAAATACTAGAAATCGAGTTACTTTATGTAGCTGCCAGTAGTATGAAAGTTTTTTTTTAATGGCTGTATATTCGGTATATTCATAATGCAGTTCATTACGTTCGTACTTTCGGTTCTGTAAATCGAATATTACGAAATGAGTGTAAATAAAATTATTGAGAGAACACTACGCAACATTTACAAAAGCAATACGCATTTATTGCAAGCTGTATGAGCTCGACGGTGAAATAAGTAATAGGGTCTACGGGTCTACTCTGTGCTACACCAACAAAAAATATTAGAAACAAAACAAGCAACAAAAAAAGCAAAAACAAAAAAAAAACAGAATTTCTTATGTTTTTCTACCCACCTCTCTTCAGTCACCGTAGAATCGATTCGGAAACCCAAACCAGACGGCGACAAGAACCTGCAGTAATCCAAAGGCTTATTCCCGTTCGCAGTATGGCAGTACAGATGCACTGTGTCTCCATCGTAAGTAGCAATTCTCGGTCTGTTCGCAGCTAAGGGACCAGTTACACGCACTTCCACTTTTTTCGTTACTTCCAGCCCCAAGGTGTCACTAGGACCCATGTGACAGGTCCAAAGACCGGTTTCCTCGTTTGTGGCGTGACTGAAGGTGATTCCGCAATCGCCTACTTGCAGATTTTCTCCCGTGTACCTGTGAGACGAAAACCAGTTATAATACGCATCTGATCTAAACATGTGCTTTATCTTACCATCCAACTATAGTTACAGGAAAGTAAAAACCAGTTTCACGTGTAACATCATTAACTTCGTCGCAGCATAAAATGATGATGGCAAAAGTAGGTAGAGTAGACACTTTACATTATTTTCAAACTCTTTCCTCGACCGTTCCACCTTGATCTAGGTAATAGGAAGCGAAAGCGGAAGTTTCTTTAATGTGTATGTGCCAGTGGTCGAGCCTACCTAAATATGAGGAAACAGAATCCTCAATAATTCATAATTCATAATTCAATAATTTATTTCTTAGTAGGAATTTACAAGATTCTCTTTAAGAAAGTCACATTCTAATTCAAACTTAAAAAAGAGAAATTTTCTAATGCAAAAATTTTCTCTTTTTTATTACAATTTGTGTTCCTACTCTATACGCGGCTCGGGCGGGATAAAAAAATAAAAATAAAGGCACTGCCTCGGGGCTGGCCAGGCTAACCACACAGCATGTAACTTTATGCCTCAGTAAATGACAAGTAAATGGAATTAAATTCTTTCAATATTTTAAAAAGGTGTTCCATGTGTATAGTTAGCCGGACCCCCTGGACAGGAAAACCCCCCAAAAACCTGCCCAGAAGTGCACCTATTCTAAAGTTGACAATATTTTAGGCCCTATGTGACCCTAGCTAAGTTAGAAAATATATTAATAGTATAATAGTAATAGCCAAAAACGGCTCAACAAAATAAAAATAATATTACAGTAGATTATTCTAACTGTTTCGTCTTTAAAATATACTTTAAACATACGAGCAATAAAATAACATAAAAAAGTAAATTTACAGTAAATGTAAAAAATACATGTCAAAAATTTAAGAATAATAAGTATGAAATGTCAAATTTAACCACTATAGGTACATGTCAATTTGCATATCATAAAAGTATAAGTTTATTTTTAAATAATGCCTATCTCTTGCATTGTGTTGGAGCAACTGTTGCTACTAACCAGACATCTTTGTCTTTCAGATAATGTTCAGTATTGTAATACGCTTTCGAACATAAAGTATTCTTTATTTTAATTTTAAATTGCCTACCATTTAACTTTAAAATTTCCTCTGGAATTTTATTATAGTAGCGTACACAGTTACCCATAAATGATTTACTGATCTTACTTAATCTGGTTTGTGGCGGTACAATTTTATTTTTATTTCTTGTATTACGACAATGAATATCACAGTTTCTTAAATAGAAACTGGAATTCTTACGTACATACATTATATTGTCAAATATGTACTGCGAAGGAAGCGTAAGAATGCCAATTTCCTTAAACAATTCTCGTAGGGATTCATGACTTCGAAGTTTATATATTGCTCTTATAGCCCTTTTCTGTAACACAAAGATAGTTTCAATGTTAGCGGCTTGACCCCATAACAATAATCCGTAGGACATTATGCTGTGAAAGTAACTAAAATACACAAGCCTGGCTGTAGCAACATCGGTCAATTGTCGAATTTTTCGAACAGCGTATGCCGCTGAGCTAAGTTTACTAGCCAGTGCTAGTATATGTGGATCCCATTGAACGGTTGCGTCGAGTGTAATCCCTAAGAAAACCGTTTCAGTTACATAATTAAGCTTTTCATTGTTTAGAACAACATCGTGTTTAATACTTTTACATTAGGCAAAGAGAATTTAATACATTTAGTTTTTAGAATTCAGCACTAAATTGTTTGACGTAAACCATTTATGAACCTGATCAAGTGCGCCATATACTTCGTCAATATTTACAGCCTTTCTATCCACTTTAAATATTAAAGAAGTATCATCAGCAAAAAGCACTATCTTGGCTAGATTCTGTACCATGAACGGCAAGTCGTTTATGTATACTAAAAATAGAAACGGTCCTAAAATTGATCCTTGCGGTACACCAATTTTGACGGCAGATCCTAGCGACTTCACACCATTTATCTGCACTGTCTGCGTCCTATCTCCGAGATAAGATTGAACTAAATCAAGCGCTTTTCCTCTTATACCATAATGGTCCAGTTTCAGCAACAGTGTCTCATGATCAACGCAATCAAATGCCTTGGACAAATCGCAGAACACCCCTATGACATCCTGCGACTCCTCCCAAGCACCGTAAATAAGTTGCAGGAGGTTAACAGCAGCGTCGGTTGTCGAGCGCCCTTTCGTAAAACCGAATTGTTGATCATGTAGTAATTTATTCAAATTAAAATGTAGGAGCATTTGATTAAGTATAATTTTCTCAAAACTTTACTCAAAACTGGTAGTACAGATACTGGCCTAAAGTTACTGGGATCCGTTTTATCTCCTGCTTTAAAAGAGTATTACTTTACTGTGCTTCATGAGATCAGGAAATACTCCATGATCAATGCAAGCATTAAATATACAGGCTAAGTATGGTGCTAATGTATCTATAAAAGAACTACATAGTCTTACTGACATGCCCCATAGATCCTCTGTAGTTTTTACTTTTATATCTTTAAAAGTTTTTAATATTACGTTTGCATTAATGTGCCTAAACTCAAATATATTAATACAAGTCTGAACATTAGTTTTAAGAAGATTTGACGCGATGATTGGCGAAGAGTTAAGTGACTCAGTAGTTGTAAATGGGATGTTACTGAAAAAAGTTTCAAACTCATTAGCTACATCAGCGTCTGCAGTAACAATGCCCTGACCAGTCTTTAAAGAATGAGATTTTTCGATTGGTTTAGTTCGACCAGTCTCTGAATTGACAACTTTCCAAACAGTTTTAATAACATTTTCAGCAGAGTATATTTTATTTTTGGTGAAAATTGCTTTAGCTTGTATGCAAACATTTTTGAATATTTTAGAATAATTTTTAACATGTTCAACAAAAGCTACACTATGATTATAAGACTTTTCGTCATACAGCTCAAATAACTTGTTCCTACTTGTTCGAATGCCTACAGTTGCCCAGTCGCTGAATTTAAATTTAGGATTATTTGTTAATTTCTTTACCTTGAATTTGTCTTCAAATTCATCACGTATCGTTATAAAAAGCTTTGAATAAAAGTTATTTGGATTGTTAGTATCATAGTCTAGAACTGGTAGTTTTTCTGATAGTACAGTATGGAGTTTGTCTACTTGGTTGGAGCTTATAATTCTTTTACTAATAACAATCTTTTCATCTTTAGGACGACATGGAAAAAGCACAGATTGTCCATTGTGGTCTGATTTACAACAATTTACTATTACTTGGTCTGAATAGTCACAATCACAATAGATATTATCTAAACAAGATGCTGTGGTTGCAGTTATTCGAGTAGGTTCTTTAAATATGTTGTTTAGGTTAAAAGACTTAAACAAACTGATAAATCGACTTCTAAAAGCAACATTTTCTAGTAAGTTTATATTGAAATCTCCACACACGATATGAAATTTATTCTTTGATTTTAATAATATCTTTAAAACATCTTCCATAATTAGTTCAAAACTCTCATAGTTACTATTTTTAGGGGGTCTGTATACGCACACTATAATATGTTTCTCCAACTCAATGCATGACAGTTGTTGAGGCCCAGGATAATAAATAAATAAGGCAGTGGACTGTTAAATACTATAATGGTTTCTCAAATGTACAAGCGTAATATTCGGTTAGGTATTAGCAAAATTGGCGCGTCCGTCGCGTACGGTGCGATGATGAAAAGTCGTTCTGTAGGCCGGCCACCAAGGCAGGGCGGCCGCGGGGCGAGGCTTGAGGTGTGGGGCAGCCGTGTCGTAGACATTCTGCCGGGCCAGCTGATGATGATCATCTATTCTGTGAGAGGGCATATTCTGTTGAATGCTCTTCTGATAGTGCCAGCTTTTGTTTTGATCTCTGCTACGCGTGCGACTCCATCTGAGCCAGGATGAAGTTTGGTGACTCTGCCAAGGATCCAATGAACTGGCGGCACGTTGTCCTGTTTCACGACGACCAGCATTCCCTCCTTGAGCGTTCCAGTTGATGATTGCCATTTGATTCTGGTTTGCAACTGCGAAATATACTCTTTATAATATCTACTCCAAAAGTGTTGACGGATCTGCTCAACACGCTTGTATCTTGGCAGATGCAGCGGGTTGCAGTCAGGTATCTGTGGATGAGGTATCACAGTTAGAGTTCGACCAATCAAGAAATGAAAGGTGTAAGTGCTGTAAGATCGGAGGGTCTGTTGAGAGTGGCGTCAAAGGCCTTGAATTTAGTACGCCTTCGATTTGAACTAAGGCTGTATAAGTCTCTTCATATGTAAGATGGGCTGAACCTAATACACGTTTTAGAAGATGTTTCACGGATTTTACTGATGATTCCCACAATCCCCCGAAGTGTGGGGTGTATGGAGGAATGAAATGAAATCTGATGCCCTGTTCTGCAATGCTATTCTGTATGTAATTTTGATTCTCTGCTAAAAGTTTTGTGATAATATTTGATGCTCCCACAAAATTTGTACCATTATCAGAATATATGTTTGCAGGCTTTCCGCGTCGATAAATAAATCTGTCTAAAGCAGCTAAATATGACTCTTTTGTTAAGTCGGTAACCAGCTCTAAATGCACCGCTTTGACCGCAAAGCAGACGAATACGCAAATGTAGGCTTTGATTAGTTGACTACCACGACCCTTACGGTTACTGATCATGATTTCTCCAGTATAATCGACTCCTACATTCAAAAATGCAAAATCTGCGTGCAATCGCGGCTCAGGCAAGCTCCCCATCTGTGGTGTGATTGTTCTGCCCTGGTACCTTCTACATGTGATGCATGATTTAACTGTTTTCTAGCCAAGTTGCGTCCACCAAGTGGCCAGTATGTTTCACGTATGTGTGCCAGCAATAGCTGAGGGCCTGCATGCAAAAGAAGTGTATGGTAAGTAGTGAAAATTAGTTTACTAATGTGGTGATTAGCGTCTAATAAAAGTGGGAACTTTTTATCGTAATGAAATCGCGTGTTAGCAGCGATCCTCCCCCCCACACGAATGACGGTGCCGTCATAGAACGGGTTTAATGAATTTAATCTATTTTTGTGTGATAACTTCTTTTGTGATCTTAATGACTCATACTCATCTTTGAATGAACTCAATTGTGATATTTTTACCAATTGAATTCTTGCTTGATACAACTCTTGTGTAGTTAGTGGGTCGATAACTTGAGATTTAATTTTGTTTGATTTGGTTTTGCATTTATTTATGAATCGCAATATGTAGGCTGTTATGCGTGTAAGCTTTGAGAAGTTTGAATATTTGTAGATGTATGAATTTTCATTGTCAATTTGAGTGTAACAATAGTTGTTAGTATTTTTATAAGTTTGAGGTTTTGTTTCAGGCAATTCTGAATCGCTGAGATGTCCAGGTGATTGTGGCCAGGTTTTCTCATCGTTTTTGAGAAATTCTGGGCCTGAAAACCACATATCGGAATGAATAAGTTGAGTTGCCCTGACACCACGCGATATGAGATCGGCTGGGTTTTGTTTCGTAGGTACATAACGCCAGGTGTGTTGATTAGTGCACTTCTGTATTTCATTTATTCTATGACTCACAAATGTATTTAATTTGTGCGATGGGGATTTTATCCATGACAAAACAATCATTGAATCACTCCAAAATACACACTTTGTTATGCGGTGTGGATTGCGGATCGAGTCAATGACCTTATCATATAATCGAACAGCTGTGAGGGCTGCGCACAGTTCAAGACGCGGTACTGTCAACTTTTTTAACGGTGCTACCCTACATTTTGCCGTTAACAGTTGTACATGAATTTCGTTGTTATTTGTTTGCGTACGAACATACACACAACTGCCGTATGCATCCTGACTAGCATCGCAAAATATGTGCAATTGTATTGTTTTGTGTGAGTCATAGAACGCGCGCCTCGGTATGATCAGCTGATTTAATGCCGATAACGATGCAACAAACTGAATCCATTGGAGTTGCATGGGTTCGGGGATTTTAGAGTCCCATTGTATATTTTGGAGCCATATTTGTTGCATAATTATTTTTGCTTCTAAAATGCACGGACTTATTAATCCTAGTGGGTCAAATATTTGCCCAATAGTGGACAATATTTTTCTTTTAGTTATTTGGCTGTCAACCGAGTTTTGTGTGTTTGTTGTGTATGTAATTGTATCTTGCTTTGTATTCCAATAAATACCTAATGTTTTTGATTGATCGTTTGTTCCTAAGTTTAGTGTATTGCGTGAGGAATCTGAATTTAGCGCTGCTTTTTGTAATATGTCGGGATGGTTGGATTGCCACTTGCGCAGAGGAAATTGTGCCGATTTTAGGGCTTTGTTTACTTTTGTGATGATGTGAAGCAAACTTGACTCATCGTCAGCACCTGACAGTAAGTCATCACAATAGAAGTCATGAAGAATTACCTCCTGTGCCTCCTTGCTGTCGTGACACTCCAGCCCAACCTGTTTGATACATCGTGTGGCTAAAAACGGCGCTGACGCGGTTCCGTAGGTAACCGTATTCAGGGTGTAAGTCTGTAACTGTTCTGACGGGTCAAATCTAAATACGATTTGTTGAAGGGGCCGTTGTTTTTCAGTTATTTCAATTTGCCGGTACATTTTTTCTATATCGGCTGATACAATGAATTTATGTTGCCGGAACCTAATTAAAATTGAAATTAAGTCATCCTGAACAATCGGTCCTATCATTTGAATATCGTTAAGTGATATTTTATTTGACGTGAGTGCAGCTGCGTCAAAAACAGTTCTGAATTTTGTTGTTGAACTTGCCTCCCGAATTATTCCGAAATGCGGCACAAAGCAAGAGGGTTTTTGCGATATTGATTTTTGTGTGTTAGTGTTTTTAGTCATGTGACCCAAATCTAAATATTCTGTCATGAATTTTATATACTGTTCTTTGTACATAGGCTCTTTTTGAAATCTCTTTTCTATGGTAAGAAAGCGATTTTTTGCTAGATTATATGAATCACCCAGGGATTCGGGTGGTTGTTTGAATGGAATAGTAACGACAAATCTACCGTCGTCTTTACGAGTAGTTGTCTTTGTGAATATTTCTTCGCATGTCTGTTGATCACACGGAGAAACATCTGTTGGAGTTGAAATATTCTCCACTTCCCAGAAACGGGTAAGCTGATTTGAAATTTGACTTACAAAGAAACAGGAATCTTGACTTTGATTGTGGACAAAGTTTTGACCTTGAACGTCTGTAACTGTGCCTGCAACTAACCAACCTAATTCTGTTTCTCTTAAGCATGGTTGTAATTTATTACCTAACGGTATTTTGCCTGAGCCCAAAACGTCCCAAAATATTTCCAACCCCAAAAGTAAGTCAACTGGAGCGGGAATATTGAAATTTGGGTCTGCGAGCTGAATATGTTGAGGAATATTGAGTTTGTCTATATCAAAAAATGTGTGAGGTGTTGATGCTGAGATTGTATTAACTACAAAACATGAAACATTCGTTTTGTAGTTGTTGTGCAACGAGTGAATGTCGAGACTCGTTTGCTGTGTAATGTTTAATGTTTGATTACCGATACCCGTGACAGAAGTATCAATTTTTTTTATTCAAAGTTTAATTTTGAACGCAAATCATTAGAAATGTAGCATGAAGTGCTAGCATTATCTAACAATGCCCTAACAGTGTGTGGTACCCCATCCTTGCTGAATACTTTTACTTGAACTGTTGAAAGTAACTGTGACTTATTTTGAGTACTTGTTAGTGTAATGTTGTCTGCTTTCTCCAAATGTAAAAGTGTGTTGTGTTTTGATTTACAGTACTTGCAGGATCCTCCTCTACAAGACCGGTTGTCATGACCAGGGTGTAAGCAATTAGAGCAAATCTTTAATTTTTCAACTTCTTTTATCCTTGCCTCTACTGGCATTTGTCTAAATACAGAACATGAAAATATGAAGTGCTTAGCCTTGCATAGGGAACATGTAGGCACTGTGTTTTGGGATGTGTATTTCTGTGATGGATTTGTGTTCTTTTGTGATTGAGTGTCTGTCTTTTGTTGATTTTTCTCTATAGTTTCTAATAAATCAGCTCGATTTTTCAGAAACTGATACAAACACTCTAATGTTGGCATGCTTGTGGTTGTGAGGTTATTTTTGTGTTCTTCCCAGTGTCTCAGTGTTTTTGAGTCTAATTTACTTGCCACAAGATAAATTATTAACGTGTCCCAGTGATCTGTTTGTTCACCGAGAGAAGACAAAGCTCGGATGTTTTTGTGAATAGTGTCAAGTAATTGCCTCAAAGACACTGATGATTCTTTGTGAATGTTGTTTATGTTGAATAGGGCTTGCACGTGATTGCTAATTAACTGTCGTTTGTTATCATAGCGTTCACATACAAGTTTCCAAGCAACTGGATAGTTATCTGCAGTCATTTCCAATGATTTTATTACTAGCGACGCGCTGCCACGCAACGAAGCACGCAGATAATGAAACTTTTGTATGTTATCAATAGTTTGATGCGAGTTTATGAGAGACTCAAATGTTTCTTTGTATTCAAGCCAGTCATGAGGTTCCCCGGAAAAGTGTGGTAAGTCTATCGTTGGTAATTTAATAAATGACTTGTTACCGCCTGGGGTGCGCTGAGAGCCAGTTACCGTCCCATATTCTGAGTCCTCTGGATCATGCTTGCGAATCAGCTCAGTTGCGACTGCCACCAGCAGATGGTAGTCGTTTTCGAACTGCTCACGAACAGGATCCACCTCGTCGACTTCTGAAATGTCATCAATAGACTCTATTAAAGTTTGTGTTTCGTCAAATGACGGGTAAACCAGCTTGAACTCGGTCAACCTATTTTTTAATTCTGTAAGTTGTACACTATTCAGAGATTGAATTGTTTTGACATTATCAATGAATTTTCTAAATAATGTTACTTTTGCCCTGTCTGAACCACGCTTTCTTTTTAATGTTGCTACATCTGGTTTACTCATGATGATTAAGTAAAGAAAATGATACCTGTTCCGTGGAAATGTACCTAAATATTATCACAAAAAATAAAAATATTAATTGTAAACTACAGAGCAGAGAAAAAAAATTAGAGTGATACTTATATGTGTTATCTGTAGAAAGCAGTGCAGAACAGCGCAAGATGGCGCATGGAATGCGCACGAGCACGAATGATACAGCCACCACGCTGCGAGTAGGTAGGTAATCGCGCCGAATGACTATCGAGCGCGCAGGTTCACCAAGCAAGCAATGTCGTGTAGGTACTGGAATGTGGAAAAATACCAATCGTGCATAAAATGATTTCTAATTATGTTTTAGGCAGTGAGAAAAAATGAAGGCGTATGAGAATTATTAGCTAGGCTATAGGCTATGAAGCAGTGCAATGTAAGCTAATTGGCTTTCACAGCTGATTTATATAGCTAATGGTAATGTTATCTGGTAGGTAGATTGCGTACCGTACCTACTTTTTGTACTAAGATATGCAGGTGCCTATACCTAGTGAAAATGGCTATTTTGATGAGCGATAGGCACACAATTTAATGGAGATTGGACTTATATATTCGAAAAGGCTGTAGGTATGAAATTGTAGAAACAATTTGAAAATGTTTGCTGACGCAATATGGATGCAATGGAATGCGAATAATGCGATAGGTTATGCGAAGGAATTTGTGTCAGTGGAGAAAGAAATTAATTGGTTCGAACTCACAACTGCTGCACCAAACCCTTACTGACTGATTTCTGTAGCTGCTGCTGATGATGAATATTGCAGGTTGCTGGTGATGATTGAGTTGAATGATGTAGGTAGGTAGTTATTCTTCACGAATGTGCTCGCGCTGTTTGCGCAAACTACTGATGCTGATTCTTTGCCGTGAAGATGATGATGATGCTTTTCTTCACCACAGTCCGAAGCGCCGACCGTTCCAAGTATTGCACTGCACAGGATCTTCGCAGGTAGGTATTGCTTCGTCCGAAGGTACACGTCGTCCAGCCGAGCGCGTTGAATTCTTTAATGGCGGCCGCCGCGCGGTAGGTTAGTGACGTTATACCCGATGATTTACCGATTTGAAGGCTACGATGGGACCATGTTGAGGCCCAGGATATAATAAATAAATAAGGCAGTGGACTGTTAAATACTATAATGGTTTCTCAAATGTACAAGCGTAATATTCGGTTAGGTATTAGCAAAATTGGCGCGTCCGTCGCGTACGGTGCGATGATGAAAAGTCGTTCTGTAGGCCGGCCACCAAGGCAGGGCGGCCGCGGGGCGAGGCTTGAGGTGTGGGGCAGCCGTGTCGTAGACAACAGTTCACACACACATTCAATCGAAAGTCCAACAATATCTTTTCGCTCTTTAGCTTTGATATTTTTATTAACAAGAATAAAAGTGCCTCCGCGAGTAGTGGACTTTCGATTGAAAGCACTGACTATTTCATAATTTTCGTAATTTATGAGCATCTCATAGTCCTTCAACCAGTGTTCAGAAACGCATAAAATATCACATTTTCTTGACTCCAGGAACAACTCAATCTCAAGCTCCTTGCCGGGAAAGCCCTGAATATTCTGATGAATAATACTAAGCGGCTTTCCCTTTGTCTCATTGTTTAGTTTAAATGTTGAGATTTATTGTTCCTGGATGCAAGAGGCCTAAGTCTAGAATGATCTGGTATACAATGTGTAACCGGGTCAGAAATGTTCATAGCTAACAAATTAGCTAAAAGTTTGCGGTAATAAAGAGATAAGTACATTGTACTGTTTGTCAATATAAAATTATCAAATAGATTAATGTCAACTGTATATAAGTTGTCACTATGACTACATGTCAATTTATATAACATAGTATTAAAATTAAATATCCTACTATTGTATTCAACTTGTCCCTTAATATAAGGTAATGTGCCTATAATACAGTTACGAACATTTAGGGTGGCACAAGAATTAATAAAATTAGTCAAGGCTCGCTTGTCGACACCGCTACTGTGACTTAATAATAGCACCACTGTAGTGTTTTCCGAAAAGTTATAGTTTAACATTCTATTAGTAATTTGTTCAAACGAGGCCTGGGGTAAACAAACATTTTCAACAACCTGATTAAGTTGATTGTGCAGTAAGTAACCTAAACCTTTTCCTATTTTGTCAATACCTTGACCTACCTAGTTCTGATTCCACCCAGTTTCGGTTCAACCCGTTCCGCATCCACAGTTGCAAAACGGCAAAACCATGTAGATTGAAAACGGGTGGAACCAATACTGGCTGGAATCAGAACTAGCCAACTAGGCCATTATCACAACTTATCACTATCTATCTGCTCACCACTCACCAGAAGGACTGGTCTTCTGTTTCAATAGGCACCGGTGTGCAAGAGTTCCCATTGGGATATTGGAGCCAGCAGTAAGACAGGGACTCGTCCGCCAATTCACCTTGACGACTGGTTCTCTTAGTGACTACAGAACAATACTATTCACTATATGCACACACACTAAGGCTCTTACATGCACCAGGCGTTCATATTTTCTCCCTCCCTCTCATGGAACTGCCGTCATTTATAATCCCTTTCTTCTGTGAATCAGATAGTACTCACCAAAAAGGCTGATCTTCTGTTTCAATAGGAACCGGAGTGAAGGAGGTCCCATTGGGATGTTGGAACCAGCAGTAAGATAGGGACTCGTCCATCAAGTCACCTCGACGACTGTTTCTCTTAGTGACTCCAGAACAATACTACTCACCAGAAAGGCTGATCCTCCGTTTCAATAGGCACCGGTGTAAAGGAGGTCCCATTGGGATGTTGGAACCAGCAGTAAGACAGGGACTCGTCCGCGCGACATGTAACCGTGAACGATTGGTCCTCTTAGTAACTACAGAACAATACAACCTATTTACTATATGCTCACCAAAAAGGCTGGTCTTCTGTTTCAATAGGCACCGGAGTGAAGGACGTCCCATTGGGATGTTGGAACCAGCAGTAAGATAGGGACTCGTCCGCGCGACATGTCACCGTAAACGATTGGTCCTCTTAGTAATTCCAGAGCAATGGTATTCACTTTACTATCTGCTTACCAGAAGGGCTGGTCTTCCGTTTCAATAGGCACCGGAGTGAAGGAGGTCCCGTTGGGATGTTGGAACCAGCAGTAAGATAGGGACTCCTCTACCAAGTCAGCCTTAGTGACTCCAGAACAATACTATCTGCGTACCAGAAGGGCTGGTCTTCTGTTTCAATAGGCACCGGTGTGAAGGAGGTCCCATTGGGATGTTGGAACCAGCAGTAAGATAGGGACTCGTCCGCGCGACATGACACCGTAAACGATTGGTCCTCTTAGTGACTCCAGAGCAATACTATTCACTTTACTATCTGCTTACCAGAAGGGCTGGTCTTCTGTTTCAATAGGCACCGGTGTGAAGGAAGTCCAGTTAGGGTGTTGAAATTCAACTAAAACCAGCAGTAAGATAGAGATTCTTCCACCAAGTCACCCTAACGTCTGGTTCTCCTAGTGACTACAGAACAATAGGTACTATTCACTATCTGCACTCGCACTAAGGCTCTTACATGCACCAGGCGTTCATGCTTTCTCCCTCCCTCTTATGGAACTACCGTCATTTATAATCCCTTCCTTCTGTGAATCAGATAGTACTCACCAGAAGGGCTGATCCTCCGTTTCAATAGGCACCGGAGTGAAGGAGGTCCCATTGGGATGTTGGAACCAGCAGTAAGATAGGGACTCGTCCGCGCGACATGTAACCGTGAACGATTGGTCCTCTTAGTAATTCCAGAGCAATACTATTCAGTTTATTATCTGCTTACCAGAAGGGCTGGTCTTCTGTTTCAATAGGCACCGGTGTAAAGGAAGTCCCATTGGGATGTTGGAACCAGCAATAAGACACGACATGGTAACCGTAAACGATTGGTCCTCTTAGTAATTCCAGAGCAATACTATTCACTTCACTATCTGCTTACCAGAAGGGCTGATCCTCCGTCTCAATAGGCACCGGAGTGAATGAGGTCCCATTGGGATGTTGGAACCAGCAGTAAGATAGGGACTCGTCCGCGCGACATGTAACCGTGAACGATTGGTCCTCTTGAACGAACACCGTCGGGATCTCATCGTCGTTCATGTGCTGGATGAAAGAGTTTATTCCTGCAAGGGAGAAATCTATTTGAAACATGGCTCGTAAGTAAATGAAAATAAAACATTTTAAAAGTTAGCGTCGTCCGGGGCTTGAACCCAGGACACATGAGGTAACGTCCCATCCCACTCCTCTGCAAACTGAGCTACTGGCTGGCGCCTAGCCCGACCCTTTACAAATATATTTTTTCTGTGAGTGTATTATAACCACAATACACCGAAAAAAAAAGGTGCTTGAATGCATGAAACATGGTCATATCTAAGAACTTATCAATCCACTTTCGGACGTACCAAAAAGTACATCCATTCGCTTCCATCGCTGCCAACAAGTTTGGCAGGAGGGCGTCTAACATAACACTTCAGAGGCGTGGCCTCCCGTTAAGAGTCCGCTTACTCAAGCGTCCATCAGTGCATGAAGGATTTGCCATGACGTGATGTCATTATCATTATCCACGTTTCTGAGCTCGGTTTTTTGAGTATTGCATAATGTGGCCAAACTTTTGCTAAGGCCACAAATTATACTCAGTATAATTTGTCTTACTGTTAGGGTTGTCAGGGCCGACACTGATCAGGGCTTGCAGCGGGGTCCCCTCGCGGATCTGGTTGCCTGCCCACTGCTGGACGCCCACGGAGCAGCGCCACGTGCCGTAGTCCTCCGCTGTCGGCCTCTCTACGGTCATCCCGCAATCGCGTCGGAAGAAACCGTCGCCGTAGTAACTGAAATATATCTTTTGTAAGACATCGTAGCAAAGACATGCTATAAGGCAGTACGAAGTATTTGCGTCACGATGCGGATCTACGATAGATTGTATGAGACCTGTCTGTAGGACTTAGTTTGTGTTAAAAGTAACAAGTACCTAGTGGTATGGTAGTACCTAGGAGTGATCGCCATGGCCGAAATCGTTCGGAGAGATCGTCATCATAGTGTCTAAATATTGAAGTATGTCTAAATGCATGTGGCTTATTTTCATTGTACTTTATGTAGATACCAGGCACCACATTAAAAAAAAAAAGAGAGAGATAGAATCATCAAATCTAAATGCAAGTTATAATCGAGTGGGTTTTTCGAAGGATTAGATACGTACGATAGCAGCAAAATTAAATATCAAAACAAATATCATCGTTTTCTGTCATCATATCAATAATTAATTATGCAATTAATAATGATTGTATTGCAAGTTTGTAGGTATTGTTTCTTGTTATTAAACACGAAAGCTGTAGGCATGCACAATATTTTGCATTCCAAACATGATAATTAAGATCTAAGTACTTAGGTAGATAAAATCTTTGTTGTGCTGATGGTGGATGCAGGATGATGATATCCGAAAGATATAGAGGTAACTAAATAAAATTAATGGAATGAATGTTGAAGAATATTGATGATGATGGATGATGTCTCTGACCGATTTCGGCCATGCGATCCACTTCATTTACGGATGTTGTGGATACCCCCGTGCACAGTTTGGGCGCATAAGTTTACCACTGATTTAATTAGTAATTTTAACTAATCCGAAACACTATACAGCCTTTGTGCAGCAGCAAACACTCGTAACGTCCTTTTGTGCGTTATTTTTCCCCAGCGCTATCGCATCTGATTTTCAAAGAATGTGTAACGGTTCGAGATAAACCGTTTTTGTATGAGAATAAAGTCGAAATTCGTATTTTTCTAACGCATGTGTTACGCAGCGCAAAAATAACGCACAAACGTTACATGTGTCTCGCTTAAATGTGAACGACTATGCATCTCATATACAGTGAGAAACACAAAGGGTATAACGTCAAAGTACCCATGAAACTCCAATGAAACATGGATAGATATATGAAAAAAAAATTTGAACCTTTCATAGCAGATCAATCAGGTAATCTGCGTTTTTGTATGGGAGGCCATTTTTTTTTTCACATTTCGACACATGTTCCGAGGGTAAAGTTGTTCAGTTTCGTAACTACCTACCTTAACCTTCTTTCGGCATGTTGAACCCTTTTTGTTGTTGCTTTCGCCCTACATACATACGTCAATGTATGAGAAGTAGAGGTTCAAAAGTGTTGTCACTGGCGTTTTCCTACTGATGGCAGGACAGAGAGGTTGTGTTCTGGCTACTGCCACCCGTTCTAACTTTTAGGCACTTGCCTGTGTGCGCCATCGCTCAAGCCGTCCAGCACGTTGTACCCCACAGAGCTGCTGGTCTTCTGGAAGCGGCAGAAGGTGATGTTCTTCTCAGTGTTGAGGATATTGCAGTAGAGGTGCAACTTGTTCAGGTTCGTGTCTCGGATGTAGCCGGTGTCGAGGCGCTCAGCTATGGTTATTAGAACAAACAAAAACAAAAATTATTATTTTTTATGACAAGACGGTTCGCAGCGCCCTCTGGTGAGTTGTTCGAACTATCTAAGTACATGCACCAGTCAAAATTAAATCTACCTATCAGATCACTGAAAAATCGGACTAAAGGTTTTGGACATACATAGGTATTTGACAACATTGATTTGCACCTACAGTACAGTTGGCGAGGGTTTTGCAAGTTTTCCTAAATAGAATACCAAAAAATTTTAAAAATTTGGTATTCTAGGTAATAGTACTCACATTCGACAGCAACCTTTCTTTGCACAGCTATCTCTTGCACTCTCCCTGGCACTCCGAGTAGGACATTCCATTTCCCTTGGACAGCTCTGGTTATCCGGGGTGACCATGCAGTGGCCAGGGTATTCTGTATGGGTAGTTCTAAGTAATTACTAGTACTTACATTCGACGGCAACCTTTCTTTGCACAGCTATCTCTTGCACCCTGCCGGGCACGCCGAGCAGAACATTCCAGTTCCCTTGAACTGCCCTGGTGGCCTTATCAAGGGTAACCATGCAGTGGCCAGGGATAAGGGCGCTCTCTGAGAACGGCTAGACAACCACGCAGTACGAGTACTTTTCTCTCTATAGCTTGCATATATATACTCTAAGGGTGTGAGTAATTCTAAGTACTAATACTTACATTCGACAGCAACTTTTCTTTGCACAGCTATCTCTTGCACTCTCCCTGGTACGCCGAATAGGACATTCCAGTTTTCTTGGACAGCCCTGGTGGCCTTATCCAGGGCAACTATGCAGTGGCCGAGGTATTCTGTGTGAGTTATAAGTACTAGTACTTACATTCGACAGCAACCTTTCTTTGCACAGCTATCTCTTGCACCCTGCCGGGCACGCCGAGTAGAACATTCCAGTTCCCTTGCACGGCCCTGGTGGCTTTATCCAGAGTGACAATGCAGTGGCCGGGGTATTCTGTGGGAGTAATTCTAAATACTAGTACTTACATTCGACAGCAACCTTTCTTTGCACAGCAATCTCTTGCACCCTGCCGGGCACGCCGAGTAGGACATTCCAGTTCCCTTGAACTGCCCTGGTGGCTTTATCAAGGGTGACCATGCAGTGTCCAGGGATCAGGGCGCTCTCTGAGAACGGCTGGGCGACTACGCAGTACGAGTTGTCCAGGGTTGTCAGCTCCACGACGCTGGTCGCGCCGTCGCGAAGCTCTATCTCCGGGCCTGCGTACGACGCTGGCGAGTCCTCTGTAATTATGACACATACATACATAAATCACGCCACCATCGCATGCGGGATTGGCAGAGCGTCCACGAGAAATTACGGTCTCTATCGCCAAGACTATTTAAGGGGATTATTTAGAAAAATTGTGAATCATTAACAGGTTGTCAGCCTGTCGCCTAAAATTGAAATACACATGAAACTCTTGAGTCCCTTAGTCGCCTCGTACGACATCCTCAGTGAAATTATGATGAAAAGTGTTTTTTTAATATCTCAGATGTCATGCTACTGACATTCACTTGACTTTCTGTGCCTATCACTAAATCGGGCAACAATGTTTCAGAGATCGATATCACAAGGAATGCAGATAATTTACCTACCAAGTATGTAGGTACCTAAGTAATACAATATGAAAACATTCAAGACTAGATACCTACCTACTTATAATAAAATTGATGATAGTTTGAAAGGACCCTGCATGCCGACCGATCTAGGTAGGTACATGTTTGGTTCAGCTTTGCAAAATAAGCAAGCAAAGCACCCATCAAGCAAGATGCAATCAATCATCCTTGAGTTGTTTATTACGACAGCAAACAAGTCTTTCTGTTGACAACAATAGCTGCCCATCCCGCGCGTTGATCCGTCATCGATCCTCGTTTAAATCGACCACGTTTTTGAAACTTTATCTATTTCAACCTTGTGAAAAACACAACAAGACTCACTGTTGACGACAATAGCTGCCCATCCCGCGAGGGTCTGGTTGCCGGCCGCCATCGACCCTCGTCTGATTTCACCACCTTCGTCACGAATTGCAACCT